>OZ035877.1:26598491-27188491 GCA_964034865.1 Eristalis intricaria
ACGTAATAACTCGCTAAATGTCACATGTAAAAAAAAAACTATCATACGACCGCTTGTAGAAATTCTTATTCAGTTATATCTTGCCCCGGAAGAAATCAGATGTGTTAACATGTCCGAACGTTTTCTAAAGCGCGTAAAAACTTGTCTGTTTTCTCAAGATTGTTGTAGTTTAGACTCTCTTACTTATAATATTTTGATCCAATCTTTTCTTAACCCTTTGTTTCAATTTTTGATTTAAATATAATTATTACATACATTTTGTATAACTAATTGAAATTATAGTATATTTTAAATTGCTGAAATTTGCTTTTTTTTTGTATAATACACCACCCCATTTTATTGTATTGTTCCCTTTTGAAGTGGAATTCAGTACTATTTGAACTCACTTTGTATAAACTATCGAATGCCACTATATTTTTTCTTACTTGGTTTGTAATTAATTACTAATGTACTGAATTTTGTATTATATATCATATTTATAATTAATTTAAGACAAGTAAATAACGTCGCAGCATTATCATATCTCTGAGCTCGGCAAAGGTTAGAGTAATTTCGGATGTTGTGGTACAGGTAGTTTTTTTTTCGAAAACTATAAGGCTATCGGAATGTTTTTACCGAAAAAAATTCATTTTTGTGTTAACTACTCTTACCGAGGTAACCTCACAACAAACGATATGTTCAACTTTATTAAATAAATATTGTTGTTCTGTAAGTATTTTTTTTTGTTATTTTTTTAAAATAATTTCTTATTTGCGTACAATGTCGGGTAATGCAGAATAGCAGCCATAGGCTAATGTGGTTACTATACCACATTACCCACTTAAAAATTCCTTCAAATTATTGTTGTTTTATTTTATTTAGTATTGTCGGAAAACCTGCCAATAAAAGAAAAACATAAAAACTAAAATATCCTTTCACTTCACAAGTGTTCAAGTGGCCAGAAATTGCAAAACGGGTATTGTGATATAGTGCACCGCATTAAAATACACAGTCTATCACAATACCCGTCAATTTTCACTTTTTGGGTTATGCAACATTTATGACAACAACTTTTTAAAAAAAACTTGTATAATTACCACTTTGAAGCCAATAATTTTTTACTTTTGAAAATATAGTCAAAATATTAATAGGTATACTACAATACCCAAAGTTCCTCTACTGTGAAGACTATCTTCAGTAGATTGCCTTTAGATACCGCTGGTAAATTCTTGGGCAGTCTTTCCAGATGTAGGATAAAAAACCTCTAGAAAGGATTCCCTCACCTCAACTTTGTCGTCCTGGGTGTGAACGTATCTAATTAACTCTCTCATTTGGTCGATATGCAATCCATCGGCTTATAATGCCAATATAATGCCAAAAATAATTCACCTGGTGAATGTATGTTTCTTATTTTCATCTTAAGGATATAAGTCAGAAACGAAATTTATGCGAACATATAGGTATTTGGGAATGTGCAAATAGTTATTTTCCTGTTACTCTCATGGCACCCCTTATTCGTCTGCCACTAGGGGTAGATACTTATTCCTGGCTTAAGCTGTTGAGAGATGTAAAGGCTACAAGTTTACAAACTTCGTTAAATAGATGTGGGTATTTGTATATTCCAATGTTCGAAAAATCGTTATAAATAGTTTCTAGACAAATTTATTCGTTACGTAACATTGCATTAACACTTACTGAAAGCTCTCGGGGATTCCGAAAAATTCGTTAACAAGATAAAATCGTTACATGAAGGTACATTATGTATCATATATATATAAGTGAACGCTGTAAATATTTTTTTATAAATGTGTTTTTTTTAGTGATATACTAGTCCATGTGATAGAGAAAAGAAAGAAAGAAAGTGACTTAAAACGCTTGCACTCTCAGTATAGAGAACCTAAGGCGCAGACGTGGTCAGCATTTACCTGAAAATGTCCTCGAAAAGTAAATAGCAAATATTGATTCATCGACTCAAATACATATACATGGTATACACATTTTTGAAAATGAAAAAACCAAGCGCTTAAGCAAACGCCCATCCAAAGGATACTCTTTTTCAATCCTTGTACACAATTATTACAATGTCATTTTCACAGATCGTACATTCAATAATGTTCAGATAAACTAATCTATGATCTGTACATAAAATATTAAGCCTAAAAATGAGTCTTAGCCTTGTGGCCAAGCTTTTTGCATCACGCACGTCGATGATGATGAGAAGCCTTTTTCGATGATTTTTTTAGCTAGTTTATAAATTTAATTGCACATATATATCATTTTTTAAATTAAGTAAAATATAAATTTAACTATAAGCTGCTCATTAAATGATTAAGTAAATGGGAACAACAAAGTAATGATGTGAATCTTAACATATTCTAAAAAGAAAGTATTCCTTCCAGTACAAGATCGTCTCCTGCAACTTCTCGGTTTGGACAAACTGTCTGCCAAAAATCTGATCAGTGTGTTACAGAGCAACGGAAAACCACATTAGACAACATTTTTACACTGAAGTGGACCAACGAAAAATCTAAAGCAATACTTACCCCCCAGTCCTCAGGTGGCCACAAAGCAGGTGGGTCAACTATATGCATGCCAATTTTCGCCATATCAATTAAATATGCCAGGCAGCAATTGTGACGGTGGTATGTGAGCTCTTGTGGCTCCTCCATGGCCGATACCTTCTTGGCCGGTACCTCCTGAGTCGGTACCTCCTGGCCCGGTACCTCCTGGGCCAGTACCTCCTGGACAGGTATCTCCTGGGCCGGTACTTCCTGGGCCAGTCCCTCCTGGGCCTGTACCGCTTTCACTTTGATCCTGAATTTCATGATTGGTAAATAACAAAGCAACGGTTTATCGTGGACTTCACATGCCATTTTTCGTGAGAGAATTAGTTTTGGACAACTTTTCACTGACTACCACACTAGAAGGACGCTTTGCCAAAAGTGCATACCCACAACAGCTTGTGTATATCAAAAAGATGATGGGTTGCAAGATTATGAATCGCGCATGCCCATCATTTCTTTCTCAATTTTTCCCTCTGTCACAGGAGAGAAGAGGATTTTTCTTCTTGGCATTGGGAAATTTGCATTGCTCGACATTTTCCGCACGTATTAAAAGTTGTAGTTTCTGTGGTTGGAAAACAACAAACTAAGATTATTTACATAAATTGAGGTGTGCAGCCTATGTATAGCTCTGCAAACGACAAGGTATTCATTTTTGTCGAGGATGGAGAATAACACAGCGTTCGGTACATTTCACCCTAAAGAACTTTGAGAGGAATCTCTACAATTTCAAGTGGGTATGGGTTGCATTTTGGTTCTCGGGTGTGCACATGATGGTTGATTGCGAAAGATATGGATGTAAGCAGAAGGCGGGTACTGTGCAATCACTTGAAGCACAATCAAGAGTTACCACTTCTTCCCGCGACAGGATGTAATGCAAGAGCAAAAGACGAAAGTACTGCATACCGATTGCTCCACTTGTTTCTGACGCAAGAGCAGGACTAGAAGACATTGCAAATGGTCTCAAGATAAGAGATGTAAGTTTGCTATTATTCCAATAGACATCACAATAATAACACTACTTTTAGAGAAAGCCTACAGAGGAGGATTCCATAATAGAGGAGAAAGCATGAAGTTCTCAACTTTTGCTGCAGATCTTGGTGAAGAAATCGGATTTTGAAGGGCAATTGTAGTATAAATGGCTCTTGCTCAAAGACTTGCTTTGGCATTGGATGAAAAAAGAACAACAGCGTAACAAAGATAAATTTATCTCGAGCAACAACTTGTATCCAGATCCGGGAAAGGGAATATGGAAAAGAGGCTGCAGCAAATATATTGGTAAAACATATAAAATAAGTAAGTGGGACAGATGTCCGAAATTATTATTTTTTTTCCTTATGTAATTTTGATAAGTTACAACTACAGCATATATGTACATAAGTAGTGATGACAAGAAATAGTTCAGTACAATCTGTTGCTATAAGATAAGAGGCGATTCAGTTCAAGTAAATAAACAGAAGAAAGCGAGGGCTGTTCAATAGCCCAGTGACTTTGAGATGAAATAATGGGTAATTTCATAAGGGCTTGATTCTTGATTGGAAGCAAAAAAACAGGGAAATTACGAGAGTGTATACCATTTTTATTTGACTTCATAAACCAATGCATGGCAACAAGATAACTTTTTCATATAATATATTTTTATATAATATATATTTTTTATATATCCGTCGCGGTTTCCTTTATTTGTTTGCTAAATTAGAAAAAAATTCTGTGATAACCAATATTTTTGGTTATTCCTTCATGTGCGAACACAATCAAATCAGAAGGTGTCTCTATACGTGAACAGGCTACAAACCAGTGACGTCAGATCGTGGGTAATTCCCATTTTGTGGGTATTTCCCGTCTCGAAATAAGCTAAGAGAGCGAAAGGGTATTTTCATACCAAGGAGAACAAAAAAATCTCCAACATATTTCATTATATAATCTAGTATTTCAATGCAGTTGACGAAAAAATAAAACTATACTCTGAAGCAACCCATCCGAATTAGAATACTCAACTACTTTTTAAGAAATTTCAAATTCCATTTAAAATAAAAAGCATTGCCTGCCTATTCAGATGTGAAACACATACATTCATACATGGTTACGTCCCGCTTTTTTTGGTTTCATGTTGATGATTTTTTTTTTATTTACCGCAGATGCTTTATTTGATGCATTTTTGAGAATCGCTTGAAAATGTTATTGGAATGGTTTCAGACAAAGCCTCCGTTGTGATGGGTATAAGAATATCATTTTTCACTAAAATGAAACAAGTTTTTTTAACGATTTTTTAACGAGCTCTTTCAGTACAAGAAGGTCTTGTGCAGGAATAAAAACTCATAATTTTAAGAATATCTCAGAATTTCATGAATGGAAATTTGTATACCCTTCAATAGGGCGTTGAAATTAGTATATTACGTAATCCAGATGCACATATTACGAAAGGCATAGAGAACATATTTGTCGTTCAAGAATGTGAAGAGGTCTTAACTGAAATAGATGCTAATGAGAAAACAGAAGTGAAGGCTAGTTGTCTTAACTTTTATAAAGTTGCCGTCACTGAAATGGTTAAACGCGCGCTATTTGAGGATGATTCGATGGTACAAATGGAATTTCTTACCCCGGATATAGCATTTGACGTTCGAAAAAGTTGCGATCTATCAATTTCAGCGGTTGTAAAACATAAATTGATCTCTCAATACATAGCTAACGAAGTTACTAACTGAGTTAAGAAATCTTTCCATACTTTTAAGCGAAGATAAGAAATGTCCCATATCTTCGAAAAGATTGCTAAAATATCGTTGACTCTACCTCATTAAAATGCGGACGCAGACCGAATTTTTTCAATTGCAACCGATATGAAATGCAACAAGAGAAATCGGCGAGTACAAGACGTGATGAAAAGTATTTGTCAAATACGATCATCATTTCAATCAGAAAACATTACTTGTTCAAATTTAATTGTGAATGAGGATCACTTATTGTTACACAACTAAAGCAATGTGTATTCTGTGTATAAATAATCTAAACTTAAACTCTTAAAGTACTACCTTTGTTCTTATGCAAATTTCCATGTATTTTTATTTTCCTTAGTTTTAGTTTTTTGTTTCCTTGTACCTTTTCCTGTTCTTAAGATATTGAATTTGTTTTTTCTTACAAAATTTTTGTTGTTTTCGGTATGTATATTTTCTTGGTAATCTAAGCAGCTCCAATTTCTAAGGTATTCGTCATAAATTAAACACACTCAATGTGTCTTCAATGTGTGCAGTCTGTTGTAAATGTCTGTAATATCCACAGAAAAATATTCCATGGATAATTGGCGCTCGACGTTAATCGAAAAACTAAGCAAATAAAAAATTCCATAAGATATGTCCATAACTTTTCCCGTTTACATGATACCCTCTTAACTGCGCAGCCCGGTTAATTGCAATGAATAAAGTTTAGTTTTTCATAAAACTGCATACAAAATCTCCTGGATAATTGAATACACGTAATAAAAAGTACATTTTTGTGTTTTCAACTTAAATAAAATCAAGAAGAGTTGAAAACTGCTTAAAAAATATCCAGAAGAGTTGCTAAGTCAATTGTTAAATTTGAATCAAAAAGTTTTGCGATTGCTGCGGATTGACCTGAATAATAACATGTTTGGATGAATAATTAAGAATGTGCATTGCATTTATTAGAGTAATAATTATGCTTGAATCCATTTCATGATGTCCATTTTGATATTTTGCAGGCAACCATGAACAAACAAAAAAAACCCCACTTTCTTTAAAGCAAAGGTTGCGAATAATTGGTGAAGCTACGGAAAACAACAAAAGTGGATTGTGTGCCAAATATGGACGCCGCCGGCCGACGCTGAATCGGATTATACAGAACCAAGATACCATTCTTGAAAAGTCGAAGACTCTGACAAGCAAACGATTCAGGAGTGGAGCTTGCTAACAGTTTGGTTTAACCAAATAAGGTTGTCTGGAGCTATAGTTTCTTCAAACATGGTTATTACGCTTTACTGGTAAATAAAGCGTGGTTTTCTTTACTGCGTCTGCAAAGCAATTAAGCGGGGTTCTTGTAATTGTGTTCTCGGTTAAACACGTCAAAGAACATGGATTTTAGCAAATGGAACTTACCGGGGAATACTTTAATTAAATCGTTTCTGCCATTTTTTATGACAAATTCAAGCCGAATTTCAAACACTTCTGCCCATCAATGTATATACATTTTGTTTGTTTAAAATAACGCCCAACTGGTAAATTCACATTCAATAAAGTTCTTCCTTAATTTTCCTATCCGTACGAACCTTCTTGAAAGTATTAGTAATCTATAAATCTATGAAATCGGTAAAGCCGTTTTAATACGAATCATTTATACACATATGCATATACATATGTATAGATTAAGTGATCCATATGGAGAGCTAACAAAGAAGTCACCCAGAAAACATCGACTCGCAGTCCTTGTTCTAGAGTAGATATACAAAAATGAAATCTTGAAAAAAAGCAAAAGGGCCGATTGCAAAGGATTTTCTGAAGAAGTATATTGCCATTTTCAATGTAAATACGAGTCTAAAACCCCATTGAGTAGATAAATTCTGTAATGAACGGCGACTTTGAGTCCAAACGTCAAGAAAATTGCTGAATTCACTACTTTTTTGTAAATGCTGATGTGTTGCTGATTGAACTGTTCACTGAAGTTTCAGATTGCATTTATCTTAAACATTTTGTCAATAGCTGTGTATTTTTGCAAGCATATATACGCCTAATTTTGAAGTGCACAAAAAAACGATCATCGGCGCTTAATGATTCATCATAAAATCTTGGCAGCACCGACAGCATTTATAACATTTGTGTTAGTCAAGGGTGGAACCGTTTAAGGTGATGGTTGATCGTTAATGGTTTGCGATTTTGTAGCGTAAAAGCAAAAAGACTTAATAATTGTAAAATAAAAAAAATGTTCATCAAATGAAAAGAATCGTTTACGAAACCTAAACTGAATTTATAGCAGAGACACTCTGGGTATACCAAAAATTGCACACTTATGGATGCCAAAAGAATTACAAATGATCTAATACATCAACCAAACCTGTAAGCCACATACAGCAACCTAAACATTGAATGAATGAATTCAGGAATGAACACACAGAAATTAATGATTGGAAGCATTGTTTTTATCCGCGCTTATTTCTTAAGCGGCGATAGGCATGATGAGTAACTTAAGCGTATATATGACTCGTTGTTAGTGTATTTTACATGCAAATTGAAATTTAGGCGTATATACGTTTGTAAAAAAACGCAGCTAATATTGAGGTTATTTAAGTAGAATTATTAATTCGCCTGTGCCAACATGAAACCTTGCGCCGCTTGACGCAATTTTTGTTAATAGACGAATAACACAATACACCTTATGAAAAAGTGTTTGCAATTCCTGCATTCCTTATTAACCACATTCAAAAACGTATCAGGAGATTCAATGATGGTCAAATGTTTAACATTTGACGTTTATGAACGTGCTGCAAAGGTGATGTGTTTCTGAATTCACCCAATATTGATGTTAATAAATGTTTAACATTAACATTAAAGCACTCGTTTCAGCTGAAGTAGAAAGGTTATTTATTATAAATGGGCTTCTCAGAGACATTATAATAGCCTTTAATTTACTGCCACCCGCTAGAGCGTAGAGTCCATCCATTAGAAGGTGATGGGATTTCTGCGATACCGCATCATCCCAGTTCGCGAGTGCTTCACAAGCACGCTTTTGAAATCGTGTTACATCTCAAATGCATTGTAAAATAATGTGCTACAAACTAGTGACTATAGTTTGCGTTAGCAGCAGTTTGCAGTCTGTTTTTATTTAAATGTTTTCACAAATGAGAAACGATTGTTGTTGCTGTGTTTAAATATAAAAAATTTGCAAAGATGACATCACATTCAAATCGTCAATCAATGAAACCAACTGATCTTGTGTGTTAATTAGTGCTGAACAGCTAGAGAGTGTTCTGCTGCACATGACTGTGTGTCGCAAGTGACATGAAAGACCAGCATAAACCGGTGAAATCGCACAGTTTGAGTTGAGTTATATCACATCAACTTGACCGTCACCGCATGATCGCACAACACTAATCTGGTTCGTGTTTCACTCATAAAGTCCGAATTCTATTGTCAAACAAGTTTCAATGTTGCCATCAGCGTCATTCCTGCCCCTCCCATCCCCTCGTATCTGCATCTAACATCGCGAATGCGTATTTAAATCTCCACGATCTTCCTTTCCTAGTATTCGCACCTGACACAGAGTTGCTTCTCAAGGAAAACAGATTTCTATTCAAGCAATGTGCAGTGTACCTTGTGGAAAGCCAACCAGTCGCACACACTCTGCCAAGACATGATCAGTGTCTTATGCAAATTCGTTATGATTGCCTCATCGGAATAGCGCACATTCTTTTGTGTTTTGACTGAGAACTTGGAATGCTTTCAGAATTGCAAAGCGATTAATCGCCCCGGCACGAGCTCTTTCGCCAGCGAACGGGAGAGCAGCTGGAATAAAAGGCACCCATTCATTTTGTTTTGAACATCAAATGATGACTTCATGTTGAAGCACTGAGTGTTTTTGACTTACGACTGCTTTCTAGTGGAGCATGGTTTGGCCAGGGGATAAGATGACCTATATGCTGAGGCCGAAAATCCACTTGTGCTAACACTGTGACTTTCAGAACTATTGTATACCCTTTTCATACCTTTGCTTTCTTAAGTTGCAGTTCTTTTTTTGCTTCTTCTCCTTACAGTTCTTTTCAGAGTCGTATTGAGGGTTAGGGATCCCTGTTGTATGAAGGTGGAAGAGATTTAAACTAGAGCATTCTCTCTAAGCCAGTTTTCTTTAGGAATCCGAGAATGAGAGCTAGTTCTAGTGACTTCAATTCTTCCTCTGATATTAGGTGATGAGGCTAGTGCCCCACAAAATTATTTGCACATTCCGCAACCACAAGATGCAATGGAGTCAGCTCAAGTGGCACCTCCTTGGCAGCAGTTGGGCAAGTTTTCATGGCCCCTGTACAGAGGCATGAATTTTGTTGAGTGTCTTTCTTGCGCTGATCAGGTTGGTTCCTTTGGACAATGCTATTGCACTGTATGTAATGGTCTGACAACAGCTGTTTACATCCATCCTAGGATACTTGGATTGCATCTCCAGGATTTGCCCGCCAAGCTCCCAGAACTCATTAAAGCACGAGTCGCTTTTCTGGTCACCTCTTCTGTCTGACTTTTCCAGATGAGTTTGCTGTCCAAGATTACTCTCAATTCTTTAGTTTCGTTTACTGGACCCAGTGCTGCGCCCGACAGACTTATTGGCGCTAAACTTTTACTGCTCCTTTGACAAAAATTGTGAGTTGGAGTCTTTTGAAGTTAAGGGATACTGTCCTTGTCCGGTGAGTGCATTTGACATGTAAAACGTGAAATGATCTGGATACAGTTACAAAAGTATATGGTGCGAGACATCAATGATTTGGTCTATGTATTGATCAGTGGCGTAATTGATGAGTGCAGTGTCTTGTCTGGATCCATTGCTCATCCACAGACGACTCACGATACTGGCTGTGGAAAGGAACACACGGTACTGCTTAGGAGCAGTGGTGTACGAAAGTGATCGTTAAATACTCTCCACTTGTATCTCTCGAAATGGGTAGAAGTCTCTCCGCTGTTATTCAACTCTAGAACAAGGAGAAGGAACGTGTCAATTCCCTCTAGCCACTTTATCCACAGAGCTCTGTTCGAGCGTGATCATCCGTCAACTGAACAACTAATGTTAGAAAGGAAGAGACTTACAGGTTCCTCAAACAAATGAACGACGTCGTCAAACGATATCATCCGTCAACTGAACAAGTGGCCAAGACCTCTCTGAAGGTGGTCCAAATTGATGACAACAATGTCTATCGATATTCTACCATCGATTAACTAAATGTTCCCAAACATTTTTTACACATAGTTTACATTCAAAAAACACGGAAGTTAAGGCACCAAAGTCAGAGATCAAGAAATTCGAACAGGTAATATGCATAAATATCCTTGAGGATACACTAGAAAAAAAATAACTTACCGACTTTAGTTGGAATGGATCTAGATGGGCCAAAGCTAGACAAAGACTTCTTCGTGGTTGAAGATCCCCAGAAGTGGGTCAAAGTAATTGTTGGTGTATTCCAGGGAATGTACTCGGTCTACGAAGTTAGTATGAGGAATTATATGGGGAACAGAGCCTTGACGAACAACTTCTATCTCCGCAACGAGATAAGTCAATGGAACTGAGAATCCAGCTTTTATCGTATCGATCAGTCTAAAACAGTGGGCTTAAAAATATCATACTGATATAACAACGATAAAAACGTGACGAGTTTGGAAGGAACGTCAAAACTAGACAAAGCGGCGCATTCCTGATCTCTATGCATTTTGTCATATGCGGCCTTGGGTTTTTTTCCATGATCTGTAGTAGTGTATAGATCTTTCTATTACGTAGTTCCCTGGCTTGAATTTACTTTGATACGGACTTATCGCTGATAACGACCGTCTCCGCCGAGCACACGAAACGACAAACAAGATCTTGTAAGCGATTAAGGAGACTTGTCCCTCTACAGTGGCAGTCAAAGGGATGTCCTTTTTTGTGGATCCAATTGCTCGTCGGACATGCAATCGTGTTGAATGAGCTGCACGTGATTGAGCTCGTAGGAGGCTACGATTAAACCGTTCTCTGGAACTGAAATTTAAACTCACATATGGTTTCTACGATTCAACCGGCTGTGGTGAAAAATTCATATCCAAATAATCCACAAGTAATATGACTTCAAGTTCATGAATCGAACGAAGTGGACGACGTTCATGTAACCGAGCAACGTATCATTTTGCACATTTTCGCACGACACGTTTTTCATTCTTCAGGCCCAAACCCATAGAATAATTTTTTTTTAATAATTCCTAATAATACAGGAACTATAAAATTTCGAATTTCTTAGATTGCGATCTGATGCCCGAAAATCAACATTGGCATTACACACCTCGATCAGACTACAGCTACGGAAATACAAGACGTTATCATCAATCCACCAGCAGGTAATGCATATTTTCCATTAAAAGAAAAACTAACTTCTCGTTTGGCACCATTTCGAGACAAAAAAAAAATAAGATGAGGCAACTTCTCGATCGGGAACAGCTAGGCGACAGATAAACATATCAGTTTCTTTGACGTTTGAAGTATTTAACTGGACCGATGATGCAATCAAACTCAATCCATCACATCCTCCTGGTACAAGCGATAATCCTACAAATCTGGACAATCTTGGTATCATCGCAGACAGAATAAAACCACATCATCCCACAGCAGCAAGTTGCCAGCACATTCTTATCGAGTCTATCACGAAAGTGGAACACCAGAATAGGCAAATCGAGGCAATGACCATGAATCGCGGAGTCCCAACTCGCAGGATGATGGCAGGGAATACAGAAGCGCTACACTGACTCCAATTGAAAACAAAAACAACAAGTAACTCTCCTTTTTGGTTCATATTGTAACTGTGGATCAACAGCCAGAAATTGCCGCCAACCCTGCAAAAAAACGTGGACAGGCTACATCGATGGAGGTGAATGATAGATAGCCCAACTTCTAGCCTTCTTTTCGTCACGGACAAAACGTCGAAGGTGCATTATTTGGTAGATACAGGCTCAGACGTTTCAGTGATTCCAAGCACCGGTCGACGTCGAAAGTCCCAACCCCGGAAATATATCCACACGCATTTTGGAACTGGGCATTACAAATTTCATCCGATTTTCGATCAGAAAAATGTCGGTACCGAGAGATTTCTTCTTCTTCTTTATTTGGCGCTACAGTCCGGGGTGGACCTGGGCCTCAACCAACAAGCCTCTTCAACTAGCACGATCTCTGGCTACCTGTCTCCAGTGTCGCACGCCAAGTTGGTTGAGGTCCTTCTCCACCTGGGTGCGCCACCTTAAACGCGGGCGTCCTCTGTTGCGTTGTCCCACTGGTTCGGAGTCGAAGACTCTTCGGGCCGGAGCTGAGCTGTCCATACGCTCTACATGGCCTAGCCATCTTAGGCGTTGGATCCGAAGACGCCTGACTAGACTCATGTCGCTGTACAGCCCGTACAGTTCGTGGTTGAATCTTCTCCTCTAGAAACCGTCAACGCAAACAGGAAAAAATGATCGCACTCAGAGCTTTTCTCTCGAAGAGACCAAGGACTTCCTCATCCGCTTTTGAGATTGTCCATGCCTCCGCGCCGTACAGCAGGACTGGGATGATCAAGGTCTTGTATAAAGTTATCTTGGTCCTTCGAGAGATGGCTCTTCTACTCAATTGCCTCTTGAGCCCATACAAGCAGCGGTTGGCAAGAGTTACTCTGCGTTTGATCTGCGTACTGACGTTATTTGTACTATTTACTACGGAGCCGAGGTAGAAGAAGTCCTTGACTATCTCGAAGTTATAGCTGCCCATTGTGACGCTCTGTCCAAGACGTCGATGTTATGTGTCCTATCTTGATGACAGCATATGCTTTTACCCATTTTAGCCGCTTCCGCCTCAATGCCAGCAAACGCCTCGTTGACGGCTCGCTGTGTTCTGCCAATCACGTCAATGTCATCCGCGTATGCTACCAGTTGTACGGACTTCTGGAAGATCGTGCCTCTAGCGTTGGCGTGTGAGTCTTGCACGATCTTCTCCAGGATGATGTTAAAGAAATCACATGACAGCGCGTCGCCTTGTCTAAATCCTTTTTTGACATTGAAGGTCTCGGTGAGTTCGTTACCGACCTTGATGGAGCAGCGAGAATTCTCCATCGTCATCCTGCACAACCTGACGAGTTTGGCAGGAATGTCAAAACTAGACATGGCGTTGTATAGCTCGTCCCTATGCACGCTGTCATATGCGGCCTTGAAATCGACAAAAAGATGGTGGGTGTCGATTTGCAATTCTTGGGTCTTTTCCAGGATCTGCCGTAGTGTGAAAATCTGGTCGATGGTGGACTTCCCTGGCCTGAAGCCACACTGATATGGTCCTATCAGGTTATTTATAAACGGCTTCAGGCGAGTACACAAAACGGCAGAGAAGATCTTGTAAGCGATGTTCAGGAGACTTATCCCTCTATAGTTGGCGCAGTCAAAGGGGTCTCCTTTCTTGTGGATTGGGCAAACGATACTGAGATTCCACTCATCGGGCTTGCTTTCCTCCGACCATATCTTACAGATGAGCTGGTGCATGCGCCCAACCAGATCATCTCCAGCTGCCTTAAAGATTTCAGCGGACAGTCCGTCCGCACCGGCAGCTTTGTTAGACTTCAGTCTTGATATTGCTATCTTGACCTCGTCTAAGTCGGGGGGACGGAATTCTCGTCGATCATCGTCCATGGGACATTCTGCCTGACGGCGGTATTGGTGTCATCATCGCCTTTTAGCAGTCTGCAGAAATGGTTCTTCCAAATGCTCAGTATCGACTTCGACCTACCGAGAGATTTCACTGTATTATAAAATAATCAATAATACTTATTTTGCACTTCTTGTATGTGGAACTAAGTCAAGATAAATCAATTACAGTATAAAGTGGTAATATACCATATAACCAAATTCTACTAAAAATGCGAAAGCATTGTTGACTGTCCTCTTTTGCCTTGATTCACTGTAAATTCGGCGGTCGAGTGTGATTCTGGAACCACCTAGAAGTCACCATAATTTGAGAGCTATAAACCATTTGTGACCACTTTGACCATAAGTGGCATTTAAGTGTGACATATGATGTTGTCACACTTGAAGTTGAGTTCTGAATGGCACACACACTTCGAGCTGCAAGTACTACTTACAAGCTTAAGTTATATAAGAGGTTCATATTATCTTGTTGGTGCTTTCAAATAAGCAGTCCTTCTATTTGCAATTGACAACAGTCACCCGGTCTGTTCTCTTTCTTTCCATTATCAACATTATACCACACACATGTACAGATACATAAAAGAGATAAATTGCTGCCATTGGACTTTCGCTCTCGATCATGACTGTGCTAAAGCATGCGATGACATTGGTCTAGTTATCATGTGTCTACATTTGTGCTATCAGAAGACAAGTAAGCGCAATCTGATCCGATAAGAGTTGTCATACTACAAAGCCAAAGAGGAATCAATCATCCATCAGAACTTTACAACAGCCTTGTGCAAGTTTGGTTAGCGCCTTGTAGAGTTCAAGGTGAACAATGCTGTCATATGCTTACTTGAAGTCGACCAACATATAAAACGATTTGTCTAAAAATTAGCATACAACTTTATGGGCAGTACGTGTTTTGAAAATCTAATCACAGAAAGAATCATCTAATATGGTGACGACACTGAGAAGGTATATATACGTCAATCCGTGTTTGACGGTCTCTTTAGACTTATGCTGCTATGGTGAAGACGAAGTCTTCTTCAATATACACTGTCAGAGGTTGGGTTCACCTTCTTTCTGTCAGTTCAACAGACAAGAATGGTCAAAGCGACAGCAATCTGCATCGACATCCCGACAGTGTCATTTAATGAAAGGTGTTTTTTTTTTACCCGATGCGGTTCTCTGTCGAATAGCATATGACAGAGCCGATTCAACATATTACATCTTACATATTCGACCATCTGAGACCGATATTCACCGTATTCTTGACAGTTTTAGAACATAATCTTTCTTTATACAGTGCCACCTATACGATCCAAATTTATCGACTCGACATTGTTCGCACTAGTATGATCTTTGTCAACCTTTACACGTAGTCTCCACTGGACATGAACCATGCCCGGTTTATGACCATGATGTGAAAAAATCTACTGGAGGCTCATAAATCCATGTCCACACGAGCATAGTGTTGGAAAATTTCGAATTTACGACTTGGCAAAAGCTGAACTTGAGATTTGACGTTTTCGTATACACGCTAGATTTTGTTTGAATGGAGTGAACGAAAAAAGAAAAAAGAATGCCATTTTTTCGCACTCTTTTTACTGAGATCTCCTTCGCTGATTGGTGGTTAGTTGCCCGCCGCTTGATGTCGCTAACGCTGAAGTGAAGCGATATGGCATATCTTACCCACGAAAGAATATATCGCGTATGGCTGTTCAGATTGTGGTTGTGATGTTGGGCAGAAATATGTCCAGTGGTGACGTTACTTTGGTGTTACTTTGGTTGAATCAACTGGCAATGGATCTGGTGTTCTATTGAAAAATCCTGTTCAGCGAAACAGCTTGTTTTTGACTCTATAAGCAAAACTGTCTCATTTGGAGCGAAGACAATCCGCAGGAGACTTTGGCAAACTCATTGCATGACGCTTAGCACCGTGTTAAGATCAACTGTATTCGATTTAAAATATGTGATGTATGACTTTTCGATTGAAGCGGAAGGTGGAAGGTCCGTCTTCAGAACTGTCTCTGTTTGTATCGTACACCCAAGTCGATGTTCGTAACGAGGTACGGTAAAGCATGTCAAATTTGAAGACCATTTATAATTTTATTATTAAGTTAATCAGAAGGCATTTTGCATGATTTATAACTTCATCTAATTGTCTTAACTCAACAGTATGTACCGTGAAAAATTGGCGTTAGCGGCCTTATTCCTTATCTGAAGGCTTCCTTTATCTAGACAAGGTTGGGTTAAGACAGGGTCCTCAAGGATGTCCCGTTAACTTCCTGCAATTCTAACCGGATTCGGCCCGCAGGCACAAGGATCTCCTCGGGCTTAGTAGAGCTATTTTTGTCGCGCCAGGAGAGAGAGTGGGGGGGCTGTACCAGAACTGCTATTTGAAACCACGGAAAAATTGACTTATTCTTAAGAAAGAAAACACATTCTCGCTCCAGTAGACTCACTCTCAGTGTCATACAAACATGTTGAAGAAAATATTCGATGAACCGATTGGCCTGCAAGGTTCTTCTTATTTAAAGTATCTTCATTGTCATCCATATATTGAGGACGAGTAATTAGAATTATACCTTCTTCCTCAATTGACTCCAACGATGACATAAACTACCCTCTTGGGCGAAATGTAGACTTGCCGGGGTGGACCCGGTCCTCAACCAACAAGGGTCTTCAGCAAGCTGTGTCTTTAGCTAGCTGCCACAAGTTGCATACGCATAGTTGGTTGAGGTCCCTCCCCACTTGCTTGCGCCAACTGATTCGCGGGCTGTCTCTACTGCGCCGTCCCTCGGGAAGGATTCGAAAACATGCCGGGCCGGAGCATTGATTTCCCTCCGCTCTACATGACCTAGCCATCTCAATCGTTACATCTTCACTCTTCTGGCTAAGTCGATGTTGCTGAGCAGCTCGTACAGTTTGTCGTTATAGCTCCTCCTCTACTCGCCATCTGTGCAGAAGGGACCGAAAATCACCCGAAGAATTTTCTTCTCAAAGCAACCAGGAGCAAAGTTCAGGCCTTTGCACCATGACTGGGACGACTAAGGTCTTATAGAAGGTTACTCTGGTTGTTCGTGAGAGGGCTCTGTTTATCAGTTGCTTTCTTAGTCCAAAGAAGCAGTGATTGGCAGGATTTCTCAAGGTGGTGTCGTTGTCTGAATTTGTAGCAATTCCTAGGTAGACAAAGTCTTTGACTACCTCGAAGGTATACCTGTCTACTGTGACGTTCTGTCCGAGATGTCGGTGCTGGGATTTCTTTCTCCTTGATAGCATATTCCTAGTATTGCCCTTATTTAACGCTAGACTCATTTTTGCGGCCTCCGTCGCTATACTCACAAAGGTTCCACCGCATGTCCCCGCTGAGTTCTTCCGATAATGTCAATATCGTCGGCATACGCGAGTAGTTGGACGGACTTCGGAATGATTGGGTTGACATGCAAGTTTTGAAGAATTCTTTCAAGAATGATGTCGAAGAAGTCGCATGACAGAGCGTCGCCTTGTCTGAATCTTTTTTTTTGACAACCAAGGTCTCAGTTAGGTCTTTACCGACCATGATGGAGACGCGTACGTTCTCCATCGCCATCCTGCACAGCGGACAAGTTTGGTAAGTATGCCAAAACTAGACATTGCTCTGTATAGCTCGTCCGTTCGCTCGTCGTATAAATGCTGTCATACGCGGCCTTGAAATCGGTCAAAGGGCGAATGATATCGATCTGATGTTCCTGGGATTTCTCTAAGACTTGCCGTTGTGTGAACTGTGAATATTTGATCGATATAATAAAGAAATAGAGAGTGGGCAATAATTATGTGAATCAGAGAAGAGGAACAACAAAAAATGCGATAATAAATGTCCAAAAATTTGTATTAAATATCTATCTCCGTGGACGTATGATGGAGGTATGATTAAATTTTCAGAAAGTGCTATCTCAATTGCGCAGAATCAAATGGGGTTTTTTTTCTATTTTTTTTTTAAGAAATTACGTGTAAACATTTCTTTAACCGTTTATAGTTCTAGTACTTGTTAGTGGCTACACTCTCACCGCTGTTCACTTTGAGTTTCGTTGAAATTGTTATTTTCAAAGTCCACGCGATTTGATTACCTTCAGAAACCTGTAATTTCATTCCACCGGTTTAATTAAACCTGTTTTTCGTTGCCAAAAATTGATAGACTGCATCGGTTGAGATGTTATCGCATCACATTCTGAGTAAATTATTTTTTACTTACACTGACATAAGAAATTAGACGGCAAGGAAAACACGATCGTAGTACCATTTTTCACAGACCAAGGGGTTATTAAACTAAGATGGAAACCTAACATCCAGGAATGTGTGAAAAAAGGCGCACGATTCTATATTGTTGTAAAACAGCTAAAGGGTGCAAATGGGGACTTCAGCCTCGTGTGGTTCACTGGCTCTTCGTATCAGTAGTCACCAACTGCAAACCGCTCCAAAAAGGAGCAGTGGATGACAAGCATTTGCATCAGCGGAGCAATGCGTACTACCTCTTTTCTATGTGTAAATACACTCCTCAACAATTGCTGTCACTTTCTGAACAAAATTTGATTCCAAAATTGGAAAAAAAAAGTTACAAAACTAAGTGAAAATAAGCAAACAAAATTCCAAAGCTGCAACATTAATATATTAAAACATAATTATGCAGTTGGGTTTAATTGTGACATTTAATTGATTAATATCATTTAAATGAGTGGGTCGTCGTGGCGTAGTGGGAAGTGCGTCGATTCCTACGCAGAGGGTGCCAGGTTCGATACCCGAATTTACCACCTTTCATAATTCACGGCTTCCACCTCTTTCGAGTCACTGACAATGCTCAAAGAGTATTCCTGTCTAGAAAAAGCTTCTTAACTTGGCCGTTCAGAGTCGGCATTAAACTGTAGGTCCCTTCCACTCGTGAAAGAACAATAGCACGCACAACGCCGAGTGGTTGCTGAGAAGCTAGGCCCAGGTCCGCCGCGGATTGTCGCGCCGCCAATATTATTATTATTATTATCATTTAAATGAATGGGTGACTGCATGATTTTAATGGGAATGATGCTCATTGAGACCACCTGGTCCATTGTGCTGTCAAGTGTTGAGTCCAAAATCCGTTTACCCTTTCTCCTTGAAGTCCCTCTTGGGATTTGTTGGCCAAGTGTTATTCCTTCGGACTTCTTAAATAGCCATTTAGTGGGTTTACATTCACATTAACACCGGGCACTGTGCCATTGAAATTCACGCCTCCCGACAAAGTATTCCCTACAATGATTCTTGCAGAAGCTGCATGGCAGAAGAGGAGGTAGAAACTGGAAATAACCAACTCTGCTTGTGTAGCAAGTTGTACGTACTCACATCTAGGGGGCCCAATATTTCAATATCTCAACGAACTCAATGGCGTCAGTATAAGACAGCTCTGTTGATATAAGCACCCACTGTGGCTTAGGAGTACTCAATCCCCGTGTTTTTCCCCCATGTTAATTGTCACTGCCTACTGCACTCAGTCACTCCCACCTAAGCTAACCTCCACCTCTCTTTACTTCCAGCTACTAGGGCTCAGTTACCGCCTATCCAGAGACTTGGGATCTTAATGTTCAAGATCATGCGAGAGACTCAACTCGTCTTGGGAAATCAAATTTTGGACAAATTCAAAAAGAACTTAATCTCTCCCAAGTCTTGCCAGCAAGCCGAACATGATTCCGAAGACGTCCGAATTCCTTATGTTTCCATAACCGGCTCCCAGCAAGAAGTGAATGATTAGCTTTAGCCGCAAGGATGTACACATGCTAGTGGCAGTCCTTACCAGTGCATTTGGAAACCTCCGTCATGAAGGAAGTATCTCATATTCAGCAGAATAATGTCAAAATTGAGTTCAATTGCAGATCATCACACACGTAGCTGCCTCTTCGATCTGTACTAACATTCCGTCGAATAGGCGCCACCCAATCTTCGGTGTCTACCTAAAAATGTAGGCGAGAACTCCAAATCCAAACAATCTCCACCCTTCCACCGATTAACAAAGAGATGTTTTATTTTTTTTTTTTTTTGAAAATGTTCAAGTTTTCGTTTTCGCAATCTCCGCGCAGAGCGCATGTTCGGAAACACCCAAGAGCCTACGCGGGGATACTCCAAAGATACACATTTACACTTTACATACACTTACTTTGCAATGAGAGGAATTTATTTGATTAGATCACTGGATGCCTTTGGCTCTATCCACAGCAAAAGCACCAGCTGTATGTATCCACTGGCTGATTGAAATTTTGTTGAATGTCAAAGAATTGAATTGCCTTCAATTGGCGCGGATCCCGCGCGAATGTCACCCACCCCGCCGACGATATGCGCGCTAACCGATATTCGCACCAGATTCACCCACCGATCAGATACACCACCGAGCCTGGTCAAGTGAGACGCATTAGTATTCTCCTTGACAACATTCGAGTTTCGCCGTGACAAACGTGTTTCTCGGATTTCGGATCAAACTCTAGTCGGTGCCGTGGTGTCACCCTTAGACTTTTTTCGCGAGAAACTTTTCCAAAAATAACCAAATAATCGCGACCAAAAAATTACTAGTTGTTGTTGTTGTCCGTGCGTGTAGCGATCATGACGACAACAGAAATTTGCACTGCGACGAGGGCGCTTTGATCGTTGCGATCTTCTAACAGAAACTGAAATAGTTTTTCAAGAAGCAAGAGTATCTGCTCAGAAGCAGCGACAACGACGACAACGACGCCAAGAGAGAGGCATCGCCTCGCCATGGAACAGAGCGAGAGGCAGCTAGAAGCTGGCCGGTGTCTACGGTGTCTAGCGATAGATGTGTGCTCCGTGTATCGGCATCTAAAATTAGGAAGACGACAGAGAGTAGCGTAAGACAATAACAACACAAGACAGTTTGTAGGTCACGAACTCTGTTAAGAAGCGGGGTGCGTGTGTGGCTGGCTGATTGTGCCTCAATGAGAGTGTAAACACCGATCGTGTGTGCACGACAGAGGGCGGAATGAAAAGCGAAACAAAAGCTAAGCAGGTATTCAATTGAAAAAAATAAAATAAAAAATAAAACCTGTGTGGTCATGGGGGAGTGCTGGTGACTCATTGTGACTTGGTCGCAATTCAATTGGATTCACCATTGGACTATGAATCGATCGATGGCTTTGCGCGCTGAACTGGGGCAGTTAAAAATACTCATAATTGAAGTTATTAATACTCCGAATGACCTTGATCAATGCGAGAACATAAGCGAGGTGACAACTATCAGACAACGAAGTCTATGGAACTGTACCCTTGAGCTGATCTGAGTCTTATCGAATGAAGGCGGTCAATAGCATGGGAGTCTTGTCACTTCGAGTCCTCATGCTGATAAGGTTGCTTGGCAGCACCATGAACTTGAAGCTTTTCGGGGATTAGGAGAAATTATCAAATTTCAATTTCACATGTCCTCTGAGCGGTACCTTGAGTTAAGGAAACAGCAGTGTTTTCCAAACTGCACGATATTGTCTGTCAACTTATCTACCAAAACACTACAAACTCATAGATCTACATTCAAGAACTGGTGGGGAGCAAGCACCAGGTCATCTGGAGCATTTGGGAAGACGAAAGTATGCCTGACGGCCGGAATATCAGCTCCATATGCCAAAAAGGAACGCTTGAAGCCGTTTTACACGGCACTAATCAGCACGTACGAGTGCGGCTTCTCTTTGGTTACGATATGGCCTCTGGGTAAAGTTCCAAAAAAAAGCAGTTCTGAAAAAAATTAAAAACAACAAGGCGCCAGGTATTGACGGTATATCGTTTGGATCTCTTTGACAGACGTATATAGTATAGTGATGCATGCATCCAAAGTAGATTCAACAAAGCAGTTATTTTTGCTATTTTCAAGAAAGGCGATCTAGAGCTATATCTGTTTTGAATGCATTAAGAGATATTATGAACGGTAGACTTTTCAAATGAACAATCACCTTTTCCCAGTTTCCAAGCCGGTTTTCGTCCAGATTTTCGACGATGGATCACATTTACAAGCATTGCCAGAAAATATACAGAAAAAAATGTAAAGTATATGCTTATTTCGTAGATTTTAGGGCTGCTTTTGATAAGGTGAATAAGCAGGCTTCAATTTACAAACTATCTTGCAGAAATTACTGCTGATGAATTTCAATTTTCTTTCCTTTTCATTTGCAACAGCTTGGGATCGTTCCGAATTCTCTGACTGGATTGAAACAACAGCAGGTGTTCCGCAAGGGTGTATCCTTAGTCCCCTTATCTTTGCCCTGTTCATTGATGAAATTAGTCATCTACTTCCCGGCGGAGTTCTTTTTGTCAGCATATTGGGGAAAGTTTTGCTATATGATGACGATTTGGTTATGCTCACTGTCAACCCATTTACGATGCAACTGCAAATCCTTTCTTTTTGCGAGACTTGACAATGTCCAAAAGATGAAGATATTATATTTATTTTTGAAGCACGTAAAAGTAGAGAAATACCAGAAGAAAATTGGTTTCTTAATGATACTCTCTTTGAGGTTGTTCAGGAGTTTATGTATCTGGGTGCCCTATTGACTCACAGCCGCAACTTTGTCAAGCATTCCATTAATAAAAGTAATGAGGCTAATCTCGCTCTGAACATGATGTGGCCTAAGTTTTTCGTGAAGCAAAATATTCATCTGGCCTCTAAATATCGACTCCTCAATGCGACTGTTAATGCCTACATGTCTTATGGAGGCCAAGTATTCGGACGTACAGGCTTTGAAACTTTCGAAGTAGTACACAGACATATTTTCACGCACTTGTTCGGGTTCCCAAACTCAGCACCGAATTGCGCTATTTACGTCGAGTCGTGTATTACGCCCATTTATATACAAAATTTGAAAGCAAACGCGAACTTTATAACTATTGTTCACTTGCCATCCATCTTGCTGAAACTTATGCGTACCAATGCGACGCCATTCAGAGAATGGAACCAGATGGCGTCATCCCATCTATCTTCGCTGGATCCTAAAGTTGATCTATGGCAAGACAAGTTTTCAGATATGACAGCAATGGTTGACGAAAAGCTTTATACTCAAAATATCACCACAACAACTTTGTCTACATCCAGAACTGTTTACAAACCGTTCAACCACTAGATATTTGATAGTAGTCATTTTAGAAAAGAATTTACATTCAAAGTTATTACTGCTGTTCTTAAAACCAGACTCGAAAATTTGAGCTTGAACTTTATACCGCACCGAGACGATCTGCCTAAAGTATGTAGTCTACGCAACAGAATGGAAAATGAAGATAACTACCACTTCTTTGCCGTTTGTCTTATTTTACAGGAAATTCGAAGGTTGCATTTCCAAGAAAGTTACTGCATTACAACTTAAATTAATTTATGTTACAAACCATTAACATTTTTAGTTATATAATAATATGGGTGGCGCTACAGTCCGAGGCGGACCTGGGCCTAGCCTCTCAGTGCGGGCTATTGTTCTCTCACGCGTGGAAGGGACCTTCAGTTTAATGCCGACTCTGAACGGCCAAGTTGAGAAGCTTTTTCTAGATAGGAATACTCTTTGACCATTGTCAGTGACTCGAACGAGGTGGAGCCGTGAAATATGAAAGATGGTAAATTCGGGTATCGAACCTGGCACCCTCTGCGTAGGAGTCGACGCACTAACCCACTACGCCACGGCGACCCCCAAAAATTTTTTCAGTTAGTTAGCCAATAATTTTATTTCAAATTTATTATTAAACATTTGCAATTGCTTTTCAATTGTTTATTTTTCCAATGTCCCTCCGGGCAAACGGTAGGTACTCGCCATGTTATTCTTGTAAATTGCCTTACAAACCCTTCAAATAAAATAATGAATTTAAAATAATAATAAATAACAGTACGGCTTCTGGCAGCAAATCCACTGTGGACCTAATTTTCACACTAAGGCAGATCCTGGAGAAGACAAGCGAATTTCAAATCGGCACGCAACCCCTTTTCGTCGATTTTAAGACAGCATTCCTCGCAAAGAGATATTCCATGCGATGTCCGAATTCGGGTACCCGCTAAAATTGATCCGGTTGTGTCGCACGAGGACTTCCGAACTATTTGAAACCTGTACCGGATCTCGGCAAGGAGATGCGTTGTCGTGTGATTTCTTCAAACTGGTACTGGAGAAGAAGTGCGCCGGTCAAATGTAAGCACGGACCTCCACAAGTCTGTCCTGCTGTTGAGGTACTCAGATGATATCGATCGACATCGTCTCGTGTTCCCAACGTGTCGGTTCCACTTACGGGATTTTAAGAAGAGCCCAAGTGAGCTGATCTTAATGTCAATGAGGACGAAATGAAATATATGCTGCCGACCAAGAAACGTTCAGTTACACACCACCTTCGACAAAACATTACGATCGGATTAGAGGCGAAATATTGCTACCACGGAAAACCAACAACCGTACCCTTTCGCGATCCAAAGACGATTCCCACGCATATCCTCCCTGAATCAGCCGATCGTTGGCTACCCTCTCTTTTACTCAAGAGGGTAGTTTATGTTGATGGTTGAGTCGATTGAGGAAAGGGATAATTTTTATTCCTAGTGCAATATCGCTCCACTGTGAACTCCACAAACGACGTCCTAGTGGAGATCGATTCTACTTCGGATTGTTGAAACAATGAACTGACGGATCAAAATCGTGCTCCACAAAGCTCTCATTTTGCTAGTCTTGCTATATGGAGCCGAAAGCTGGACGCTAAGTAAAACATCAGCTCTGCTGTTCTGGGGCTTTTGAAAGAAAAATTCTGGGATCATATGGATGAGAAAACATAAAGGCCGCAAGGGAAAAATCCGTCGACTTCATTGCCTCGGCCACATCGAGCGTATGAACTACACTAACGCTCCAACTAAGAGGGTCTTCGAAGCCGAGCCTCCTGGTTTAAGAACGAGCGGGAGCCCGAATCTCTGGCATAAAGATCAAGACATCGCGGATGCGAGACAGCTTGGTCTTGATCACTGGAAGGAGCGTGCCCACACCATCAGTGATGGCAGACAGCGATTGATCGGGCTTTGACCCTCCATGGGTCTATGGCCTGATATGTAAGTAAGTAAGTAAGCACAGCTCTAGTGGCTACGATATGGATACGAGGTACCACAGTGTTGTCAGCAGAACGACGTCAAAATGCAAAACAAGTTTGCAACATAAAAGTATAGAAAATACTTCACTGTGTCGGTACACATTAAAATTTATTTTATTATCGGAGAAAGTCCTTTCAGATAATGATTTCAGTTTTAATGGGGAGAAATTGTGACGAAGTCACTAGAAGGCAGTTCGCCAAAAAGATCACACAATCGCATAGTCACCGATCAATCCAATTAATTTCGTTCAAACAAGGTCACGATTCTCTGCCGTTCGGACGTCATTAAATACGCCGTATCACGTAATCTGAGTTCTGGCAGTTGAGTCTTATCTGATCTTGTTTGGTGTGAATAACCAATGTTCGACATTTCATTGGATTGATAATTCTTTTTTATTTTTGTTTTGGATTGTTTAGTGTTGTGTGCACGTGCTAGTCCATCATCGCTGTGGTGACTATGTTTCATGAAAATGGTGGTTTTTCAGACTCAGAAAGAACGACACGTAATGGTATTTCGTCAAAATTCCTTGTTCATTCATGTCAGTGTTCAGTTTAAGGTGAAGTGCATTATTGCACCCAATCAGGTAATTGGATAAGTTGAGTATGTTCCGGAGTGTATTAAAGAAGCTGAATGGAAACAGGCATATTATTAGAAAACGTATTGGAGCTAATACGCTTCATGATCAATTCAAAAATTTATTGAATCCAGTACTTTGTGGAACTAGTTTTGAAAATGCAACGCCAAATATTTGAAATTACCCTTAGGCAGCAGGCCCGCAGCGGCATCGCCTTTGCGTCTTACAATACCACCAATAAATTGATTGGTGCACACACATGTTCGATGACGCAGAGGCATCTTTGGGTAAAAATCTTTCTTGCGGGTAAATATACTCGCAGGTTTCAACGAGACCGCAAACGCGGGTGCGTCTTTTAATATATTGTTTGTTATTGAGCAGTGCAAACAGTTAAATTCGAAAGAAATATGTCAAACATGGAAGAAGATATAGAATATAGAATTATTTATGAATGAGATAAAAAGGTTTCCAGAAATATGGAGTGTTGCTTCCATCGCGGCATGGACCGGCGACAATCAACAAAAGGATGTACCCAATTACGTCGTGTGTGCATTGAACCAAGCATTGTAGCGCCATGCTTTAGAATAACTTATGTGTGCACCGAGAAGCTCAATAAAGTGCTTTCTAGCCTGAATTAGCCAAGATCGGATGGTACATTAACTGAATTCTATAAGTATGGTACCAGTGATTTGAAAGATATATATAACAAGCTAATAAAGGAATTTAAGCATCTTTTAGGTCCAACTTTTCCATATTTTTATGTTGAGTACCAGAGCCAGTACGTACAGTGGACTCCCGCTAAGTCGAATTGTCACGGGATACCAAAATTTGTTCGAGTTAGAGAGAGTTTGACTTAGAAAGAGGTTTTTGTATGGAAAGTTGAGGGAAATGTATGTAAAATATGGCGAAAAGGGAGAGTTTCGACTTAAGGAGAGTTCGAGTTAGGGAGAGTCCACTGTATATCAATCGTAATAAGAAACTGTACATAGTCTTTATGGACTTTTAAGTGGCGTTTGATTCAGTGAACGGAAATGCTCTATTTTATAAATTTTTTGGTTTAAGGTTATCTTCGAAATTTGGAAGAGTTTGGAAGAGAAAAGGCCCTATCAGCATGGTTCCAAACGAAGTATGGGCTCAAGGATGCTCTCTGAGTTCTACCATAGTTGCCCTATTCATAGACAACGTTGTGAACTTTCTGCCTGGAGGTGGTGATTATATCGGACTTCTCATCTAAAAAAGGCCTATTTGCGGACGGTAGTGTGCTCTTTGCAAAATCAACTAAGCCCATGCAATTGATGATTAACAGGTTGTATGAGAACTGCAAGTTAAGGAGTTTGATCGTGAATTTGGAAAAGTCAAAGACTATTGTAAATCTAGCGTGGAAAAAGTGCATCAATAATCAAAACATCAAGCAAAGCAGTAAATTTAAGGTATTTGAAGCGGTATCAGAAGCAGAACTCTACGCAGCAAAGGTGTGGAGACACAAATCATAGGAGGAAGAACACGTTCTTCCTACCAATACTCCAAATAACTATATGCTTATGCAAAAAACAGGATTATCTCCACTATTTGTAAAAAAAAAACTCTTAAGGTTCAACTAGGTACTACATGATACGGACACCAATAGTTCAGCTACGGAGTACATATGAAGTCAACTTTCCCTGCACTCAGGACTGGCTCTGGCAAGAATCTGAGCCAGAAAAGGAATGTAGTTGAGAATGAAGGACGGTGGCGCCTCTATGCAGGGCGACAACCTTAGACTTAACACTTCATTAGGTAACTTTGCGTCAATATGAGATCCTAATGGCCAGGGACTGTATTTTGAAGAACAGGTGGAGGGGCAAGGTATTTGTGTCTGTAGTGACAACCAAGCAGTACTCAATGCTAAACCGTATCCAGTTGGTTTTTCTGGGATTCGTCCTCTTTAACAAGGACAGTCTGAAAGTTATGTACGCTCTCTTAACCCTCTGGTCTACGTTAAGCTTCCCACTGAGCTTGCGATCTAATACTTAGCGCTAGAAGATAGAGAATGTGGTTGATCGTTAAGACCTGGAAGAGGGAAGTTGGGTATTTTGATATTAGTGGTTTTGTTTGAGCTGATGCCTATGCCGCATTTTATAGTCTAGACACTTACTTTACTCCAGTCCCCCTCCATGATCTCACTGATCACACCCGGAAAATTAAAGTATCGCCAACACGGCAAGATTCTTTCTCGTCGGCATCCGCAATGATATCATCAAGACGACCGATATCTGTACTTTTCCGCCTTTCGAAAATCCCTTCCAAATTCTGCTCAAGGGCAGCAGAAAAATCTGCCACTCATCTCCACATTCTTCATCAGGAGAAACATCCCGATCGAAGTCTATTAGCTGTTTATCATCTTTTGACAAGCCTTTATTTTGTGATCTCGTAACTTATTGAAAATAAATGTACTTCCACAAATGCACGCAATCAACTTAACAATTTGTTACTTGGTTCGAATTTGAACAAATTGACTTTTAGAAATAATTAATTTAATGATTGCTAGTAAGTGTTTTATTTACAGATTTGTGATTTTTGTTATAAAAGGAAAGGTACGCAGATGGTAAGGATAAAAACAATTGAAAAGCAAGAAACTGTCGGTAAATCAGTTGTCAATGCTTTTCACATCGAAAAGCACATCGAGATGATAAGGCAGTGCGAAAGCACACGACCAACCTAAGAGTATGCCCTCGTATCAGCAGAAAGCGGAAACTTTTATTTCGAGCGCTTATCACGGTTTTCCGCATCTCTTGTTGTTTTCATGTTTTCAATTCAACAGGAAGCAATTTAAATGCTTTCGCGTTATCGGCATTAGACTATCGTTAATTGCCTTGGGCACCGAGCCTTCCTGATCGTGGTATCTTCCACGATATAATCTTTACGATTATTTCTCGAATTACGTCAGTGCTGGGACTGTAAAACTTTGATAGATGAAAGATAAATTGATTAAGGAACAATCTGTGAAAGAAACAAAGGCGTTGCTTGTCAAACGAGGAAAGATTGTGTATGGAATTCAATGGAACGCATTTCTCTGCAGACTTGGAGAAACTTGAATGTGAGTCGGTAAATTTCATTTTGTGAATGGAGTAAGAACATATAAATCACTCAGAAGCAAGGATAGTCCTTTGAGAGAGGACATCTTCTCTAGGTTACGTCAAGTAGGAGTAGGTGACTGCAGAAGGCAGTGGCCAAAGTACGCCCATTGTGATGCCATGCGGTTGGACTTCTGTTAACATTGGAAGCAGTTGGTGGTAGCGCCAGCATTAGCTACTGCCAGTGCTGTAAATAATCTGAGGTGGTGATTTGTTGTTTCTACATCCTCTTCATCCATGCAGCTTCTTCAGAAATCGAAATGAAATGAAAAATGTATGCAAACTACGCAGTGCTCGTTTATAAGGCCGATCAGCGTCCTGTGCGAAGGTCTGCTAAGTTTAAGTAGACTGAGTGATCGTTTCAGTTTTTGTGATGGCCATATCTTCTTTCTTTTAAGGCAGACCACAACATTGTCCAAGACTGACTGTCCGAACAAATGCTAAAATCTCTTTTGGAAATTACTTTGCTCTTGACTGAGAGAGAGACGAGACGAGATGAAGACGTTTCAATGAGATAGCAATATTAAGGTCTTTGGAACAGTTACCTGCACCCACCCCTTCATCAATCTCCGTCAGCCAGCGTCTGGTTGTCAGACATCCAATCCGATCGGGAAGGAATGTTGGATGGAGATTGCTTGAGGTAGTATGCGGTCAATGTCGTTAGGGAGTTGAGTTAATTAAGAATCGACTGACTACAGTCGGAGTGTTTTGAGTTTCGGATATTTGTTTGCCGAATAGTTCCATTGCATCAGACAGACAGTCAGTCATTGCAACCGCTAGAGTGTCTTACAGTTGGCAGCCTTGATTAGTGCTGTCCACCAAAATGAAACCACGTATAGAATTTTCAGTCTGACAATCGAGGTGAATATCCAGTCAGCGATGCGTGGCTGCAGTCCCTATTTGCATCCAATGTTATTTTTACAGCTGTAAACTGCAGAAGCAGACTTTCCAATCCTGTCCTTCGACAAAAAAACACTAGTGGTCCAAGAAGAATTTCATGAATCACTAGCCTAAGGAAAAAGGAAGTTTGCAAAAAAAATCCATTTTACATTATGTTATCATTCCAATGTGCATTTCTTAACGAACTACAAGCCTTTATTTTAGTTTCGCAATTTGTTTATTTCAAGTTAGTGTTGTTCCATTTTTTTGTTCAAATAAATTTTTTTTTGTTATTAAAATTTTCAGCTATTATCCCGGTCGCCTTCTTCCAGATGACGGCTTTCTGTTTCTCTTTATCTTGCTTATGCCACTGGCAGTATACACTAAAAAAATAACCTAAGCCTCTGCCAAGATACCTGTTGCATTTAATGACTGCGGTACGATGATATGCAAGCACATGTACCTCTACCAAGGGACAATACCCATTCTCTATTGTACATCCTTCCTATTTTTCTTCCTTCTAAGATGTTTGTATTTCGGATTTATTTAAACTTGCTAAACTTTTTCACTGCCACTTCCTTCCTGTCTTCTTAGCTGTTGAGCTGTAATCTAAGATCTCTGTTATACCATTCGCTCAATATTCTTCTACACGGTACTGTACACTGCCGTAACAAATCATATAAACTGTCCTAACACACATACACTACACCATCAAATCGCCCCCCGTACCATTCTCGAAATTCCTTCAGACTCCTTCACAAAGTGCAGTGAAAATGGAAATATTTAATAAGAAAGAAATAAACATAAAATATTCCACATACGCCCGAGTGTGTGTCCGTCATTCAACGAATTTAAACGTTACGAGCGACCAGTGTGTTAGAACAGCCTACTCATAATGCAAATCAGCCCAGCTGAAAAAACACAAGACTCATCATAACAGCACATAATGTGCAAACAGTTCAGTAGCTCTTGATCAAAGCTATAAAACTTCCCTCAACAAAGTCATCTGTTCAATTATTGATTCACCCTCGTAATCGTCTGCTCAGACTTCTTCTTACGGGGCACGCTAATTCGAACCAATCGATTTGTGGGTACCTATTACATCGCTGCCATTTTAATCGCCGCCGCCGTGGCGTACTGTAGTAGTAGGGTAGGGTAGGTTAGATTGAAGTGAATGACTGCTGCGCAGAAGGACAGCAGACACACTCAGGCCAAGCATAGGTCCTTTGTATTACCACGTGGACCTAAGAGTACCTATTCCGCAAACCAATCGTGATTTTAATAAAGCGAAGGAGAAGGCATATTCTAATATTGCTCAGATCAGCCAGATTATCAAAGAAGTGGGCCCTCCGAAGTCTGAATTTACGGGCTGAGAGAGCATTGCAATTGCGTAGCAGGTGTTCGATGGTTTCTTTCTCGTCCTCGTTCATGCAGCTTCTGCAGAAATCTTTGTAAGGGAGGCCTAGTCTAAAGGAGTGAGTTCCGATGGCACAATGCCCTGTGAGAACGCCAGTAAGAGATCTGACATTCGGCTGCTTAGTCCGATCAAGCTAAGCGATCGTTGGGGATCGATCAAAGGCCAGAGAAGTCCATTCGCAGTTTGTTTGAGCATGCTTTTCAAGTTTTAGCAGATGTTTTACAGTAGCGACAGGCATGAAGGGTTAATCTCCACCCGGAAAGAGTACAGAATTTGTGCCCATTCTAGCGAGTTCGCCCGCTTCGCAATTCACACATAAGATGTATGTTAACTGTAGTAGTATAAATGTCTTAAGAAAACTTCTCAAGAATTTGGCATAATACTGTAGCTCCTCTCCAGTCCACATGAGTGAACAATAACACGGACAACCCAAGTTTTTGGTCTAGAAGCTAGGTCCTAGCCATCTACGCCCTGTAGTGTTAGCCACATTATTAATATTAAAAGTGCTCCAGTTTAAATGAGTGAAATTAGTCAATTGCCGGGCATTCACAGGAATTGGAAACATTTCTGTCTAGATTGTGTCGAATTCTGAGTAAAAATCTTCAAAACGAGGGGCATTTACAGGCAATTACAGTGTATTTGAATGTATTCGCTTGTATTCGCACGTACACATTGAATAAAGTATTCCGTGTATTTTTGCGTCTAGGACCATGCAAAAATATTTTTGACTTGTCCCTCAGGATCTAATTCCCACAAGAACTGAAGCTACTTGATCATCTGAAGTGCCGAAACTTCTTCTTTGAGTGGTCCTATGAGTGGTAGCCTAGGGCTCAACAAAAAAGCCTCTCAAACTAGAGCGATCTCTGCTAACTGCCTCAAGGTAAACACACTAAGTTTTTTGAAGTCAGAGGTTTTTAAACGCGATCATCCGTAGTTTTTCCACACGTTAGGACTCGAGAAATCTTCAGGCCGAAACTCCGTTTTCTATGCGTTTTACGTGGCCTAGACACTTTAGACGTCGGATTTGCATTAGAAAGTAAGACATCGCGCAAAACTATCCTATCGAACATACCTAGGACTTCTTTATCCGTTTTTGACATTGCCCATTCATCTGCCATCGGAATGTCTGCAATGATTATTGCCTTGTAATAAGTTAGAAATACTGGTACTACGAGTAAACCAAGGATCCAAAGACGAATGCCAAAACATGTCCTCTCTGATTCACCCGATCGTTGCCCACCCTCTCTTTCACTCAAGAGGGTAGTTTATGTTGATGGTTGAATCGATTGAGGAAAGGTATCACTTTTCACTCACTCTTAACACTTGTATTAAGTCAGCCGAGGCGTAGTGGATTGGTGCGTCGAGTCCTACGTGGAGGGTGCCAGGTTCGATCCCCGAATGTACCAACTTTCATAATTACCGACTCCACCTCTTTCGAGTTACTGACAATAGTTGAAGAGTATTACTGTCTAGAAAAAGCTTATCAAAAAAATTGGCTCCATATAGTTGGGCATGTAAAATAAGTGTTTTTTAGATTATGATTTTGGTCTTTCCAGTTAGTAGTCCTGAGACCAGTTGCTTCGACAAACTGCAGTAACAGAGGTTTCCAAGGAAGATTATCCTTGAGATCTCCACTGTGACTACCTCTAAATTGTATCCGTCAGTCATGCTATTTTGTCTTAGGTAGTGTGTGACGGAACGTTTCTTGGTCGACAGCATATATTTGTTCTTGTCCTCATTGATTTCAAGACCAGCTCGCTCTTCTTAAAATTACGTGAATGTTTCCACTACGGAACGTTGGGACCGCAAGAGGATGTATATCGATGTCATCTGGGTACCACAACAGTTAGACTGACTTGTAGAAGATAGCGCCTTCCGTGTTTACGGCTGCCCGGGGCACTAACTTTTCCAGTACCAAATTGAAGAAATCAAAAGACAGCAAATCTCCTTGCTGGAATCCGATGCAAATTTCAAACGGCCTGAAGGTCCGTGAGTCAAAATGCATAGCGTAAGTATTACCGAGGTGCAACAATACTTCCCAGGATCTCGGATTCGGCTATGCTTCGAAATGTCTTAAATCGATAGAAACGGGTTGAATGTCGATTTGAAAGTCACTTGTCTTCTCCAGGATTTGCCTGAGTGTGAAAATTTGGTCTTAAGATGATTTGCCGGGCTGGAAGCCGCCGATTAGTGCGGTGTAAAGACGTTTCTTACAGTACTCTGGATACGATATTTTATGCAAGTAGGTTGAGGCCCAAGTCCACCCCGGGCTGTAGCGCCAAATTAAGAAGAAGAGCGGGGATATACCTCTGAAGATGTTGTAAGATGTTGGAACGACCCCTACGCAACTGAATTTCGCTGCCTGGGTTCGATTCCCGGCACGACAAAATAATTTTCATAGGCCCACCTCTCCTGAGACACTGTCACTGACAAGGAGTAACTCACAAAGAGTAATAGCTGGCTATTACTTTGGACTTTCGGAGTCGGCATAAGACTGTAGGTCCCTTCCACTCGTGGGAAGAGAACAATAGCACGCACAACACGAGCGGTTGCTGTAGAACCTAGGCCCTGGCCCTCTACGGGCTGTAGCGTCACCAATATATCACTGTAATTGTAAGATGTTGGATCGGCTTTTTTGCGAATGTAGCTGATATTAAAGTTGTCGGACATGCTTTCGTTTTTATAAATTCCCTGCCAGTCTTGTTGATGGACAGTGTCCTAGTCCAGTAATCAAAGATGTGTACGATCATCTTTTGTACGATTCGAGGACATTTCTTTTTCATAATGAAAATATCTGCCAGCATTTCCAGGATCAAACACACAGAATACAGGCATTCTTTATCGACTCGTGGACGAGTTTGATAAAATTTGGGAAAAAAATAATTTTTGCTTGATTCCCTACCTTGACCTCACTCAAATTAGAGTGAAAAGACTGCAAATCAAATAAGTCCCACAATCTCTGCACAATAAAATCACATTTATGGAAAATCGTAAAAAAAAAAACAAGAACTTGCGTTTGAAGGTCAATTCTGATTCATCACCCCTTGCAGTTCAAACAACTTGCCTAGAATACGTACTTAAGACGTCGATATGGTCCATAAAACTCGATAATTTCACTCGCAGATCTTTATCGCTGGACTTTAAACCTTTCCTAAGACCCAATTGTGAAATTCCAGTACCTAGGCAATAATATCCTTATCTAGATAACGGATAATTATGGAGTTTATAGGCAAGTTCAAACTGCAAAACGGTGAGCCGGGAAATAAGAGATTATGTCAATATTTAATGCGGGGCTCATACTGGACGTATGGGTTGGTTTGCGGTTGAGTTAACGACCTTCAGTTGCGGCGGTGTTAGAGCAATGAGTTGAGTTCCTTGTGTCCTATGCAGGAAGTACCTACGTTTAAATTCGATTTTTAATCCACCCTTTTGCGTGCATTGAGAAGGGGTCCCTTAGGATACTCCATTTAGAAATAAGTGCTACTATGATACGGTAGACCTGATAAGTGCTACAACTCGCTAATTGCCAAGACCACTAGAACACACGCGCTGAGTAAACTTCACAAGACTCATGCGATTGAAGACGCGGTACTATCTATACTTTTTTAGTAGATTACCGGAGATTGACATTACTCAGTGTCTGTGCAATCGTCCTTGCCATCCGAAGTGGGAAAAGGAGGCAGCCTGACGGATTTTCTAGTAAGCCCACTGAGGCATATACGTAACATTTTTCAGAAGGACGTGAAGCTGCCTAACTGGCTAATAGGAGAGACTTTTAGATGAGGCTGCGGTCTACCCGGACTGTAGAGCCAATATAAAGAAAAACGCCTATCTGACAGGCCCTACAGTTCTTCTTTTAATCAAGACCAAGCATTTCACACAGGACTTTTCCGCGCAAGGATTACGCAAGCACTGTGACATATAGCATGTATGCTATGTGTGCCTCAGGCTATAAAGAAGAAAAAGAAACAACGATTCACAAGAGTAAACAGCAACAACAGTAAACAGTAGGAACAACATCTTGCCAATCGCTATTTCTTTGGGCTCAGGAGTCAATTGAGTAGTAGACCTTCTCTCAAAGGATCAAGCTAACATATATATAACACACTTTGATCATTCCTGTCCTGCACTATGGCGCGTAAGCCTGGACAACCTCAAAAGCGGATAAAGAAGCCCTTGGTCTCTTCGAGAGAAAAGTTCTGCGAACGATTATTGGTCCTGTTGAACTTTTGGAGAAGGTTTCACAACGAACTGCATAGGCTGTAAGGCGACATGAGCGTAGGCAGGCGTCTACGGATTCAACGCCTAAGATGGCTAGGCTATGTAGGGCGCATAGACAACATTGCTCCAGCTCGAAGAGTCTTCGTCTTCGAACCAGTGGGACAACGCCTTAAAGGACACCCACGGAACCGATGGCACACACAAGTGGAGAAGGACCTCAACCAACTTGGCGTCCGGAAAGGGCTTGTTGGTTGAGGCTCAAGTCCAACACGGACTGTAGCTGTAGTGTGTGTAGAATTAATACTGGAACAGACTGGATGCAAGGTTGTATAGCGATGTAGCCATAGTGGCATCTGGCAAATTCGTCTCCTCTCTAAGAGACATAATATCTCATAACTGATAACAAGCTAAACTTGAAACTCAGCATCCAGGATAGGATTAAAAGGGATTCTTATGTCCTTTGCAGCTGTAAGACGGTCATTGTATGCAAATGGGGACTACAGCCACGCGTCACTGACTGGATATTCACTTCGATTGTCAGACAATCACTTCTGTACGTGGTCTCAGTTTGGTGGACAGCATTAAGCAAAGCTCTCAACTGTAACGCACTCAAGGATTGACTGTCTGTCTGATGCAATGTGATGCATTCCTCCACTGGAACTATTCGGCTAAAAAATATCCGAGACTCAAAACACTCCGACTGTAGTCACTCGATTCTTAATGAACTCAATTTCCCTCCTAATAACACCGACCGCCTGCTACACCAAGCTATCTTCGAGACGAAATTCTCAACCGGAATTCCTTCCAGATCGGATTGAATGTCTGACAACCAGACATTCGCTGATCCCCTGCGTATATACACAGACGGATCGAATACGGAAGAAGGTGTGGCTAAAGGTATATATTCCTATCTCTTTGCAGATTCCTGATCACTGTATATACTGTATATATATTATGGATCAATAATAATCTTATGTCCAAAAGAGGTATCACAATCTGTTTGGACTGTCAGTCCGCAATTAAGCTCTTGGAAAATGTCATGTTTAATTCAAAAACATCCCTTAATTGCAGGCTGTCTCGTAACGAGATCGCAGAGCATTTTAATAAACACTGATTTGGGTGCTGGGATACTGCGACACCCCCGGCAATTGTGAAGCCGATAGACTCGCTATGGATGGTGCTACCTCTTCTCTTACACTAGGGGGAGATCCACCTTCCATGCCAATTCCTATATCCGACAACCAACCATAAGTGGCTAGAAGGCAACACCTGCCTTAAATGAAGGGAAATATGACAATCACTGATACTTAAACGATCACTCAGTCTGCTTAGACTTAGCAGATCGGCACTCAGGTCGCTCTTTAGCGTCATACCCGGACACTTAGCATTTGGCACTCACGCCCGCGCCCTTAGGATAGATGGACGAGACGCAGTGACGCTTTGACCCTCTTAATAGCACTATAGACACTGTATTTCATAGTGGCCAGACCAGTCAGTCTGCACAAAATCGAAGTCGGGAATTCAAGGAAGTAAAGCTAAGTTATAGAACACATATTTTGTCACAAAGGGTCCGAACAGGTCTTCGATCAGGCTTCAATTTAACCCGCGCCTCTTTCTCAGCAATCAGTTAACCTCGTAAGCGTATGGCATTTTTACAATCGATCACAAGCGAATAAATCAATGAATAAGGGCACTTGTCTAAAAGTCAATGAACTAAGCTAAATTTTTCGAGAGACCTGTACTTACACACGCAAATGTCATATCTTGCCGATACAAAAGTAAATATTTTAAAGTATCTAGGTACATAGTTTACAGCAAATAAATTCGTTTTATGCCAAGTGAAATAATAAGCACACGAACACTAGGCACCACTCGCCCACAGTTGTCGGGTCGATACTTCAAGAGTGGCTTAGTGCATATCGATTTCTTGTTCGGCATTGCCAAGCCTTTGAATATAACGTGTGGCGTGTGTTCGTAGAATCCATAGCTAATAATAATATAATAAAAATATGGATGGCGCTACAGCCCGTAGTAGGGCAAGGCTCGTGTTGTGGGTGCTGTTGTTTTTTCACGTGTGGAAGGGAATAACAGCCAAGTTTGAGATGCTTTTTCTACACAGTTATAACTCTTTGAGCATTTTCAGTGACTTGAAAAAGCTGGGGCCGAGACAATTATTTTTGTGATACTGGAAATCGATCAAATGAACCGTAGGTTCAAGTGCGTAGCAGTCGACGCACGAACGAAATGGCCGCCACGAGAATGCAGATTCGATGACTTCATGTTTATAAAATAGAGTAGAATGTAATCAAGGCTTCCAGAATAACAGTCGAAATTAGACGTAAATATCTAGAAACCGATCTTTTGTGTTTAATTGGGGAACAAACATGATACAAAGAATTCAAATTATGTCATTTCAGCGCCTTATTTTTCTCGTTTGTTTGTCGTGTGACGCCACGGGCATATACACTCGCATATTCAGTTTCGCACATTTAAGCAGTGCTCTGAATAAAACTTGTATCCGAATTAACTATTAAAATGGCAATTTGTGCAGTACACTCGACTGTCGATAATTTGAAACTCGATAATACGGTTCCTTGAAAAAAGCTAGAACAAAACCTATGCGTTTTGATACGCTCGTTAATTCGAAGTGAATGCTCCGTCGGATTGCCAGGAAACACGCTGTAATTCGAAATCAGTGGCTGCTTGTCTCTCTTTAATTCGAATTTTTTTTGCAATTCAGTGTGTCAAGTTATTGTTGCATACTTAACGCGCATAATGTACATGCTGTGCTGTCTGGATAGCATGAACTAATTATTACAGGCAAAGGACACTGTTCACGCTATCCCATCGTGTTTACTTACCCAAAAAAATACACTTGGACAGAAGTTTTATTGATATTTATTAAGATTTAATTTCAATTCAAAATATCCTTATCCTTTTCTGTTTTGTAGTTTGCAGTACTCTCTGCACAATCTTTTCTCGAATTTCTTTCAAAAAACTATCTCGGAATACTCCGTGATATTAGCTTAAGCCAATTTTACTTCTCTATAAAAAATTGGAATAGTTTCAGCCGATATTATCGTTGATCGACCGATTCTTCCAGCAAGGTTTTTTTGCCTTACCAATAATCATTGGCTTTACTTTGTGAAGGCAAATAACATTTGTACACTCTAAGAACGTAGTACTGGCCTTCTCTACTTTTCGGACTGGAGCCGATTTTCAACCACCAGCTTGTGTTTCTTCAGGCAACATCATCCAAAGCAAACCCAACTCATCGCCGTCATAAATGTGGTTCTTAGATAGCTGAAGCTCATGATCGGATGAACCACGATCGGATAAAAGTTTTTCACCACAGTTTTTTTTAAAAGCCAAGCTCCACAAAAGTCCTTCCTTTTTCCTTTAGTTGAGTTAGCAGTAGTTTCATTTTTCCTTCAGCATTCATCAGCTAACTGGTAGATTTTTACCACGCTGCTTCAGAAATCATTTATATAACGCTCGTTCCATACGAGGATACTCGCCTTGCTTTTAGGTTTTTCTTTTCAACGAACTCATCTGATCTTTTTTCATTCTCGCTGAAATTGTGTATTTGGCTAAACCGTACTGTCGAGACAAACTCAACGCGCCTTAACCACTTTTTTGTTTCAATGATAAGAATTTCGGTATTTTAAGACATTTTTGCAAAGTTGCACTACCACACTGCACTGTTCTAAGTGTATGCAAAAACTATCAACCCGGCAAACGAACGAATGAACATGTTATATCGTGTGCATACATTTTTGATTCACGTTATCGAGGTTTCCATTGTTCTCTGTACTCTTTATAAAAAAAATGGATGTTCACGCCAGCGGAGTGTTCACGCAATCAGGGGTTCATGCTACTCAGGCAGAACTGTCTTTGGTCTTCGGCCTTGGCTCCAACCCGACAATTTTTCTTTAATTCGAATTCTTTGGAAGAGGAATCAGAGGAATTGTCATTGTTTGCAGAATTGAGAGTTTTTCGTTTCTTAAAGGATCTAAGAACGACAATATAAACATGCACTGTTCCATCAGAATCCTTGCATATTTTTCAGTTTAGTGCATTTGTAGTTTTAAGTGCAGTTTCAGGGCAATGTTTTAGTGGAGGTTCGAAATTGAGAATGTTGGGAATGGACTTAAAGCAGTCGTTAAAAATTTGCAAATGTCAAAGAGTGCGGAAAAAAGGAAATGACTCATCATTGCAAGACGGCTTTTGGACATAATTTTGTTTCTTGCTCTTTCCTTTTCCTTTCTTTTTGAGGCCACAGGGAGGGCTTGTCATCTGACCATAGAGACAATTTCTTGGAATTGGTGAAACCTATAGCCAAATATGGGTCAGTCTTAAAGGAGCATAGGTTGTAAATCGAGTATTCAATAGCTGCTAAGAAATGAGTCAGATAGCGTTAGTGGCAGAATATTCAAAATGAGTTTATATAAGTCTTTTGGGGAGAGAAGTGAGGCCAAAAATTGTGAAAGACGTCCTTCAGGCGAAGTACTTTGACATTATATTTGACAGCACACTCGATGAATCAATTATTGACCAAATGAGCTTAGTCATTACATACGCTCACATCTAGGACAGCAAAGTTGAGGACAGCGAATTCCTTCTAAGGGTCTTTCTTCTACATCTGGAAAGACTGCCAAGGAACTTACTGACAATATCATAACATAATAGCCATACGATTTTATTTGTGGTGTTCAAAAGTTCTCCCCTCACCCATACATTTTTGTTTGTTCACGGGCGATGGATGGAGATCGTTTGGTGGGCATGTCACGCCATTGCTTCTTATCCAGCCAAAGGACAAATCTAAACTGGTATGGCACCTTTTGGAGAAAGAGAAGAAAATCTGTTCCGTGGAAGTGCTCGAAACATTGTAAGTGACAACTTTTTTACAAGCTATAATTTGGTGTCTACTTTGATGTTAGACTGTAATTTGTCAATAATCGGACGTACATATGTACTAGTCGAGGTTTCTAATCGAAAAGGAATAGCAGGAGGATTATCAAACTTTGGGTTCAGCAGCAAGAGAAGTATGAGCTCATACTAAGTAGATACTACATAAAAAAGAAAAAATCCGATTCCTTGTACTTCGAATAGGTCGTAAAAGAAAGCGAAAAATTATACTAAATTGCAATAGAAGGAAAAGCAAATTTATCAAAATCATATTTTTGGATTCAACGAATAATTTCAATCATTCTAATGAACGCATTACAGATTCAAAAATCATTTTTAGATCTTGCAAAATTAAGTTTGTAAAATCGAATCGTTTCTAGTTGTCGTTCCGAAAGATATCAAATAGAGTTTCGAGTCAACTCATCTCTTTTCTCATTCCTTATTTGGCACTACAGTTAGGGGTGGACCTGGGCCTCAACCAACAATCCTCTCCAACTAGCGCGGTCTCTGGGCAACTGCCTCCTAGTCGCACGCCAAGTTGGTTGCGCCACCTTAAACGCGGGCGTCCACTGTTACATTGTCCCACGGGTTCGGAGGCGAAGACTCTCTGGGCCTCTGAGTTCTCCATATGCTCTACATGGCCTAGGCCTAGCTTAGGCGTTGGAACCGAAGGCGCCCGACTAGACTCATATCGCTGTACAGCCCGTACAGTTCGTGGTTGAATCTTCTTCTCCAAAAACCGTCAACGCAAACAGGATCAAAGATTGCACGCAGAGCTTTTTTCTCCAAGAGACCAAGGACTTCCTTATTCGCTTTGGAGATTGTCCATGCATCCACGCCGTACAGCAGCACTGGGATGATTAAGGTCTTGTATAAAGTCAGCTTGGTCCTTCGAGAGATGGCTCTACTACTCAATTGCCTCTTGTGCCCATAGAAGCAGCGGTTGGCAAGAGTTAGTCCGCATTTGATCTGGGTACTGATCTTGTTCGTTCTATTAACTGGGAACCGAGGTAGACGAAGTCCTTGACCACCTCGAAGTTATAGCTGCCCATTATGATGCTCTGTCCAACACGTCGATGTTGTGTGTCCTTTCTTGATGACAGCATGTACTTCGTTTTGCCCTCATTCACCCTCATTCTTCAGCTTTTTGCACCAGCAATCACAAGATATGCTGCATAGAGCGCCTTTGACTTCAGAATAACCATAGACAGTGGCTTTCTTAGCTTCAGCTCGACAAGACCTCGCTTTTTTAAAACGTGCGCATTTTTTCTGCGATCATTTTTCATGTCAGAATTTGGTATCTTTTTGTACTTACTGTGAAAAACTTGTATAAATTCTGAACGAAATCAAAAACTTGAACAGCTGATGGACAAGAGTTAGCAGTTACCTCTCCAAATATATTGAGAGAATGACCACATATAAGAGCACGATAAATAAGAGCCTGAATTTCTTTGAAATGTGTTTCTCGTGCACCTGCAATTTAACACGAGAATATTTAAGTTCTAGTTCGAAGACGTTGAAGATGATGTTCTTCGCCTTCGGTCCTGTGTTTCATGTTGATGCCGCTTTGGTTTTTATTTTTGTGTTGGAATTGAAATGTATTGTTTTTATCCAAGTTTATTGTGGAGGTCTGGTGGTACTGCCTGCTTCTGCCGCCTTCCATTCATTCTTAATGGAGCTGTTTCACGGCCAAGATGACTTGGTCGTTATACCGGATATTCGATCTTCCTCCCTGAAGCAAGGAGTGTTGGTTTTGAAGACCCTTTTAGCATGAGCATTGCTGTCGACAGCAAGTTCTCGTTGTGGCCGATCCAGTTCAGTTGACTTCCCCGATTACATCAACGTTTTTCTAGAGCTCTTATTTGTGTCTTCTTCTCCATTCAGTTTTCTCTCAACCAGGATGGTTAGTCGATTGGAGTTGGTTTTCAATTAGTTCTTCTTGGTCATGCCTGTTAAGCAGCTGTCAGAAGTGCTACTTACATGCCCTTTTCCCCGTCGTTTGTCTTCATGATCACCACTGGAAACGGATGAGAAAAACGCGGCTCACGCGACTACAAATTATTTTCGTAGCAACCCTCAAAGGAATTCTGACCAAAATCTCATTTATATCGCGGATAAAAAGAAAGACACGAAATCGATGACGAACCCGCAATGCGGTCCTAAAATCGATCTAAAGTCGTGCCATAAAGCGATATTGACACAATTGTTTGTCCAACAATTCGGCAAGCCTATCTCCGACTCGATATCGAATCTCTTGGATAAAGATTGCTATCGGGTTGTATAATTCATAAAATCCTAACCTGTGAACCGCGGTATCTTACATAATAAACAAATTAATCGGACCGTAAATCGCCCTCGGATTTCCTATAAATTCCCGATTTTGCAGGAATGGAGTCATTTGGTGGAGCGCGTCCGCCTTGAAAGTATCGATTGTTTTGATCCAGGATGAGTGACACCGAGAGACTCGTAAGGATCATCGGCCTCGCCGTCTGACAATTTTCTATACACAGTATTTGCTTACAGCTGAAGTCCTCAGACGATTCGGACTCCGATGTGGAGAAGTCAGTAAAGAAATCGAAGGCAAAGGCAAAGCCGAAGTCGAGGAGGGACCTCCAGACCAAGCGGCTGCCGTTCGAGCTCGCACTCGCCTTCATCGGCCTCTGGATAGTCATTTACTATGCGGTCTGTCTGCGGTACGCCACGGAGCTTCCAGAGCCATTGAAAATCACCACTGAGCACCTCAACAAGGGTCGCTTTATTGGCGAGCGGGCTGAACAGATTCTGGTGCGGATTGAGGACGTGGGGGAGAGAGTGGTCAGCAGCTACGCTAACGAGGTGAAGATGGTGCAGCTGATGCTAAGTGAGCTCGACAAGATCAAGGATGTACTGAACACGGACCTCTTCGACATGGAAGTCGACATGCAGCAAGCGTCCGGCGCCTACGTGCACTGGTCAATGCTGAACATGTACCAGGGAGTGCAGAACATCGCCGTAAAGCTGAGCAGGAAGGACTGTGCCAGCGACTCGTACCTGCTGATCGTCGCGCATTTTGACTCGAAGCCAGGAAGCACAGGTATGTGACTAGATTAGGTGGGTAGGTGCTCACTCTATGATGATTACCGAGGGAAATTGTAAAATCCAAGACAAGAGGTTTTATCGGGCTTTACGATGTTTGATATCAGTGCTTCGGGCTATCGCTTTATATTCGGTTCGTAAAACTCTCGGTAAGGAGCAGAGTAAACAATTTGATTGAAAACGTGAGCTGTGCGCCGTGATCGAGAGGTGCCACGTGGAGCCATTGAGATAACTACAGTGTTTGCTTTTACGATAGTTTGGTGGTAAACGAATTTATGGCAGGCTTTCATATCGAAGTAGATAGGGTCGCGCTGAAGTTTTTTGACCTATCCCATGGGTCAGCATTTTGCTGGTCATCGATTGCGGTTGGTTGGAGAATTAGGGTGTGTCGCACTAGATTTTCCCTTGTGTTTTTTTTTTATAAAGTTAATACTCTTGAGAGAGGCGGCTGGTGAATTCTGTTTAAGATGAGTGTAGGGCGTCGTGTCTGTCGGATGGAGGGCGTTCCATTTAAGTCACACACAAGCGTCGCAGATCACAACTGCTTTTATGTCAAGCCTAATGCTAATTCAATAGCTGGCCCGTTAACTTGGTTTAAAGGCTGTATCCCCTTAACGACTTTAATGACACCATAGACAAGTTGGCTTAGAAACAACGCAATTATTTTACTCATTGTTGCTCATATAGTACTGACTTAGTCGTCCACTGCTTCATTTAGCCGTGGAAGGATGGAGGATGGTAGAAAGTCACACGTTGAGATCAATCGGGTCCATTGTGATATTCTTCTTCTTTTTCTCCTCATGATGCTATAGTCCGGGGTAGACCTGGTCCGCAGCCAACAAGCCTCACTAGATGGCACGAAATTAAGCCAACTGCCTCCAATTTCGCACGCCAAGTTGGTTGAGGTTCTTTTCCACTTCTGTGCTCCAACAGTTCAGTGGACTTTCTCTATCTCCATACGCTCTGCACAGCCCAGTACAGTTCATAGTTGAATGTTTTTCTACAAGAAACATCAAGCCATGCTGAACTTTTATCTCGAAAAGACCAAGAGTCTCTTTATCCGCTTTTCATGTAGTCCGTGCCTCTGCGCCGTAGACCAGGAGGGGGACGATCAAGGTCTTATACAGGGTCAACTTAGTCTTCCGAGAGAGGGCTCATTACTTAAATACCCTTTCAGCCCAAAAAACAGCGATTGGCAAGAGTAATTCTGCTTTTAATCTCGTAACAGATGATGATTGCACTGTTTACGACGGAGCCGAGTTAGACGAAGTCTTTCACGACTTCGAAGTTAAAGCTGCCTATTATGACGTTCTGTCCAAGACACTCGTTCACTGCTAGTACATGTTCGACCCGTTGGTGTATATACGCAGGGGATCATCTAGCGTTTGGATTCCAGACATTAAATCCGATCTTTAAGGAATATAAACGACTAGATGGCGCAGTGGGCTAAGTGCCTGCCCTTAGTTAGTGGGGTCCCTGGTTTTGATCCCAGTAAAAGTTAATACGCTTTTATCTGGTTTTCAAATCTGGTCCAGATACCATGTACAGGAGTGGGCGATCAGTGGTAGTAGTCTGACCGATGGGATCACAATGGACCAACGTGGTCTAAGTGTTATGGTGAATTCACTAGCACTCCCCTACCTATCCTTACCCAAGGATTGGTGGTGGAGAATTTCTTCTCGAAGATGGCTTGGGGTAGTAGGCAGTCGGTGTCGTTGGGGAGGAAGTTAAATTCGTTTAGAATAGTTGAGTGGGCGAAAGTCACTTTTTTGAGTCTCAGGACTATGCTGGCTGCTACCTGTTTGCTGAAAATTTCCAATTTTTGAGGGTGGAGGAGTACGATTAGTGTATCCGACGATATGTTCTTAAGTGCCTCTTGTTTAATGCTGTCCACTAAACTGGGACCCCGCATAAAAGTACGGGAATACACCTCCTTGTGGGGTCTCCCTATTAACACTTCGGCGGATCGTAGCATCTCGCAGATTCGAGTGGCTGCTGGATGAAAACCACTAGGGACTTTTCGATCCCAAGGTTGTTAAGCGCAAGTGATATTGCCTATGGTTCGATGTTGTTGAATGCATCTTCGATGTATTCCTTATATTCGAGGGATTTTTCCAATTGGAGTGAATGGCCGTCTTTCGGCAAGTGAATGTCTACAAGGAGGATTAATTTGCCTGATATGTATTGGTCTATTATATTCTCAAATGTTTTCAGGTGAAAAGAAGAGCGACTGGTGGATCTAAGGTCCTTTGGATTGACATTTTGACAGTGACAGAGCATCTCTCCGCTTTGGGGATGAATACTAATTTTACCCTCTTCCAGGAGAGAGGAACATACCCTAGAACCATGCAGACGTTTGCCATGGCATGGTAAGGTTCGCTGGAACTTGGACCTCCGAGGGGATAATGCCGCCAGGTCCTGCTGCAGAGTTTGAAACTTGTCAGTTTGAAACTTGTGCTTGAAACATGGCAGTTGTGTGGCTGATGTTAATGAAATTGCAAGCTAGGTTGGAGAAGATACGTCTTGATTAAATCAGGGTTTCCTCGTTGGATGATGTCCACATCCCCTCTGGTTCTTGAAGGAAAACTAGGGGATTTTGTGACTGATACTGGAGCTTTCATAAGCCAGGATGCTTCAAGGATCTCTTCTATTTTTCCACAGAAGAGTCCCCAATAAGGTTCTCGTTGAACTGAGAAATTCCTTGTGAGAGTCCCTCCCAGATTGCCTTAGTATGTAGGTAATTACCTCTTGCATGGACTCCCGTGCTTCTTCATATCTTCATATCGGGCATTTGCGTCACAGCCCAGGATTCTAAGCTTAATTTTTTCTTTTGGGAATAAAATTTCCTAATCACGTCATCAGTCGGAAACATTTGGACTTAAGCCTGTAGACCAGCGTCTTTGAAGAGCTCTGGTGAACTGGGCTACACTTTGTGTCCTTTGGTCTCGTATTCGACATCACAAAAATGCTGCGAAGTGCTTGATTCTTGAAGGGATGCACGAAAGAGTGAAGTGCCCAGCTGCATTCCACCAATCACAGAATTTAACTGCAATAACGACAAAATAGCCATCCGTTCACCATTGTTCCCAATTTTGGTTCTGCATTCGAGTTCTTTCATTAGCAGAGCTCTAAATACCTCGGTTACTCCAGAGTCACATCTGTCTCTCCTGATTTCTAGAAATAGGTTAGTTTGGCTAGTGCTTATATTGCTCAGCTTCCTCAGATTATCGAAGAATGGGTCTTCCTCCGGTCGGTGAGGGAAGGTGTAAGCAGCCTTTCTGTTGTTTGGCCTCTGGTAATTCACCATCATTCCAACGTGCAGAGTGTTATTTATTAAAGCCTAGGACCATATCAGCTCTGATGATGAGCCTAGCTTACCTCAATTAACGTTGACGTTGAAATCCTGTAGGCGAAGTAATCCAAGAGCACTTTTAAATCACAAAATTCAATTCTCTTTGCAGGTGCCGGTGATGATGCAGCTATGGTCGTCGCAGCTCTGGAAGTCCTAAGGATTCTAGCTTCTGGCACGGAAACGTTCCAGCATCCAATTGTGTTCCTCTTTGACGGTGCCGAGGAGAATCCTCTGCAATCAACGCACGGCTTTATCACTCAGCACAAGTGGGCCAAGAATGTCAGGTTAGTTTCTCCACGCCTTACATAGCCGATCCCTTAACTTACTCCTCCCTCACTCCAGGGTATTCCTCAATCTGGAGTCAGCTGGCAGCGCCAACAGAGATGTCGTCTTCCAGACCGGACCCAACAGTCCTTGGCTGATGAAGTACTACAAGGAGTACGCTGCCCATCCGCACTGCACCACGGTAGCCGAAGAGATCTTCGAGACTGGACTCATTCCATCTGACTCGGACTTCAGGATATTCAGGGACTTTGGCAAGATTATCGGTGAGTAATGAGATGAGACCACTCATGGAACACAGTGCATCACAGACCTCTGTCTCTCTCTGAAGGCATGGATATCGCCCACACGTACGGCGGGTACGTGTACCACACGAAGTATGACAAAATCAAGAGCATTCCGAAGGGAACTATACAGAACAGCGGCGAGAATGTACTCGCCTTGGCTAAGAGTTTTGCAAACGCCCCCGAAATGGAGGATCCATCGGTGAGTGTCTGAGCGGTGGCGGCGGTGGCGGTAATGTCAATGGTTTGTGTTTTTTTTTTGCAGAAATACGCAACAGGACACGTTATCTTCTTCGATGTCTTGGGCAAGTTCGTCGTCATGTACACGGCGGAGGAGGGCGTCAAGCTGAACTATCTGGTGGCAGCGGTCTCGCTGATCGCGGTCGTAGTGTCAGTCATAGCTATCAGCGGCAACACGAGGGCGTCGCAAGGCGAAGTCGTCGGCGAGTTCCTGCTCACAGTCATCTGGCAGTTGCTTGGTCTTCTGCTCGGCGTCGGTCTGGCCGTCCTGATTGCCGTTCAGCTGGACAACTATAACCTGACCCTCTCGTGGTTCACCAACAAGTGGATGGTCGTCGGGCTGTACTTCTGCCCGGCTATCTTTGGAATGGGTCTGCCGACGGCGATGTACATAAGCTCTGCCAGCAAGGCCAAGATCAACCTCTCCTTCCGCATCCAACTGGCCCTAAATGCCCACCTCGTGATCATGGCACTTCTGACGGCTGCGGTCACCTACATCGGCTACCGGTCAGCGTACGTCTTCATGATTTCTGCTCTATTCTACGCGGGCACACTCATCTTCAACACGTTCACCACGCTCTACAAGAGGGGTAAGTACCCAGCTGGCGCTCCTTTCACGCCCAAGTTTAAATCTCTCATTCATTCAGAGTTGAAGTGGGTCGTGGTGGTAGTCGCAGTTCAGATCCTTCCGTTTGCGTACTTCCTCTACCTCTCCTACTTCATGTACGGCACCATCACGCCGATGATGTCCCGCATCGGGATCCTCACCAACCCGGAGATCTACATGGGCGGTATATCGCTGGTGATCACCATATTGAGCTTGGGATTCGTGGTAAGCTGTCGCGAGCTTTGAAGGCGCATTTAATCCATTTTCTATCCATGCTTTGAAGGTTCCTCTCCTGAGCATCTTCCGCCAGTCGAAGACGGTGCTCTTCATGTTCCTCCTGACAGCTTGCGTCTTCATTGGAATCGCAGCCAGTCCGTACGGCTTCCCGTTCCGTCCAGAGACAAACGTCGAGAGGTTCAATTGGTTGGTAAGTACCACCACTCTCTTTCGCACCTGCCTCCCTACAATTTCTGCCTCAGCATGTCCGACGCGTAGTCCACGAGCCCGACAACACAGTCAGCCGCAGTGACTCCGGTTTCTACTTTGACCCGCAGGACAGGAGGCTATTCACCACCCTTGAGGGAACCATTGACACTAGCAAAATCGTTCCGATGGCCGACAAGTGCTACGAGGAGATGTACTGTGGCCTCCCGGTCTTCAATCACCGATGGAACAAGGCCAAGTACGTGGTGTGACCCCCTGCGTGTGCCCATCCATCTGACGTTCACTTTGTTTTCAGGGAAGAATCCTACTGGCTGCCTTCCGAGGAAGCCGAGCTACCGGGCGACGCTCCCGAACTGAGACTCATCAAGAAGGAAATATTCGCCGACACGTCCAGAGTCCGCCTTGATTTCGAACTGGACGGCCCACCGCATATGGGCATCTACCTGGGACCGCTGAAGGGCGTTAATATAGTCGACTGGTCGTTTGTGGATCAGATGCTCAAGGACAACTGGGAACCGCCGTACTTCATCTTCTTCTCGAAGGCCAACGACCAGTCTACATTGAGTTTCCATGTGATTCTTGAGGTGAGTGTGTGATCTGGTGGTGAGAGCGTACCCGAGCTGATGTTTGCGTTTTCAGAAGAAAGACGGATCTCTTGAAGAGCCCGTAATGCAAGTTGCCATCGGAGGACATTGGTTGAGTGCGGAGAACGATCGCAGTCCACAGCTGACGGCGTTCAGGGAGAGTTTCCCTTCGTTCACCTATTCCATGCAGTGGCCAAGTTCGTACGAGCGTTGGTACTTCTAAGAATTTTCGAATTTGGTGCAATAAATTAGAGTTGGGAATTGAAATTGAGGTTTTTTTTAATATGGGCGAGACGAGTCACTGTCAATTTATTCAGTAAACTCAACATTTTCATCATGATAAAGTACACGAACGAGCAAAGCTTGCAAAAATTATAAAAATTTTCTGCCGAAATTCTGAGTCGGTGACCGCAACTTTAAGAGCGTTAACTCCAATTTTCGACGAATCTCATTTTTGGTGCAATGGGCTCGTCAATAAACAAAATATGCGTTATTGTTCGGGTGGAAATCCACATGTGCCTCGTGAATCACCACTTCATCCACAAAAAATAACTGTTTAGTGCTGTTTGCATGCCGGCGGCGTTATTGGGCCATATTTTTTCGTCGACGATAACGATCGACACGTTACTGTCCGTTTGACTATTTTCTGCGAGGCTACGTTAAGAAATTGGCTTATGCCAACAAGCCGACGACGTTGGAAGAACTCAGAGCCAACATTGAACGCGAAATAGCGGCAGTTCCGGATGAAATGTGAGTTCCATTCATAAATGTTTTGCCTCCTAATCACCCTTATCCTGTAGTCCTGAGCCTATCCAAATATGTAGACTATCCACGTTTGTTGTTAGCACTTCGCAAATACACATACATACGTGCCATCCGCTGTACTCTATGCGGGGCTGTAGCCTGTAACTCTATTTACACCCTATAACCTTTTTGCAGCGGTAAAGAACAGTGGAGGCCTTTTTCACACAATTAGCCAACACATTATCATATCCACGATGCTACTGGCGCTTACGACTGCCACTAACTATGATGTGCGTTTATTTGACTCATTGACCGAACACGCTGCCTTCACTTTTTCATCTGGTAGGCAATTAGGCATGGTTTTGCTTCCATTTTGTAAGCAATACTCAGAAAATAGGCTTTCATTTGCCGTTCGGTCTAGTTCAACAGACAGAAACGAGCTTATGGCGATAACTTTACGGCATCACTGTTTGCCCAAGATATCAACTTAAGAGATGACAATGTAATTACCCACCTCTACAACTGATGACGCCCCATAAACACCCTGATAATGAAGTTATGGCCTAAACGCTCCGAGATATGTCAAAAAGACTGCGTGTCGTCTCAGAAACGCTGATATTCATATAAATTCCATCTTCTGAGGCACACTCCACCATTTGACGTCGGGATTCGTGTGGAAGCAGAACGTCGACAAATCGATTTCAAACACTTCCCAAAAATGGGCAAAAAGAAAAAGATTGTAAGACTCGCGCGAAAAAGAATTCAATTATCTTTAACTCGCCTCTCCATCCCCAATCCAGATCAGCTCGTCCGAGTCCGAATCGGATTCTGATTCCGACGTCGAAGTCAAGCCTAAGAAGACGAAGAAATCGAAGAAGACCAAGCCCGCGCCGAAAGTTAAGAAGATCCCATTCATTTGTCTCATCATATTCGTCCTTATGTGGCTGACCATCTTCCACGGAGTTGTTCTGAAATATGCCAACGAGCTTCCCACCGCTCTGACTATTCAGAGCGAGGCGCTCAACAAAAACAAGTTCATTGCGGAGCGAGCCCAACAGATTCTAATCAACTACGAGGCGATTGGACCCAAGGTCGTCGGCAGTGCGGCCAACGAGCAGCTCACCGTCGACTTCATCTTATCGGAGATAATAAAGGTCAGGAGCGTCATGAACGTCAACCTCTTCAAGCTCGAGGTAGACCTGCAGCAGGCGTCGGGAGCGTTCATTCACTGGGAAATGGTCAACATGTACCAGGGTCTCCAGAATATCGTCGTCAAGCTGACCCCCCTAAACACCCAGAGCACCTCGTACCTGCTCATCAACACCCACTTCGACACAAAGCCCGGAAGTCCAGGTAAACCCACCCACCGACCCACTAACTGCTTCCTGATGTAAAGTGATTTGATTGCAGGCTCGGGTGATCCTGGTGCGATGTTGGTCGTCATGCTGGAGGTCCTCAGAGTGCTGGCCGTCGGCGACACAACCTTCAACCATCCCATCGTCTTCCTCTTTAACGGCGCCGAGGAGAACCCTCTCCAGGGATCCCACGGATTCATCACCCAACACCAGTGGGCCAAGAACTGCAAGTAAGTACAAACCATGTGCTGCTTATGACATGACTTACCTCTCTGCTTGAACAGGGGTCTCATCAACCTGGACTCGGCCGGAAGTGGAAACCGCGACATCATGTTCCAGTCTGGCCCGCTGAACCCGTGGATCATGAAGTACTACAAGGCCTACGCCGTTCACCCATACGCCACCACCGTCGCAGAGGAAATGTTCCAACTCGGCGTCATCCCCTCCGACACCGACTTCAGTATCTTCAAGAAGTACGGCCCAGTGCCCGGCATGGATATCGCACACACCTACAACGGCTACACCTACCACACCAAGTGGGACAGGGCGGACGTGATTCCCATCGGCACTTTAATAGAAATACGCTTCCGGATCGACTGTGTTCTACGACCTGCTCGGCCAGTACCTGGTCATCTACACCAGCACCCAGGCCATCCAGATCAACTACGGAGTGTCCATCGCGGCTGCTGTGGTCGTCTTCCTCTCCATCTCCTGCATCAGCGGCAACTCGAAGGTCACCTTCGTCGGCGTCTTGGGTCGCTTCATCCTCACATTCATCGTGCAGCTGATCGCACTGGCACTAGGCGCTGCCCTCCCGGTCGGTCTTGGCACCTACCTCGACAGTCTGGGCATTCCGATGTCGTACTTCACCTTCAAGTGGATGGTGATCGGACTGTTCTTCTGCCCGCTCATCTTCGGCTTGGGCATGCCCACCGCACTCCTCCTCAGCATCATGAAGAAGGTAAGTAGGTGGGACCATAGGGTGGCCATATTTTAAGCATTCTACTCCCTCTCCCAGGACCGACTTAGCCTCCACTTCAGAGTTCAGCTTGTCCTCAACTCGCAAGTCCTTGTGATGGGCCTGCTCTCAGCCGGCATCACCTACTACGGCATCAAGTCCTCGTACCTCTTCATGTTGGCGACTCTCCTCTACACCGCCTCGTCGCTGTTCAACATCCTGACCACGATGTATCGCAGAGGTAAGCACCCAACCGTCAGTCTTGGAGATCTCCCCTCATCCGCTCTCTTCGACAGGATTCGCGTGGTTCTACGTCACGCTGCTGTTCCAGGTCCCGGCATTCGTCTACTTCACCTACATTGGGTACATCTTTTACAACGCCCTCATCCCGATGATGGGCCGCTTCGGAACAACCACCAATCCCGATTTGTACATCTCCGGCCTGTCGGCGGTGATCGGCATCCTCTCGCTTGGCTTCGTGATCCCACTCATCAATCTATTCCGCAAGCCGAAGACCCTCCTCATTGGGGTGCTGGCTATTGCCGTGGGGTTTGTCGGCATCGCTCTAAGCTCCTACGGATTCCCATTCCGACCAAAGACCAACGTCGAACGATTTGACGTCATCGTAAGTCTTGATTTACCAGAACTCAATCAGCTGGCTTCTAACCCCACTTCTCTTCACACAGCACACGCAAAGGGTGTTCTATGAAGCCGACAATACCGTGAGCCTCAACGAGTCCGGCTATTACTTCTATCTCCAGGACAGAAGGATGTTCAGCGCTGTCGCCAGTAAGTTCTCACTCTGAGTGGTTTGATGTCACCTTAGTCACGACGATTCCTTCTTTCTCAGGCGTCTTTGACACCAGCAAAGTGGTGTCCATGACTGGCCAGTGTTCGGAGTACATGTTCTGCGGCCTGCCCGTGTTCAACCACCGTTGGAACAGGGCCAAGTCAGTAACATTGTCAACCTCACCAGACTGTGTATTCTAATTGGTCTCCTTTTTATTTGCAGGACCCTAGCGAAGTGGCTGCCATCCGGCACAGTTGTCATGCCATCCTCTTTCAACTTGACACTGCTTTGCAAAATCACTAATCCTGACTTGCTCACAGTTCGGTACAAATTCCAACTCGACGGACCACCGCACATGGGTATCTTCATTGGACCACTCGCGGGATCGAAAGTCATCAGTTGGAGCTTCTTGGATACGATGTTGGTCAATAACTGGACGCCACCGTACTTCATCTACTTTGCCAAGGCTAAGGATCAGTCGCCCTTGAACTTCTACGTGACGTTCGAGAAAACCAAAGAAACCCTTTACCGCTCGACATTCGAGCTGGGAATCGGCGCGCACTACGTGAGTGCGGAGAACGAGAGGAGTGCAGAAAACACCGCCTTTTTGGCGACATTCCCTTCGTACACATTCTTAACGGAATGGCCTGCCTCTTATGAGAGGAGGATTTTTTAACCTTGACAGGGATCGAATAAAGATGCCCTAAATTTGAAAATCGGCAAAGAATGTGATTAATTGAAACATTAGAGCCACTCTATTATGATATGACGTTCCAGTCGCTCTGAGGAAACACACATTTTGAAAAGATTTTCAACCAAAACATGAGTAGTTTTAGTTGGTTTCTGTTCGATAACTATATCAAATTACGAGAAAATTAAGATAGAAATATAATTTCAACTCACATTTTTATTTTTATTTATTATTCTTGCCCTAAACTGTGGACTATTTTGCTCGACGCTCTTTTTCCTTGATTTTGCACGTAACTTGAAACAATCGAACATGGGCGGCACCTATTTTGGTTCAATCGTGTAGCTTCATCAAATGAATATGACATTTGAAACAAAATGTTCATTCGATAGAACAAAGTTATTGAGTTCAATCATCTCCTTGCCGAAATTCGGTGCGGGTTTCAATCGGCTCGGATGTCCTTGATCTGAACAACCGCACTTTGGGACGAAACTGTGTTCATCGTCTCAAAAATCCTTCTTCAAAATTTTGGATTTTCACGTCTACATTTGTGAAAATGTTAAGGTTTGTTTTGTTTTAATAAATGTGATCTCAATCGTTATACCCAAAAAATATCTATTTAACATCTTCAATCTCTATAAATCCAAATGTAACTACATATATATTTTTGAAACGGTTATAGATTCTACTTTCAAAATAAATTAATAACGACGTATTCACTTAATCCATTGAGAAATACAAAATTATTTCTGAAAGGTTTTAAAAATTTCGCTAGAGATTTGACTGTTAGGGTTGTTTGCCACTGCTAAAGTGTTCATTAATTAGTTCGTCAGCAATTGTGATCCAAAAACGAAAGTTGCCCCAATCTGACCGTCTTCATTCTAGGCCTATTGATGTGTCCAAGGTCACATTAAGGAAAAAGTAAAATTGCTACCAATAAATAATGGTACATCGATAAATGAGGGTTGTGGTATATATGTAAATAGTGATCAGATGAAACTGTAATTCATCGTGATTGGACGGTGAATTTAAATCCAGTCCTTCAACATCTGAAGATCGTGCGAGACACCTTAAGCCACTTATAAAAAAGAGAAAGCACAAATTTTATTTTTCATTATTCCAAGACGGTTCCCATTGTGAACCGGTTCTATTCTTCCGGGATCCCTAATTTGGCCATCGCTTCGAATTGTCCCTTGCGATGTATCGATCTGAAACTCGCTTTCTTCTCCAGGATCTGCTATCTGCATGTTGGAAGATAAGCAGCTGCATCGTATGATAACGCCGACGCACTATCACCGATTGAGTGTTGGTGCCAACAGTCTCCGCAAAATGTTCAGCGGCGGTTCGGAATAGATTCACTTTGCTAGGATAAGGGATTTAGTCCTTCGAAAATACTGTTATGAAAGCGAAGTACTTCAGAATTCATTTATTTGATCTTCTAAGCGTAACGTATTCTTAAGTGGAAAAGGCTGGACTTCATCTTGGACTGCCATGAATTCAAAGTGATGCAGAGACGGTTTTTAACAAGTTGTTTGGAAGAGTTTGTAATATTTTTTTTGTTTATACTACTTTTAAATCTCCTTCATAGGAGTTACACTTTAACCTTATGCTCAACTTTACCTATTCTGCGTTGCTCATAAATATTTAAGTCGGGCTTAGCTATGATACGGTCTTGTTTATATGAAACTTCACTTCGATTTTATGTGTCAAATTAGTTATTTTTAATGTGTAAATAAGAACTTTATTGTGAGTTCTATAGATGGAAACGAAGAAACACAATGAGACCTAAATGTGACAACAGTTGATTGATAGGTGTAATCGAATTAAATTCTCTTAAAATGTATGTTCATCAACATTTTTCATTAGCAAATGAATGAGGAAAACCGTACCTGACTTGGCGCTGACACAACGCGTTTCGATGACGACCGTTTTCGCTTGACATTGTCGTAAATGAAGCAATTTGCTTCACCAGTCACCACTCACCATTCGAAAATGAGTCGATGTTGTTGGTCGGCAGGGATTGGCAGATGGAAATTCGGTCCAGTACGTTCTTCGGTGTTAACTCGTGTGGTGTCCGTTCATCGAGCTTCCTTCCTTTTCCAAAAGATTCCAAACTGTTTTTTGCCCAATATTTAGCTCGTGGGCAATCGAAACGGACTCGTCGATTTCAATGATTTTATTGACGTTTTTGACAATTGGCTTTCAAGAGCGTGGTGCATCTTTGACCTCGAAATTACCGAAAAGGAATCGATGGAATCAAAACTGTGCGTGATTTACTGTTACAGTATCAGGACCGTAAAAATTATTCACATTTTCAGCCGCATGGCTTGGGTTTTCGCCTTTATCGAAGAAAAACTGTAAAATTGGTTTTCTATTTTCTTAAATGGACAATTTACATCAAGGCGACAAACCCTCAACTCTCCTAATATGAACAATTTCTCGCCTCCACTGCGCTCGATCAAGTCCATACGTATAACTAAAAGGAGAGAGGAACACAACTGTTATGCCCGATTTCACAGTGTAACCTTATCTCCTGGTTTAGCTAAGTGTAGGATCGAACTTAAACTTCAGTCAAGAATTTTTCGTTTTCACACTCAATATTTAAGGGTGGTTTAGGCATGCCATGGATTGACGGGCATTGTGAACTCTTCAATCATACGAACCCTGCTGAAGAAAGGAAAAGAGAACACACCAACTAAACCAGCGAAAGTTCAAATGCATGTAAGGATATTGTTATAATATGTGTGCATCTATTGATTTGTGTGCTTTCTGTTCTCTTCAGCAGCATTGCCAGACAAAATATTTGGTTGCTTATGAGGGTTTTCTCCATGATTTTGGGGTTGAAATTATTTTAATATACGAATGGCAAATATGTAGTCTCTGGATTGATACTTAAGCCATGGGCATGGAATTTCTATTGATTCTGAGTTTTGCGATGGATCGACACTTAAGCTCCCAATGTGAAGTAGGGCATAAGATTTTGCCTATTAGGAGTGATTGTCCCTCAAAAGAGGACCATTAATTCCATACTACTGTGGAACCCTCCAGATTATCTCAAGGAATGTCGTAGACAAGGCATCTCGAGTACCATTCTTAAAGTGAAGAGATGGTCGGTTGTACTTCTGCCAGAACGAAAGCCGAGCTTTTCATCCCCCATCCTGTGCTCGACCATAGCTCTAGCACGCACTTCCAACCCCGCGTAGACATTCCCGGGGAGTCTTAAAAGAGATATGCCCCTGTAGTGGAAGCAGACTCTCTTGTTCGCCTTTTTGGAAAAAGGGGTAATCATCCTAGTTTGCCAATCGGCAGGGGTCTCACCACATTCCCTGGCTTAAGGCAATGGTCTTAAGAATTTCTGGGATTATTTCATCCACAACGGCAGATTTGGCAACTTTTTGCGATTCCTTGTTCCCGTTCCGTGTTCGGGATTGCGCACCTTCGAATAGTGCTAATTTGACAAGCAGTCTCTATGCTGCATGGGATGGAGACATTAACTATCACAGAAGGACAATGGTCAACTTCGAATGTGCACTAAGCGTTTCGACACTCTGTTGCACCTTAAGTTCGAAGATGAAAGACTCGAATTCTGCAGCTCAAAGCATTTCATATCCGGGCCAAAATGTTCGAATATGGAACAATTTCGGCTCTATGGTCAGCACTTAATCTGCCCAATCTTCTACGCTTGAAGCTCCAAAAACAAAAACAGTCATATAGAATCGAGTCAATAGAACCGAGATAAACCACCACATGTCCTTACGACACCAGCGTACACAAGCTGTGGCAACTGTGGACTTTGGTTCGAAGTCACAAGGAATGCCAACAAATTCCCAATAAAAAGGGGGAACATTCTTTATAAATTCTGCCGTTTCCAAAGTACGGACTAAAATTGTGATTATGATTCGCATCAGATTCAAAATTCTCATAAGGAAGTTCGAGAATCTAAAATTTTAGGAAAAGCGAAAGTTTAAGAAAACTGTAAAAAAAATGTTCGCTGTTAAACCTGATCTGTTAAGCACTCTTTATTTCATCAAAACATAATCGCTCCTTTTTTAGTAAATCCTCCTCTCATAAGAGGCAGGCCATTCCGCGACGAATGTGTACGACGGGAATGTCGACAAAAAGGCGGTGTTTTCGGCACTCCTCTCGTTCTCACCACTCACGTAGTGCGCGCCGATTCCAAGCTCGAATGTCGAGTTGTTAAGGGTTTCAATTGTTTTGTCGAATGTTACGTAGAAATTCAACGGAGACTGATCATTGGCCTTAGAGAAGTAGATGAAGTACGGTGGCGCCCAGTTATTGACCAGCATCGTATTCAGGAAGCTCCAACTAACGACCTTGGAGCCCGCGAGTGGCCCAATGAAGATGCCCATGTGCGGTGGTCCGTCCAGTACGAAGTCGAAACGAACTGTTAGGAAGTCGGGATCAACGGTCTTCTTTACCAGAGTTAAGTTCGATGTGGAAGGTATGACAGCTGTGCCGGATGGCAGCCACTTCGCTAAGGTCCTGCAAATGACAAGAAGAAGAAATTAGTATACACAGTCTGATGATGGCAACCTCAACAACTGATACTGACTTGGCCCTGTTCCAACGGTGGTTGAACACGGGCAGGCCGCAGAACATGTACTCCGAACACTGGTCTGTCATGGAAACCACTTTGCTGGTGTCAAAGACGCCTGAGAAAGAAGGAATCGTCGTGACTAAGGTGATATCAAACCGCTCAGAGTGAGAACTTACTGGCGACAGCGCTGAACATCCTTCTGTCCTGGAGATAGAAGTAATAGCCGGACTCGTTGCGGCTCACGGTATTGTCGGCTTCATAGAACACCCTTTGCGTGTGCTGTGTGAAGAGGAGTGGGGTTAGAAGCCAGCTGATTGAGTTCTGGTAAATCAAGACTTACGATGACGTCAAATCGTTCGACGTTGGTCTTTGGTCGGAATGGGAATCCGTAGGAGCTTAGAGCGATGCCGACAAACCCCACGGCAATAGCCAGCACCCCAATGAGGAGGGTCTTCGGCTTGCGGAATAGATTGATGAGTGGGATCACGAAGCCAAGCGAGAGGATGCCGATCACCGCCGATAGGCCGGAGATGTACAAATCGGGATTGGTGGTTGTTCCGAAGCGACCCATCATCGGGATGAGGGCGTTGTAAAAGATGTACCCAATGTAGGTGAAGTAGACGAATGCCGGGACCTGGAACAGCAGCGTGACGTAGAACCACGCGAATCCTGTCGAAGAGAGCGGATGAGGGGAGATCTCCAAGACTGACGGTTGGGTGCTTACCTCTGCGATACATCGTGGCCAGGATGTTCAACAGCGACGAGGCGGTGTAGAGGAGAGTCGCCAACATGAAGAGGTACGAGGACTTGATGCCGTAGTAGGTGATGCCGGCCGAGAGCAGGGCCATCACAAGGACTTGCGAGTTGAGGACAAGCTGAACTCTGAAGTGGAGGCTAAGTCGGTCCTGGGAGAGGGAGTAGAATGCTTAGAATATGGCCACCCTAGGGACTCTCCTATTTACCTTCTTCATGATGCTGAGGAGGAGTGCGGTGGGCATGCCCAAGCCGAAGATGAGCGGGCAGAAGAACAGTCCGATCACCATCCACTTGAAGGTGAAGTACGACATCGGAATGCCCAGACTGTCGAGGTAGGTGCCCAGACCGACCGGGAGGGCAGCGCCTAGTGCCAGTGCGATCAGCTGCACGATGAATGTGAGGATGAAGCGACCCAAGACGCCGACGAAGGTGACCTTCGAGTTGCCGCTGATGCAGGAGATGGAGAGGAAGACGACCACAGCAGCCGCGATGGACACTCCGTAGTTGATCTGGATGGCCTGGGTGCTGGTGTAGATGACCAGGTACTGGCCGAGCAGGTCGTAGAACACAGTCGATCCGGAAGCGTATTTCTACAAAAGTCGGAGCACTGTCAAAGCAGGACCTTTGCAAAAAGGAAAGCGACTTACTGAGGGATCCTCGAGCTCGGGGGCGTTGGCGAAGCCCTTGGCCAGGGAGAGGATGTTGTCGCCAGTGTTCTGCAGGGTGCCGATGGGAATCACGTCCGCCCTGTCCCACTTGGTGTGGTAGGTGTAGCCGTTGTAGGTGTGTGCGATGTCCATGCCGGGCACTGGGCCGTACTTCTTGAAGATACTGAAGTCGGTGTCGGAGGGGATGACGCCGAGTTGGAACATTTCCTCTGCGACGGTGGTGGCGTATGGGTGAACGGCGTAGGCCTTGTAGTACTTCATGATCCACGGGTTCAGCGGGCCAGACTGGAACATGATGTCGCGGTTTCCACTTCCGGCCGAGTCCAGGTTGATGAGACCCCTGTTCAAGCAGAGAGGTAAGCCATGTCATAAGCAGCACATGGTTTGTACTTACTTGCAGTTCTTGGCCCACTGGTGTTGGGTGATGAATCCGTGGGATCCCTGGAGAGGGTTCTCCTCGGCGCCGTTGAAGAGGAAGACGATGGGATGGTTGAAGGTTGTGTCGCCGACGGCCAGCACTCTGAGGACCTCCAGCATGACGACCAACATCGCACCAGGATCACCAGAGCCTGCAATTAAATCACTTTACATCAGGAAGCCTTTAGTGGGTCGGTGGGTGGATTTACCTGGACTTCCGGGCTTTGTGTCGAAGTGGGTGTTGATGAGCAGGTACGAGGTGCTCTGGGTGTTTAGGGGGGTCAGCTTGACGACGATATTCTGCAGACCCTGGTACATGTTGACCATCTCCCAGTGAATGAACGCTCCCGACGCCTGCTGCAAGTCTACCTCGAGCTTGAAAAGGTTGGCGTTCATGGCGCTCTTGACCTTTCTGATCTCCGACAAGATGAAGTCGACGGTGAGCTGCTCGTTGGCCGCACTGCCCACGACTTTGGGTCCAATCGCCTCATAGTTGATTAGAATCTGCTGGGCCCGCTCCGCAATGAACTTATTCTTATTGAGCGCCTCGCTCTGAATGGTCAGAGCTGTGGGGAGCTTGTTGGCGTACCTCAGAACCACCCCGTAGAAGATGGCCAGCCACATAAGGACGAATATGATGAGACAAACGAATGGGATCTTCTCAACTTTCGGCACGAACTTAGTCTTCTTCGATTTCTTCGACTTCTTAGGCTTCACTTCGACGTCGGAATCAGACTCCGACTCGGACGAGCTGACCTGGATTGGGGAATGGAGAGGTGAGTTAAATGTAATCAAAAATATTGTGCCTGGCTCTTACATTCCTCTTCTTCCTGCCCATCTTCCTGGAATCTCTGAACTAATTGAATTCGGTTTATGGACGTTCTACTTCGAAACTTGTTCGATGTCAAGTGCTGGGGTCTGTCTCAGACGATGCCATTTATATGAAAAAGCAGCCGGGACACTATCTTTGTGACATATCTCGGAGGGCTTAGACCATAAGTTCATTATCAGGTTTATGGGCGTTTATGGCGCCTCATCAGCGAGTGACACGGCTTTTGGGAAGCCGTTTAGCGCGAGTGATTACTTTGCCATCTCCTTAGGTGATATCTTTGGCAAACAGTGCGGCCATAAAGTTCATCCATTTTGATTTAACCGTTCGGCAAACAAGTGCGATTTTTGAGAGTATTGCTAGCTGAGAGCGCGTGACATGTTTGCCAACAAAATCCCTGCAAATCGCTTGCCAGATGGAGAAGTGAAAGTGTGCCAGTCGTCAGGTTTGACAGCGAATCACACGAATGAAACTTGAGGGTACGAGTACTATAACTTTGGCGCTAAGAATGGGTATTTTGTAGAGGGGTTAAAAAGCACTTTTCATGAAAGGACTGAAAAAAAATTACTTAAAATATAAAAAAATTACAAAAAACCAGGACCAGGTCCACTCCGGACTGTAGCACCGGCCAAAGAAAAGAAGTGATAAGCGAAGTGTGACGAGAAATACAAAAATATTAACTACCCGCTTGAGAGAAAGAGAGAGTGGTCAACGATCGGGTGAATCAGACAGGACATGCATTGGCAATCGTCTTTGGATCGCGAAACGGTACGGTCTTGTGCGCGCTCAAGAGATTGCTAATACCCTTATGCGTCCGGGGTCAAGACACAGCACGTGTCGAAGGTATATAGGGAGAAAGGGAGAGGAGCTACCTGTGCACATTGGTCTTAAATGTCTGCTGGTTGTAGTCTGTAGGAAATATTAGGCTGGGAAGAGCATTCCATATTCGTTTAGTGCGGCTAAAGAACGAATCTCTGAATTTTACTGTGCGTCCGAAAGAAGGCTTAAGGGTTGTTGGAAAAAAACTTCGTCACACTTCTTCAACTTCACATTCACATAAAGTGCGAAATTATCAAGCTTCATGCGCACGACTTTTATTCCAAGAGTTTGCGACAGCGTTAGTTCAGTTTGCAAATTCATGGGGGAAATTTACATCAAATAAAGCAGTCGCAGCTCGGGTGGGTAGTGGCATTCTCGGTTGACTAAGAACTTTACTTGCAACTTTCCAAGGATTAGTCTTCAGTGTTTATGAATGATTCGTTGTAAATATCTTCTGCATTTACTAGGCGTATTCTATTCAAAATATCCGCAGCCATATGCGATCGACATCTTTGTAATAACTCTGTGGGATTGTTTTTTTACGAAAAATGTGCGAATTTGGTTTGGATGTCAGTTGTAACGTATACACTGTATGTGTTTACTTACTTTCCCTAAGCCTAAACTCTCTCTAACTCGAACTTTTCACCAAATTTTACATATACTTCCCTCACTTTTCCATACAAAAACCTCTGTCTAGGTCAAACTCCCTCTAACACGAACAAAATTCAACTTAGGGAGAGTCAACTGGGCGTATTCAACTGTTTGTATTTTTTCCATTAAATTCAGAGCGTGTCACGCACTGCGGCAAGTGGTATGGCTGACGCTGTGAACAATTTAATATTTAAGGTTTCGAAACTTCGCGCTTTGAGCTTTATTTAGTTGAAACCTATTGGAGTTCATTAGTCCATGAGAGGTTGACAAACCGAATAAGCCCGCAAGGTGAAATTCAGTTTAAATTGGTGTTAATTTTCATCATTATCTTCTTCTGACCCGCATGATCCACTAAAGGGGTCACGGGTGTAAACCACACACGAGAGATCTCCAGGCAACTCGATCCTCCGCCATCGACTGTAACCCTGGTTAGCGTAACCAGGCGAGCTTATGGACTTGGTCCAACTACCGCATTCTGGGTCTACCAAGTGGTCGCCTACCTGATGGAGTCGCACTCAAGGCCCGCCTCGGAAGTCTTAATTCGTGCTACATGACCAAACCAATTCAGCATAGCTCTTTCCGATCGAAGAAGCAGGTCCTCAACGTTGAGTTTCTCGCTCACTATCGTGTTTCTCACCCTATCCCGGCGAGTAATTCCCCCTACAGCACGAAGAAATCTCATTTCAGCAGCTTGTATTCGCGATCTTATCTTTCGGTCATTATCCAAATTTCATGACCATAGGTGAGAGTTGGAAAAATACTGAGTTGAAAACTGCTAACTTGGCTTTCACACTATGCTCGGCCTTCCTGATTACAGATCTACCAAGCTGGGTCAGTTTTGACAAGCTGTGTCAAGAGATACTTAAACTTCTCCACCTGCTTCAATCGGACTCCACTAACATGTAGAGTGTATTGTACACGTGTTCTGGAAATTACCATAACCTCTGATTTGTCCACGTTAACCTTCATCCCAGAATAAGCACATACGGCCACAAACCCATCGAGTGCGCGCTGGAGTTCCGTCTGGGAAGATGTGAGGATAACTAAGTCATCGCCCAATGTGAAACATTCCTCGCCTCTGCTGCGCTGCAACATCCTGTCCATATAAACAATGAAAAGGAGAGGTGACAAGACGCACCCTTGGCGAAGTCCAACGCCCATGGTGGAAGGTGTTGATTTAGCACCGTTAACGCGAACACAGCTGCTACAGTTGGTGTATAGAGATTGAATGGCTCTCAAAAGAGATCCCTCAATCCCATACTCCTGGAGAACACTCCAGAGTTTACCTCGAGCAGCTCGGTCATATGCCTTTCCAAATCTACAAAACAGCTGTAGATGGGCTTGGCATACTCCCAAGCCTTCTCAAGTACCAATCTTAGAGTGAAAAGCTGATCGGTTGTACTTCTGCCCGGACGAAAGTCACACTGTTCATCCCCCATCTTTGGCTCGACCATAGCTCTAGAATGTGCTTCCAAAACCTTAATGTAGACTTTCCCGGGGAGACTTAGGAAGGATATGCCTCTGTAGCTGGAGCAGTCTCGTTTGTCCCCCTTCTTAAAAAGAGGGACAATTACCGCAGTTTGCCAACTGGTGTTAATTCTTAGATGCCAAAATATTTATATAAAGAAGGAGCATGTTCTGTTTTCTTCTCGCCTCTATTTTTTCGATTCGGTAGGCATAAAGCATTCGTTAAGTTCCACGTGTAATAAGGTGATACTTCTGAATACATCACTGTTCTTTCTTCGTCCTGACATAAGATGAAGAATTCATTTGGAGTTGTACCAGGTTGATTGAGCGATCTTAAATGAACTGCTTATTGAGCCATAGCTAGATTGCTTGTATGAATGGGATATTAATATCGAACAGCGAATTAAGAAGGCAAGTGTAGCTAAGGTGGTGCCTAACATCACACAGCTGTGGTTCGTCCTATCTTCACTTATGGGTCACTAGTTTGTTGGCCGGCCCTTAGGAATAAATATAATATTATGAACCTCCACAAGATACAAACAATGGAATGCAGAGCCTGTTGTACAGCTTGTAAATGTCAACCTCTTCAAACTCTCTGACGGTCATGCTCTATATTCTAACCAGAAATGAAGTATTACAGAGATAGCCGACTTCACAGCTGATTGACAGATATTTTTTGACAGATATTCATGAATTTTTACCGGTTATTCACGAAATAACTGAAATGCCGTACTCTGATTGGTCAATTTGGTTTAAGAAAACGTTATAAAAAACAGTTGTCAACAACTTTAAGGCGATGAAAGGTAGTAGTCGGGCTTCTCTGTGATAGTTCATTTCTGATTCTAAATATCAACCTTTACAATCAAAATATAGCGAGACACAGAGCGGTCAGATTTAGAGAGCCACAGTTGCATCCTGCATTCTAGAACACCTAAATCAGATTTCTCAAAATTAGTCGACGGGCTAGAGCAGACATATAGGCAAACGTTTATGGCTCTTCCCGGATGTGAGTGTATAAATTGATGGCCCAGTTCAAAGATGAAGTGCAGAGTCGGCGTGGGTATTTACTCATTTACATCTCTGCAGCACCTACAGACTCCAAAATTACGCCAGCTTCTTCCAAGCGGAAATCCTCGTCATTAGGGAGGCATGTGTCGTCAACTTAAATCTCATCCGAAAACAACGCCAATGCGAAGTACAGCCATCTTCGTTGACAGTCAATCGGCCACCAAGACAGATTCGCAATGAAAAAATAACCAAATATGGGTTCCAGGCATGGAAACGTTTTTGGTAACGAGAAAACTGATGAACTAGCCAAACAAGGAGCAGTCCTCCGTTTTCCCCTTCCGCTAGTAATATTATAATATGAGTGGCTAGGCCGTGACTAGCTTCTACAGGAACCACTCGTGTTGTGCGCTGTATTGTCCTTTCACGAGTAGAAGAACCCTACATTCTTGTACCGACTCCGAATGGCCAAGTTTGAGAAGTTTTTCTAGACTGGAATACTCTTTGAGAATTGTCAGTGACTCGAAAGAGGAGGGACCTTGAACATTATTCTTGGTCGTACCGGCCGAGAATCGAGCCCAGGCAGCTAGGTTAAGTTGCTTAGGGGTAGACGCAAATACCCACAACGCCACTCCTACTCTTGTGCTAGTAAATGCATGAATTACATGTTATTTCTTGAAAATGACAAACCTTATATAGTGTCTGTATGCTGTGCAGAATCCTAAAGAGGACTCGCACAGATATTCCTAAGTAGAGGAGACTGGCTGATAAGCGATCACAGAGATAGACTAGGAATTCCCTCTAACATACACTCCCATAGTTGTAATAAAACGGCAGTCTCAGAATCATTGACACATTTCCTTGGCTCTTGTACATTGCAAAGCCAAGGCAACGGACTCGAGGTAAACCCTTTCTTGAATCTCTCGGCGAGGTATCCGGAGTGACCGTAAAAGAATTTATAATGTTCCTGGAGGCGAAAAGATGACACTTCCAGGACTGTGGTTTCAAAACGGCAGTGGTTTCATGGTTGAAGGTTCTTCTCTTTTCTCTCGAAGATACCAAGCTCTTCTACATCCGCTTTTGAGAATGTCCTTGCCTCCGCCCCACACAGAAGAACTGTGATAATCAGTGTCTTATATAAAGTCATTTGTCTTTCGAGAGACGGCTCTATTATTCAATTTCCTCTTGAGCCTCGGTACTGATGTTGCTGGTGCTGTTAACTGCGGAGCCGAGTTGGGAGAAATAAAGAATAAGTTGGTTGAGTCCAGGTCCAACCGGAGGGTAAAAGTGCTCACTTCCCCTGAAGTATTGATAGCATGGGCAGGAATGACTCACTGTGGTGGCATTTGTTGGTTACATGGCTCATATTGCGATTTAAGTAGTTAACCAAGGATCCTATACATTTCGTCCGTGGCTTTAACCAGGTTAAGAACCCTCAATTTCATTAATTTCGTTATTTTTCTAATAATTTTTAATTTTTGTATGTTTCTTCTTTCTTTTTTTTTTAATTTTCTTAAATACATTTATAGGTAATATATAATAAATTACAATATGGTTAGGTAGGTTTGTTAAGGTATAGCTTAGGTTAGTTAGCTTAGCTCCGAGAGCCCTCTTCCGGTCTCTTTTGGTGGTAGAGGCACAGGCCTTGAACACACTTTCATCTTCACTTTACACTCTTCTGTCCGTGGTCTAAATTAGGGTATTAGGCTTTCTCTCTCACTATCATTCCTATCTCTCTCTTCTATCTTAGCTATTTATATGCAAGAGATTTTTGTTCTTGCTATTGGTCAGTGTGCGAGGAAGTGGAGAGAAACCCGTCCGACGAGCTCAGCCGTGCAACCGCAAGTGTGCCACCATTCTCATCCTCGACACCAAAGCCTCCCACTTAGCCTGCAGCAACACAAGTCTTACCTCCGCGAGATGGACACCTTGGTGTGGTGCGGGGGATTAAGCCGACCTGCTGAAAGTGTGATTGCAAGAGGGGAACAAAGCTGTAGATTCCCATCCTCTAATTGAGGTGAACCAAGTTCAAGACTCTACGGCTGGTCACAAATACCCCCTTCGGGACAACCCAGTGAACCCTCTCCACAAAGCGGTCAGCGGTGCAGGCAGCATGTATGACCCTCGCTAAATTGAAACCGGTTTCGCTCCTAAGGAAGCAAGGAAAAGGCAGAAGAACACATGCCGAGCTCGGAGCCTACCTCCTCAGGTAAGCGGAATTGCCATAATGTCGGAGAGTTCTATCTTGGCACTGGACTCCAACATCATCAAATCCCAGCTTGGGAATGCTTACAGAAGCTTAAAGAGTTGAAAATGAGACACAGAGTAAAACCCTGCAAGAAACGCAGAAAAAAAATCAATGAAATGACCGACTAGGACCGACCGAGCTAGGAAATAAGCATCGGATCAATATGGAGGCCCTCAATCATTCTACGCTGTAGGTCCTAAGTGCAGAAAGCCTGGAACAAAGAGCATGGCATGAAGCTTGGGTCAATATAACCATAAGAGGTTTGAGGCATGTATCAAGATGAGCAAGAACCACCGCCGTATCCTAACAGGCTTCCTTACAGGGCACTGCAGACTCAGGTAGCACCCAAGGAAACTACAATTATCAGAAGAAGGGCTCTGAGGAGAATCTAATGAAATTTACGAAGATGTACTGGGATTTTGTGAAGCTTCTCAAATTCGCCGTTCGGAGTCGGCATTAAACTGTAGGTCCCTTCCACTCGTGAAAGAACGCACAACACACGTGGTTGCTGAGAAGCTAGGCCCAGGTCCACCTCGGACTGTCGCGCCACCCATATTAGTACAAAAGACATGCTTGCGAGGCGAAAACGGGGGCATAATAGATCTAATGGTAGCCGTACAATATACTCTCAACAACAATAATACATCAGCTTTTTTTCTTTGAAAGTTCAGTAAGATCAAAGGAGAACTGTCCACAATCCGCAGAGAAATACGTTTTAGCTGATCAACTAGATCATCGCCAAGATTCATACGAGGAATCTACTGTAAACCACAAAATCAAACAAAATCTTCGTAAAATTAAGCAGATAACGTTTAAATCCAAACAAATTTATTCAGTACAAAATTCACACGGTTAATGATTTAGCAAAACTTGATGTCACGTACACTGGAGGGTGAAGACGAAAGCGGATTTAATGACTTCAATAAAATGAGAACAGATGTGACGGATAAGAAATCATAACCACTACAGCCTACCATGGACTAGACATACCCTTTTCAAATATTGTCTAGCACACCCCCATTCCCTATGACTTCGATGTCATAAAGTGATTTTTTTTTTGCAATTGTCAAGGTAATAAGGCGCTAGACGAATCTCACAGAGTTAGCACTGATAATGGATACAGACTCGTCTGCGGTCTCACAGCAGACATTTTTATCGTTAAATTTACTCTCGCTGGAGATCGTCTTATCACTTGGAGCATTGATTAGATTTACTACGCCATCATATGGCAGCTTTATCTATGATGCTCGTCTGTTATGCGATTTATGTGGAATGAGCTATGCTACAGCTCATTACAGTGGAAATGCTACAAATTGGTGTGAATGTGACTGAAGGAGATTGTTGAGAAATTACCTTTGATTTAAGGAAACGATTGAATCTGCTTACCAAGGCCCTTGAGACTGACCAGAGTTTCCTTGGGGTTGGCGAAATCGACTTCTGATTGTTCATTGCACTTCTGTCGCGGCGAACATTTTCTGTAAAACTGATTCTATAGAAGCCAATTGGTGCCTGAAAAATTAAATCAAATCATTTGACACACTTGAGCCGAGGAAATTGACTTAAGCATGGTAATTATTTTAGGCAGGTCACTAATTGGTGTCCCAAATCCACCCACACGACGGGAGTTGATGGTTGATTGCGCGCATGGAACGTCTCGTCATGTAAGGAGTTAATTGTTCATAATTGAATAGACCTACTCAGACGTGGCGGTTTTCTTTTACTCTCTTTCTTCGCTGGCATAGTTGGATTACCGCTATACAGGCGACACATAAACAACAGACGCAATTAAGATTATCACGAAACGAGCTGACTAAAAAGAACAAAATCAAGCTCTTACAAACGGAAGTTTGAGATTTGTAAGAATGACCCACGGGAGACTTGGAAGCTCGTACATTCGATGCTGGGTGAAAGGAAATGTAATCTAGATGATGTTTTAAGAAATAATTTCTCGAATGAAGGAAACATTACAGACCTGACCAACAAATTGGCGAATATTTAAACGTCAGAACTACGAACTGTTGGTGATGAATGTAGCTACTAAACACTCCAATACAACACAAGCAGTGTACAACATTCAACTATCGTTGAAGATGTATCACTTGCGGAGGTATGTAACATAATGGTACGTTTTTCAGAAATGAGTTTACGTAAAATTAATCAAATTATCTACAAACAGGGTCCTACCGCTGGATTGTGACGAATTAAACCCATCAGTTGACTATTACAATTCACGAATTTATTTTCAACCACTGGTTTACTTCTTGAGATTTGCTGCACTTTAAATACCACTATTACTTTACTACAACAGTCCTTGCTGCCTTTCAGGCTGACTTGAGCTACACTTTGAGAACTCTATGTAAAATTCGTAAGCTGAGCTCAGGTGTATCTGCCGCCGTTCCGATATTTATACTTCCAAATATTTTCTGCAACATTCTGCCGACAGATGGCTACGGACTTTCCGTACTCGCACATTATTCCTTGTATTCCAAATGTGTATCATATAACACACAAGTCAACCATCACTGAATATCGGGAATGTGTTCCATATGTGTTTTGGAGGTGACCTGTTATTCTAGCATCTTGTATAACAACCACGATTGTCTTGAACGATTCCAATAGATGGCGATGTTTCGTCTACACGCGTCGCACTACTAAGTTCTTTGAAAAGTGACAATTCGGCGGGAGCAGATGGAATAAGACCTTCAGATCTGCAAAATAGCGCTCAAAATCTATCTCATATCAGATAAAGCATCTGTTCCAAATGACATGCTTAAGAAATGAATAGTTAGACCGGTTCACAAATGTGACAAGAAAAGTGAAATCCGGATCTACATACTAAGAATCCCAATCCTATCAGTCAACTAGAATCAATTCGGACTTCACAAAGCAAAAAATACCGGGAATACTACTTGGAAATTCAGTTCTCTTCACGACGTGAAAACCATTCGAGGAGCTGACATACAGTAGGGTGCACAAATGAGTATCTACATGTTTGTGATAAGTGTAAAAATACTTCTTGTTTGCACTTTATTATTACGTTCAATTCTCAACAAAATAGTTAATGGGGCAAAAAGAAAGGATAACAAATGATCCTAAGGAAAAATCAAATAAAAGAAACTTTAGTGTTGTCCATTCCCATTAACTTTACATAAAATCAAATTAAATATCGTGATAAAACGATACATCCTGTGGCCATAACATCTTGGATAAGCAGAAAATCAGATTTGGCATTACTTACACCGAGTGCCTTGATGGTATGCAATGAAGTTTAGTTTTCCCATAACTCTCAAACTTTTGTCAAAAAGGTGACAAGAATAACTTTAGACTTTCTGGAGCTTTTGGTTAACAGCTTACTGCTCTGTGGAAAAGTTCAAACAGCATTCGTGTGGTTCGCGTCTTTGACAATACATAATTTGAAAAGTTCACAAGAGCGTGCTTATGAGAATATTTTTAGAAGACTGCATTAGGAAAGCATAAATATCATATTACACTCACACTACTATATAAAGAGGCAAAGTTTGTAGGTTTGTTTTGAGAAGTAATTGCTGAAACTACTGGACCAATTTGAAAATTCTTTCGTAGTAGCAAGCTACATTATCTCTCCTTGACATGGGCTACATTTGATCTAATGAGAAGTAACAATAATTGTCAATCAAATCACCATCACTATTTTTTTTTAAGTGAAGACCACTGCCCACAGTCGTGCAGCAGTGACTAGCTGTGTTTTTTTGCAATACGCTTAATTTTTAAGTGCACTTCGTCGCTTAATAATTCACCATAAAATCTTGGCAGCACCGACGATATTAATGACAATTGTGACAGTTGGGGGGTGGAATCGTGTTAGGTGATAGTTGATCACAATCTTCGGTTTGCGATTGTGTAGCGTGATCATCACTTTAAAAGAAAAAAACAATTTTTATCAAATAAAAAGAATCGTTTATCGTATACCAAAAATTGCATACTTATGGATGCCAAAATAATTGAAAATGATCTAATACATCAACCACTCCTGCAAATGTAAGCCACATACAGCAACCAAAACAATGAATGAATATATTCAGGAATGAACACACAGAAAATAATGTTTGGAAGCATTGTTTTTATCCGCGCTTATTTCTTAAGCGGCGATAGATATGATGAGTAACTTAAGCGGATATAGGATTTGTTGTTAGTGTATTTTACATGCAAAGTGAAATTTAGGCGTATATACGCTTGCAAAAAAACGCAGCTATTTTCGTTTTAGTCACACCGTGTGGCACACTGAGAAATCGCACAGGATACACTTTAGCACACATGCACAACTGGGCACACAAGTGTCGTGTGTATGGGAGCTTTAACATGAAAGAGACGTCAGTACTGGCATTGAAGTTGGAAACTAACTGAACTGCATATTGTTACCCTTCCTCCAACAACATGGCACTTCTTATTTTCACACTTATTGTAATCATCTGATGAAATCCATTTGATTTGAGAACTGACCGCTCAAAACAATGAAATGAGTGAAAAATTCAACTGCAGATCGAATTTGAAACATGAAAAAATGCCAGAATTATACATGGTGTTACTATAAGAATTTTCTGGAGGTGGATAACGATTTTGTTACTTAGGACGAAGATGTTGCCGAGATATGTAGATGAGAATCCGAATCTGATCAGCTCGACAATAACGATGACAGCGGCAGGGATGTAATAGGGAAAGACTTAGATGATGATTTAATTGTACAACCTTCAAACGAGTTGGTTGCGTTTATATTTGAAGACTCATGAAAAAACAGTCAATTCGATCTGTATAGCAAATAAATAAATATTTATATCAACTCTATCTTTATTTTGTCTATGATGGAAGTCATATCAGTTATACATTTTGCTAGATGGCATCTCCTTGAGTACTTTTCATTTTCTTTTTACAGGAATTAACGAATTCCGATCCCAATAAAGTACTCCAACGGAAGTGTCTAAAATTAGTTCGCATCTTAGGAAATGATGAGGCAATCGTGATGGGGAAAGTATTTCATGGACTTATCAAAATCCATTTCGGGCATAAGGTTAGGTTAGGTTAGCTTAGAGTGGCTGACTTCCTTGAAAGAGGTAGCCACAGATAGGCCAAAGTAGGTCCGTTGTACTACCACAAAGATCTAGTAGGTCCTAATCCGCGAACCATCTGAAGCATTGAATAGAGCGATGAAGTTGACTGATGCTCCTAGCAGTTAGTTCTGTCAAGTCATAGTTAAATGGGGCGTCCAAGTGAGAGGGCAATACAATATAACAGAAATCGTTATAGGGGATAGCTAGTCCGGCATAAACACAATTACACAGTGCCCGGTTATAAGGCCGATTAGGGTTCTAAGATTCGGTTTGCTCATTCCGATCAGGTCGCGTGAGCGTTTTGGATCGACCGTGGGCCATAATTGCTTCGTGGTGGTGCATCATCATCCAGTGCCAGAAGATCACATATTTTTTGTAAGAGTAAGCGTTTCAAGTGGGTCGCCGTGGCGTTGTGGGTAAGTGCGTCGCCCCCTACGCAGAGGGTGCCAGGTTCGATACCCGAATTTACCACCTTTCATAATTCATGGCTCCACCTCTTTCGAGTCACTGACAATGCTCAAAGAGTATTCCTGTCTAGGAAAAGCTTCTCAAATTCGCCGTTCGGAGTCGGCATTAAACTGTAGGTCCCTTCCACGCGTGAAAGAACAATGGCACGCACAACACGAGTGGTTGCTGAGAAGCTAGGCCCAGGTCCACCTCGGACTGTCGCGCCACCCATAAAAAAAATAAAAACGTTTCAAGCATTAGTAGATGTTTTTCAGTAGCGATCGGCATGGACAGCAATTCCCCTTCCGAAACGGGGGGTTCATCTGCTAGTGAGTTCATCTGCTTCACAATTTTCTGGGATGTGACTGTGTCCGGCACCCACTTAAGCAGGAGATTTGATCGCTGCCTGGTTGTCCGAATAGATGACAATATATTTACCTCATATTACATTGTTCTTTTTTTTTTTAGCCAAATAAGAGCTTCTTTAGTCTCTGCCCGAATGACGCTACATTGAGAAGGTAGTCGTAATGACTGTTGAAAATTCAGATCTACTCCTCCGCTAATCTTCGATCCATCTCTGAAAATTCGCTGTCTATCCTATGGTGTTCAGATGTCCAGTAAGTTGATGAGTTTAGGTATCTTCGGGTTGGTATTCTCTGGTAAGGATCCGAATTTGTCAAGAATGGTAGTGTTCGGAGCCAACATCCTTCCACATAAGCAGCGATTTCAATCTTATCGCCGTGCTGGCAGAGGCCTTGCTGCTGACTACTGATGCATACGGCCCGTTCACCACATGCAATTGCAGATCCTATTTAAACCATATAGCTTTCATACAGCAATCTGGAGCCGTTTTTGGCTGTACAGGCCTTTATTGACACGTTTCTAGATGGTAATATTAATGTTTCCAACTTTAGAATTGATATGATAATTTTCTACTTCGTTTGGTAATTTTTTTCCAATTTTGTTAGCTGTGTTTTTTTTTCAGATGTGTGGACCATGTCTATGATGACAATCGATCTCAGGATGAAATTCACTTTGGGTCGGTATCGGTAACAAATGAAACAAGTCGGAGTTATTTTTCCCCTCTCGTCTAATGATTTTGTCTGACGCGGTGTTTTGATTATGTTTAATAAATAATTTTAAAAGAAAAAACTGATTTAAGTAACTGACTCACCAGTTCTTAAATTTCAGAGAGTTTCCGTGACCATCATCATCAATGGAGCATTGGGTTCTACGTTGACTTGCAATAAGCGCAGAATTCCCTAAGGGTCGTTTTGTTCACTATTGTTCAACTGGTCGGAAAACTAAGAGTTGAGCAACTGCGAAGTTGGTCTCAACTCGAGGCTTAAACGACGAGTTGAAAATTGGTTTTGTTCACTGTTTCAACTGACAGTCTGAAATTAAAAATTCAGAAGTTATCCAACTTTCAGTTTTTAAATTTGCCATGGGATATTTTTGACAATTCACACTTACATTGTCATTTTCAACTTTGAATCTACGGTGTGTGCTGTTCGTGTGCGCCATGAGAAGGAGAATTGAGAGCGAATATTTTCAGCAGAGATAATGGTATATAAATAATATCATTATCCTCCGGCTATGTTATGGAGAGCATCACTAACGACTATGCGAATTTGTTATGCTTACAGTAATACAGTCGCCATTCGCCTATTGAATTGATTTGAACGCATAATATTTTAATACGATTGATCAGTGTAATTGCCCGTAATCCACAGGGTCTGTTAACAAATGAAATCAAATACTTTACTATTTCAAATTAAATCAAAAGGACCAGTGTCTTCTCTCGTTTCACGGCAATGAATTCTAAGTTCGATCACCATTATTTGCTTCCGCTTTGACAGACGAAAACGATAAATGAAATCACAATCATCTCATCTTGTTTACAGACAGCAAGCAACTAGGATAATGGAAGAAAAAGGAGAGAGCAAAATCCCTGATATCGTCCCTTAACTTCTGCTATTTCTGTGAGTTGAAGAAATGAGGAGTTGATAAACTCATGAGTTGTAAATTGAAAGTTGAAACCTTAAAATTTGTGTGAATGAAAGCAAATCCAGAAGTTGAAGAGAAAAATCCCAAAGTTGTGTTTAACATTTGGTGAACAAAAAAAAACTCTTAAACTTTTCCATGGCAGGAGAATATGCATATTTCCGAAAAAAAATATGAAAAACAACCGAAATTAATTATGTTCTCTCTTGTTCGCATTCTGCAGTCCATTACCATTCATTGACTGGAGCTGAATGTGGACGGCCCGCTTGGCAAAACTTTTACCAAACTCCATATTTAACGAAAACTTGCTTCCTCGCCAGGAACAGATTTATAACCTGAAACTAAGTGCAATCTTCGTCCAGCAGTTGCTTACTCGCAATGATGACCAGTACGCTCACGGGAAAATAAATCGGAAGCAAGCTCGCGCCATCAATCACATCAAAAAAGGCAAAGGGTGCTCTCCCTCTCCACCGCTCTCACCGCCGCTAGTTTTGCTCGGCTACCTCCGACTGTTGCCCTTTTGAGTCCACAATGGCGAAGTGGCAGCTGTTTTCGAGCTGTGCACACTTCTGATGTTGAATGCGATTATTTTGAGAAACGAGTACGATTCCAAGAGTCGTTCCTTCAAATTGGAGTTGTGTCTGGCAATGGGTGTGTTTCCGTTTGCAGAGTACGTTGGTCTAATGGGAATTTTGCTCCTTGCCCTGTGTGACTCCTGAGACGTTTCATTGTCTCGTGACGAGAGTGGGATGAGTGCATGCTTCACTGTTATGCCAGCATACGTGTGGCTTGGCGACTGGGATGGGTTACGTCTGAAGGACGAGCTGCTGGGATGAATGGGATCGAAAGAAGTTTCGTAAGTGTTTGGGAATAAATGGCTATCTGGGAATTGTCAGATTCTGTTGTTGGTTTTAACGACAATGTTCAACATTTCAGGATGTTCATGTTTTTTAAGGTAAAAGATATTACTGCTTAAGGTTATTCTCTTTGGACATACGGGATGAATTCGTGTAAGACTCGAATTCTCTTAAGAACTACTGTTGATGTAGGTGCAATGTTATGAAGACATATAACTAAATGAACAGCACATCACAGCGCAAGACTATCAAAACCAACAGACTTGTCGGTGATGCAACTGATCCACATCCAGATCTGTAAAATACTGACTGAAATGCAAGTACAAGTCCAATTCATTGGTTCTTGTACTTGGCAAGTAGTACTTGGACTAGACAAGTACTTGCAGTTCCTTCATAAGTACTTACATATGATATAAGTACTCAAGTAGAGATCTTTTCTAACTAAAAACACCCTTCCCTTTTGGTTTTTCTGTACTATAACTAAGTTTCCTTTTCTAGAAGTTTATTTTTAAGGATGTTTTCGCATGTTGCAGGTAGACCTTTGGTAAAATCTCCTGCCATCACCATCGTTAGGATGGTTGCGCCAAAGCGAGCGGTCTCGTACGTTGGAGTCGGCGGCGTACTAAACGTCTCATGTCCAAAGTTTGGATGATGGCATTGTTACAATGACCATGAAGTCTGATTCTTAGCTTTCGAGCGGAGTTTGTTATTTCTTCGTCGACGGTAGTCATCCCTAGGTCCCTTTGTATATTAAAATCCCTGAGATACCAGGGAGCTTTCACAATATCCCGTATAATTTTATTTTGAAAGGACTGAATAAGTACTCTGTTATTTGGTTTGGTGCAACCCCATAGTTGTATGCCGTAAGTCCATATAGGCTTCAATACTTGGTTGTATAATGCCAGTGTGTTGTACATGCTTAACTTGGAGTGCCTTCCAAGTAACCACCATTTGTCTATGCCTGTGTTCAAGCTCATCCCGTTTCTTCTTCACGTGGGCCTTCCACTTGAGTTTCGCATCGAGAGTCAAACCAAGATATTTTGCTTCATAAACGTACGTATTTGTACAGAATCAATGAAAACTGGTAGATTTTCAATATTTCTGTAGGTAAAATCTATATGCGTTGATTTGGTCTCATTGGGAGCAATGCGCCAGTATTTTGAGCATTCGTTTATTTTGTCTACAGCTCGTTGAATTTTTTCAGTTGAGGACGCTGTGTCATCTGAAAATGTAGCCACATCTGTACCCTCAGTTTGAGGTATGTCTCTAGTGTACAACAGGTACAATGCAGGGCCAAGGCCTTCTTCTTCTTCAGGTGGCGCTACAGTCCGGGTTGGACCTGGGCCTCAACCAGTAAGCCTCTCCAGCCGGCACGATCTTTTGCCAGCTGTCTCCAACTGCGCACACCATGTTGGTTGAGGTCCTTCTCCAACTGGGTGCGCCATCGGTTCCGTGGGCGTCCTCTATTGCCCACTGGTTCGGAGTGGAAGACTCTTCGGGCTGGAGCAGTGTTGTCCATGCGCTCTACATGGCCCAGTCATCTTAGGCGTTGAATCCGTAGACGCCTGACTAGGCTCATGCCGCTGTACAGCCCGTACAGTTCGTGGTTGAATCTTCTTCTCCAATAACCATCAACGCAAACAGGACCAAAGATTGAACGCAGAACTTTTCTCTCGAAAAGACCAAGTGCTTCTTCATCGGCTTTTGAGATTGTCCATGCCTCCGCACCATAGAGCAGGACAGGGATGATCAAGGTGTTATGTAATGTTAACTTGGTCCTTCGAGAGAGGACTCTACTACTCAATTGCCTCTTGAGCCCAAAGAAACAGCGATTGGCAAGAGTAATTCTGCGTTTAATCTCGGTACTGGTGTTGTTCGTACTGTTCACTTGCGAGCCGAGGTAGACGAAGTCGTTCACTACCTCGAAGTTATAGCTGCCTATGGTGACGTTTTGGCCAAGTCGTCGATGTTGTGCGTCCTTTCTCGATGACAGCATATACTTCGTTTTGCCCTCGTTCACCGCTAAACCCATTTTGGCCGCCTCCGCGGCGTGTGAGTCTTGCACGATCTTTTCCAGGATGATGTTAAAGAAATCACATGACAGCGCGTCGCCTTGTCTAAAACCTTTTTTGACATTGAAGGTCTCGGTGAGTTCGTTACCGACCTTGATGGAGCAGCGAGAGTTCTCCATCGTCATCCCGCACAACCTGACGAGTTTGGCAGGAATGTCAAAACTAGACATGGCGTTGTATAGCTCGTCCCTATGCACGCTGTCATATGCGGCCTTGAAATCGACGAATAGGTGGTGGGCGTCGATCGGCATTTCTTGGGTTTTTTCCAGGATCTGCCGTAGTGTGAAGATTTGGTCGATGCTGGACTTCCCCGGCCTGAATCCTCACTGATAAGGACCTATCAGGTTGTTGACGAATGGTTTCAGGCGCTCACACAAAACGGCAGAGAGGATCTTATAGGCGTTGTTAAGAAGACTTATCGCTCTATAGTTGGTGCAATCAAAGGGGTCTCCTTTCTTGTGGATCAGGGGCCAAGGACACTCCCCCTTAAAAACTGGAATAAGATGTCCTTTCTAGAATTAATATGTAAGCATTTATTGGAAGAGAAATGTTGACAAATTAATTCTAGATTTATATGAGACGTTCGTTAAAGTCCGGAATAATTTCTAATGAGCTAATCATTTCTAGAGAGTCTCGTGTTTTTGGGGTCCAATGAGGCTGCAAGCATATTAAATATGTTTTCATTCTGCAGAATCATTGAAACCTTGCACGAATTTTGGTACCTATATTTATTATTTTGTCTATATTTTTGGATTCCTGAGCGTCTGACATTCTCAGAGTTGTAACGACTGATACTCGATTACACTTCGGCCATGATCAAGTTCCTTTCGCGATTCTTTTCTTTCAATAAATTGAATGCTTCCATTGCACATACTTCAAGCTTGGAACCGTCAAAATGTATTCTAGAACTTAGAATGTTAAGTTATACGAGCTCTTGCGTCTGGTTCTGCAAAATATTTTCTCGTTGGATTTCCATCGTTCATGTTTGCAAATGCTTGTTAGGTTATCCACATCGGGCCCCATTTCCTATTAATTTCTTTTGCATATCTTGCAAGAAAGGCAAACTAAATTGACCTCCGCTTATCACACCTCTCTAGCTCAAAAACGGATATTTGCAGCTTAGCTTCTAGGAATTCAGAAATATTTACTTACTTATCCGGCCAACGACCAGAGCCTTAACTGCAGCTGCCTTCTATCGGTGACAGTGACGTCGTCAAGACCAAGCTACCTTGAATCTGCCATTGTATCGGAAGTTCGATTTTCCTCTCCTTCTTGAACCAGAAGGCTAGGATTCGAAGATCCTCTTAGCTGGAGCATCGTTGTAAATGCACTCGATGTGGCCGAGCCAGTGTAGTCGACGGATTTTTGGCTTCCAGACTACATCCACACCCTGATACAGTTCGTAGAGTTCGCGGTTGTGTCTTCTCCTCCACTCGCCTTCTTCACAGTCGGGACCATATATCCGACGTCGAATTTTCCTTTCGAAGGCACCAAGAATCAGCTCCGCAGTTTTGCTTGTCGTCCAGCTTTCGGCTCCATATAGCAGAACTGGCAAAATAAGAGTTTTGATTTTGGTCCTTCGAGTAAAGAGTTTATAACCCAGCAGTTTTGACAAACCGAAGTGGCATCGGTTGCCAAGGGCGATTCTTCGTAGGATCTCCACAGTGATGTCATTCGTGGAGTTCACGTTTCCTCGAGGTACGCAATGTCCTCTACTGCCTCGAAATTGTAGCTTTCGATCGTGATGTTCTGTCATCATTGACATTAAGACCAGCTCACTTGGCGTCTTCTTCAAATGACGTGTATGATTCCACTAAAGCACGTTGGAAGCGCGACGATGACGATGTCATCTGTATAACGCAACAGTTGGACTGACTTGTAGAAGATAGTGTCTTCCATGTTAGCAGCTGCCCACCGAACTATCTTCACCAGTACCAGACTGAAGAAATCGCATGACAATGCATCTCCTTGCCGAAATCCGGTGCAGGTTTCAAACGGCTCGGAAGTCCTTGAGCCGAACTGTGGTTGTGCCAGTGCGACACAACCGAATCAATTTCTCCGGGATCCCGAATCGGACCATCGCTTCGAATAGTTCCTTGCGATGTATGATGTCGTATGCTTCTTTAAGTTCTATAAAGAGGTTGTGCGTATCGATTTGAAACTCCCTGGTCTTCTCCATTACTTGTCTTAGTGTGAATATTTGGTCTAAAATCGATTTATCGAATCGGAAGCCGCAGTTGTACGTGCCGATTAGTGCGGTGTAATACGGCTTTAGACGTTCACACAATACGCTGAGCAGGATCTTGTAGGCGACGTTGAGCAGATGTACATCCATAGTTGTTGCAAGTTGTACGATCCGCGTTTTTGTGAATTGGACAAAGAAGCAACCTGTCCTCTGCCAGAGGAGGTCACATCTTTCCCGCCTGTTAATCTGTTTCTGGCAGACGCTATAACAGAGCAGCCTGGGATAAGTGCCAGGTCGGAGCTGAGCTGGCCTAACTTTGGCTTTCTAGCATTGGCCGCTCTCAAGGTAGAGGGGCTATGCACCTCCTTTCCCGTAGCGACCAGAGTCCGTTTTCCGGTTTTGCAATTTGTGCGCCATGCCATGAGGGTTGATGCCATGGTCACTTTTGCTCTTTTTGCATTCCCTTTTCTTTGTCCGTTAAGGACACAGGGTCGCAGCCGCTGAATCTCCTAATGGTTCTTTTGGCATTTGCGCGTTTCGTCACATCGCGTAACTTTTTAGACGACTATCGTCCTTTTGATTCACTTCGATGATATCGTCGATGATTTGCCTCATGTAAGACCATCGCTATCGTCTCGCCTATAGTTACAATTTGAGTGCTCTGAAAATTATTACTCTCACGTAAGAATGACATCTGTGTTTTAATGCCTCTCAAATTTCACGAACACATTCTCATTTCAGTTTGGGAGTAAAACTAATACTGTTTAATTTTGCAAGTGCACAAGTGAATAAAACACAAGTATTTTTTCCGGTTTTTATTTCTTGGATGTTGACCCGTTTGATCACTCTACACACTGCGTCGAGCTCTACAAATAATGCACCTTGTGCTTACAATATTACAAAGCCATCAAAATATAACCTTGCGACCGACTGCGTTGGTGTCAAATTCTGTTATCTACAAAAACACGAGAAGCGTGAATTTATTCGGTGAGTTCTAGTCACACGGTTTGTTACAAAAAATTTTCTGATCTTATTCAAATACCTGAGCTTGTCTGAAATTACATCTTGCATTTAACAAATACAAATGCGACCTATCACTCTAAAAATGTCTCAAAAGTGTAGAACATGTTATGTATACACAATTCGTTCTCATTTAATAGGAGACGATACTGAAATAGGTACCGCCAAAAATCAGTCGTCGAGACGATAGTTACTGACTGGTTTTTAGCTTACGCGAAGCAGGCAAGACGATATCTTTCAGAAGCTATCGTTTTTTTGTATGCTTACATGAAGCGAAATTGTCGCCTTACGCGATTAGAGCTCTGGAATTTCCTTTGCGGTACTCATTTCTTCACACTATCCAGCATCAACTGAAGACACTCTGAGTCGTCGCCGGCTTTTCCATAGCTACACCATCGGGTTTCGTGCTTGGACAAGGCTTGGCATCGATGTCGATGGGGAGTTCAGCAGCCACCGGGGCATTATCGTCCTTTTCTTTGGGCGACTTGCTCACTAGTGAGACAGCTCCTCTTCTCCCCCGAATTGCTTGGCCACAGGGGGAAAAGCTGTCTCATCAGTGCTTCGTTACCAGCTGCAGCCGAAGACTGCTTAGTAGGGGATCTCCTCTTCCGTTAAAGGAATTTCTTTGGTTTTAGAATCAGTTTTAAGGAGTTCACTTTTGGCCGACTCAATTACACCAGAGTCTTGAAGGATAAATCCTTCCAGATTCACTTCGAATATCGTTGTTAACATATATACGAAATTTGTACACCCTGAACTTTCGTTTCTACTAAACAATTCCCTAGCTTTAATTGGGCAATTGGCCCAATCTTAATAATTTTTTGGATTTCTTGATGTTCAAGAGATTCTTAATATGAAACATAAGTCATTTTTGCATTATAGACACACGCGAAAATTGTATTTTTCAACCACTTTTACAGAATTTCCCCACAGAGCTGCACGTATTGTTGAAGATAAGATTAATACACTTCAGGAAAACTATAAACCAGGCTCGATGGGTTTATATGCCAGTCAAGTATAGTCACCTCACTTCGCGGTCCACATTCGTTGCTTTGAAGCTGCCCAACGTTGGTTGGTTTTATTTGCCTCCATAGTGACTTAAATTTATTCGCCATGAGTCCCTCAAAAACTCTTGCAAAAATGCCGTTGAGCTCTTCCTCCAGCAACTAATTACTGGAATTATAGACCGCCACCTCGCTTCTTGATTTGATGTCCCTCAGCGCCAATCCTCACAACGTTAAGTCATCAGCCCCGTTCCGTATAAGACCACATCGTAATTACGGCTTCAACTTACCTGCTTGCTTGGCTTGGAATGCTATTGCTTGGTTTTGGACTCCTTCAACATTTGAGCATCTCAGGAAAGCCAAAAATAACATTTTATCTGACAAAATTTAATCATATTGTATCTCAACAGTGACACGATGTATATTCCCTCGACCGCCACAGACATTTGACGACTTCCGTTGAGCCTCCTCCATCACCCCATATCTCTGCAACGGACTTCAGTAAGTCACAGCCTCCGTCAAAATGCCAAGACACATCACTTACAATGTAAAATCACATTCCTCTCGTCCCCCAACACAATGGTATTTACCACATCCACAAAGGCCTTGCACAACCTCCTAGCTGTGCACTCAGTCCCCCGTCTGTGCAGTCAATTTATTGTGACTCATAGCATTGCGTCCCCACTGACATCTTTGCAACCACAGTCAGAGGATAGAAAGTAAATACTCCCTCATAATCCTCTTTTCTACGGAGGACTTCATCTCTGCTGCCTCCACAAAGTCTTTAAGCCCTCCGCCACAGTAAATCCCTCTCCCCCTACACAGCAGGGCAAGAGTCAGGACAACAACTAGACACAACACACACACAGTCACTTCCTTGTCCCCAATCACAATGGCAAGACCAAGGCCACATAAAACCCCTGTTGAGTCTCGTTTTGTTGTTGACCGACAAGAGTTTATATTTTCGTCCAAGCAATCATTTGCTGATGACAAATTATTTTATATTTCCTGCACGCTGGCCGGCGATTGGGCGGTGCCCCTGTCCTTTGTAATGGGATTAAGTGTTTCCCTCGGTTTTTATTGATCTCCTCCCATTAACGGAGCGACTCGCAGTTAAGTGTGTCTACGTGCGAGCACAAAGGTTGAGACTGCGACACGGGCGACAGGCCATTCATTTTTGCATTACAGCCAAATGTCAAATCATAAAATCGTTTACATGTTTGACATTTCGCAGACGCAGCACTGTCAATTTTCACTCAGTTTTGATGTAATGGGCGGATCGTTGGCAGTGTCAGCGTCAATTTATTGAGACTCCGTGAAGAGATGTCAAGAGATGGGATGGATCATGTGATGGCCTCAGGAATCAGAGAAAGGCGGTATGTTGGAGTTTTTAGATCAAGTTCCGGGCCAGATATAACTGGATAATAACCTGCACGTGTGGTCATTGACTTCAGATGTGACCTCACCGGACTTATTTTTGTGGGATTGTTTGTAAGGGAAGGGTGCAGACAGGAGGCCTGGTATCATTCACGACCGCAATACAAACATAAGTCCCGAAATCATCGCTGTACCGTGAGATGCTACAAAAAGCGATGGAAAGATGGTCAGCACATCTTGTTTTGGTCAATAGAGGAGACTAGACATAGCGTTGCATAGCTTGTCTCTGTGCATGCTGTTATATGCCTTGAATGAGATGAAGGGGTGTGTGTCGATCTGCATCTCTTGCCAGGACTTCCCCTGCCTGAAATTACACTAATCTATCTGATTATCCACTATACTCCGCACTAGTGGGACAACGCCGTAGAAGAAGCCCACGAAACCGATTGTACACACAAGTGGAGAAGGATTCCAACCAACTTGGCGTGTGATATTGGAGGCAGCTGTCTGAAGCCCTCAGCCAGCAAGTCTCTTCAGCTGACACCACCTTTAGCCAGCTGCTTCCACTCCACTTGTGTGTGCAATCAAAGAAGAAGATGAAGTAGGTTTCAGGCGCCCATACAAAACGGCAGATGTAATTGTGGAAGTTTCATTTTTTGTTGGACTTTAATATTGCAGAGACTGAAAAAAAAGCAGTCGTACCCTATTTGAAACATTAGCATATTATGCGGCGCAAGTTTTTGGAGAGCAAAGAATATGAAGGCGCATGTTCTTCAAAATTGCAGCAATGTCTTTTCATCAAGAAAACGTTTTACATTCCTCTGAATTAGTCCGGAAAGCGGTTTATATCCGTCTTTTGTGAATACGTTCAAAATACAAGCTATACCATACAAGCTATACCAGGCAGCCGACTTTCCGAAAACGATACTCCTGATAAAAGTACGAATCGAACTAGATGACTCAACGATGAGAAAGACTTTACAACAGGCATTGTGGCATTGAGCTCAATCCCGAAGATATGAACATGAAAATCCTATTCCACACAAAAATACAAGTGTGCGAAAGGATAAGTGAGAAGAACCGTTATAGCCGTTGCACCCACATCACTTCTTAGTAATTGCGTAGGTCGATGATTCGATCGTGTATTGATCATGTAGAGCCAAATTGAATTATTACTATTACTCTAAGTTTACCAGATTAGAGAGAGAGAGTTTATTAGAAATGACATACATACACATAAAGATATTCAAATAAATGATTTGGTAACATCGTTTTTTCAAGAAGATTGTAATACAGAGGTTAGCAAAATTATTAACACTGGGCTTGCTCGACGTCGACATTCGACGACTATCGGAGGTAATAGAAAGAGAAAATTTGACAGTAGATACGTAAAATTGTAAAAAAGTATATTGTAAAATAACCCAATTTTGTACATATGTTGACCAAGGTTCTACCACAGAATTAATAATAATAATAATATGGGTGGCGCGACAGTCCGAGGTGTAACTGGGCCTAGCTTCTCAGCAACCACTCGTGCTGTGCGTGCTATTGTTCTTTCACGCGTGGAAGTGACCTAAAGTTTAATGCCGACTCCGAACGGCGAATTTGAGAAGCTTTTTCTAGACAGGAGTACTCTTTGAGCATTGTCAGTGACTCGAAAGAGGTGGAGCCGTGAATTATGATAGGTGGTAAGTTAGGGTATCGAACCTGGCACCCTCTGCGTAGGAGTCGACGCACTTACCCACTACGCCACGGCGACCCACTCTACCACAGAATCACATCGCAGATAATAAGTTACATAGATATCGCACGCGGATTAAAAAATATTTGTCACTTTATCATTCGATTGGGATTTACTACTGCGTCCCAGTTTGATTGATTTTATTTTTATTTATTTTAAATTTTTTGGATCAACAAATTGCTTGTTGCTTTTGCTTATTTCCTATTTGCTGCGAGTGGGAAACATATGTAACATATGTAACTATTTTACCATTTTACCATTTATGCCTATCCCGATTTGAGAATTCCATCTACCTGCTCTCGAATTACGAGACCAGACGACACGAATAAAATTATCAAGACATAATGAGATGAGTTTTCAAACTGAATCTTTATTCACTGAGCTGAATTAAGAATAGTGAACATAAAGAATGGAGCATATATAAATGTATGCATCAGCTTAGTTGTACGATCTGTCCAGACGGGATCAGATGACATGGCGATTCTGCGATGCATATTCTCAGTAATGTCAACACAACACTTCTATTTCTTGGAATTGTGGGAGTGCTGACATTACTCGCGAGTGTGTGCCCTCATCCATAGCTGGGTTTGTGTGTATATAGAATGGGTATGAGAAGGTAAGAAAAGGGCAAAAATATTTATTGTTTCCTTTTCGTTTGATGACCCAGTCAGTCGTTCGTAAATGCAAGTACATACGTTTGCAAGATCGGTCGAAATAAATGGTTGCTGTAAAATGAAAAAAAAGTGTGTATAATGATTGGATTGATTGTGGGTTGCCGTGGCGTTGTGGGTAAGTGCGTCGACTCTTACGCAGAGGGTGCCAGGTTCGATACCCGAATTTACCACCTTTCATATTTCACGGCTACACCTCTTTCGAGTCACTGACAATGCTCAAAGAGTATTCCTGTCTAGAAAAAGCTTCTCAAATTCGCCGTTCGGAGTCGGCATTAAACCGTAGGTCCCTTCCACTCGTGAAAGAACAATAGCACGCACAACACGAGTGGTTGCTGAGAAGCTAGGCTCTGGCCCTCTACTCTATATATAATGATTGGTTGACATCTATGACTACACAACTTTAAATGGTGTAATGCAACAACCATTTGTTGGGAATTATTTAAACTCTATTATCAGTGGTTCTACTCAATCGTTTGCGAAATTACCTTTCCAATGGTATAAGTATCAAGCCATTGGTTGAGTAGAAGGCTGTATAAGCGTTCGACAAAAATGGGCAGCACGCATTTATAAAATGATCAGGTCCAAAGATCAAGGAAATCACTACACTCACGCAGCGTAACTTCGACTCATTCAGGAGAAATTGCGATGATTGGAAGTAAAATATGAACTTAAAGAAGTCGGAAAAAATTCAGGTCAGGACTCCGTAGTATAAGGCCTCGGAGGATACAGAAAGAATTGCTGAAAGTCATAATTGTTGGATGACACGGGCAACAACTGGAGTGAGTAATCACAATCGACAGCCATCACCTTGAAATCATACACGCGCAATGGCATTCACACCCGCGGATGTAATATGAAGATCATCGGCAGCACGTACACGCATCGTTTGCGTTTTCGGCAATGCATACGCGAACCTGAGCGAACCAGCGTGGGAACGAGAAAACCTTGATCGATCAGTGCAAGCTTGGATCTTGAGTAATGAAATATTGTACGGGCAGTTGATTGCGGGACATACGACAATTAAGTCACGAAATAAATATTACTTTAATAACGTTCTAAATACTTGTTTGAATTAAGAACAGTGGGTACAGAGAAATGGTTCAACATTTTTTTAGTCGGATAAACGCCACAACCTTTAACTGAATGTAGTCAAATATCTGGGACTCTGGCTACACATACTAATAATAATAATATTAGTGGCACTATAACCCGTAGAGGAACAGCGTCTCGCTTCACAGCAACCACTTGTTCTCTCACGAGTGGAAGGGACCAGTTTTACGCCAACTTCAAAGGGCCAATTTGGAGAAGCTTTTTTCTGGACAGTATTACTCTTTGAGCATTGACAGTGACTAGAAAGAGGTGGGATCGTGAAAATAATGTTTGCCGTACAGGTCGGGAATCGAGCCCAGGCAGCGAGGTTACGTTGCGTAGGAGTCAACGCATATTTCTACCCACAAAAATATGGATGCTGCCCTCCAAATCGAAGCGAGGGTGAAGGCAATCAGCTACATGGCCCTCATTCGGCCAATGCTTCCCTATGGTTCAACGTGAGTTTGCTTGAGGGAAAATATTCGGTTGCTTGAGATGGCTTGTCCTTCGCAGATGAGCTGGTAAGGTACATGCACCAACTCATCTGTAAGATATGGTCAGAGGAAAGCATGCCCGACGAGTGGAATCTCAGTATCGTTTGCTTGATCCACAAGAAAGGAGACCCCTTTGACTGCGCTAACTATAGAGGGATAAGTCTCCTGAACATCGCCTATAAGATCCTCTCTGCCATTTTGTGTGAGCGCCTGAAACCATTCGTCAACATTCGTTATCAGTGCGGTTTCAGGCCAGGGAAGTCCACCATCGACCAAATATTCACACTACGGCAGATCCTGGAAAAGACCCAAGAAATGCAAATCGACACCCACTATCTTTTTGTCAATTTCAAGGCCGCGTATGACATAGGGACGAGCTATACAACGCCATGTCTAGTTTTGACATTCCTGCCAAACTCGTCAGGTTGAGCAGGATAACAATGGAGAACTTTCGCTGCTCCATAAAGGTCGGTAACGAACTCACCGAGACCTTCAATGTCAAAAGGTTTTAGACAAGGCGACGTGATGTCATGTGATTTCTTTAATATCATCCTGGAAAATATCGTGCAAGACTCACACGCCAACACTAGAGGCACGATCTGCCAGAAGTCCGTACAACTGCTAGCATACGCGGATGACATTGACGTGATTGGCAGAACACAGCGAGCCGTCAATGAGGCGTTTGCTGGCATTGAGGCGGAAGCGGCTAAAATGGGTCTAACGCTGAATGAGGGCAAAACGAGGTATATGCTGTCATCAAGAAAGGACACACAACATCGACGTCTTGGACAGAGAGTCACAATGGGCAGCTATAACGTCGAGGTAGTCAAGGACTTCGTCTACCTCGGCTCCGCAGTAAATAGTACAAATAACGTCGGTACGCAGATCAAACGCGGAGTAACTGTTGCCAACCGCTGCTTGTCTGGGCTCAAGAGGCAATTGAGTAGAAGAGCCATCTCTCGAAGGACCAAGCTGACTTTATACAAGACCTTGATCATCCCAGTCCTGCTGTACGGCGCGGAGGCATGGACAATCTCAAAAGCGGATGAGGAAGTCATTGGTCTCTTCGAGAGAAAAGCTCTGCGTGCGATCTTTGGTCCTGTTTGCGTTGACGGTTTCTGGAGGAGAAGATTCAACCACGAACTGCACGGGCTGTACAGCGGTATGAGCCTAGTCAGGCGTCTAGGGATTCAACGCCTAAGATGGCTGAGCCATGTAGAGCGCATGGACAACACTGCTCCAGCCCGAAGAGTCTTCGACTCCGAACCAGTGGGACAACGCAATAGAGGACACCCACGGAACCGATGGCGCACCCAGGTGGAGAAGGACCTCAACCAACTTGGTGTGCGCAGTTGGAGACAGCTGGCAAAAGATGGTGCCAGCTGGAGAGGCTTACTGGTTGAGGCCCAGGTCCACTCCGGACACCTGAAGAAGAAGAAGAAGAAGAAGAATAGATGGCTTGTCTTAGGACCTGCTTTTAAAGAACACCAGAGTCTGAGTACAGAAAATTCCATTCCAATGAGGTCTTTAAAAGAGGGCAATTATGATCCGAGTGGACAATATCCTGCTGAAGCTGATTCGAGGTCATACTAGATCGATGGACTCGGTCTGGGGATTACTATCCCAATCCTTCATGCCACGAAAGGGTAAACAGCAGCTCCATCCCCTCAGAAGCATTCCACTTTTTTGTTACGAATGGCCGAATACAAGATAAAATCTTGTACCGCTACTCTGTATTTGTTAAACTTCAGTCTTGATATTGCGTTCTTAAACTCGTTTAGGTCGGGGAAGGGTAATCTCGTCGATCATCGTTCATATTGAGTGAAACAGTCAGTCTGACAGCGGTATTTGAGTCCTCATCGTCGTTTAACAGTATACTAAAGTGTTCTTTGAACGTTTTCAGTATCGTCTACGACTCTTCTCCAAGTTCCCGGCAGGTCTGTCCGAACCTTATATCCACTGGATACCATTTTCACCCTTAGTAAAACTTTCAGTCATCATTCCTGCCGTAGAACCTCCGCATTTCCTCGACCGCGCGCTTCTTATGCTCTTTCTTTTTTCACCTAAGAAGCTGCATCTCCTTCTTTCGTTTGTGTTCATAGAGCTCACGGACAGCTTTAGTTATTCGTTCAGGTTCATGCGTGGTCGAACTTAGAGAGAGTTTCTAAGAGACTCAATCGGCAATGATCCTAGCAGTCCATTGTGATTGTGTATTTCCGACGTCAAAGCATGGTTTCTTCCTCGATTCCGATGTTCTCTTGATATACAAGTTCTTGCCTTGGCTACAAGAATGAAGTGATCCGACTCGATGTTGACTCCTCGGAATGTTCAGACATCGAGTATGCTAGAGGAGTTCCTGACATCACGTCAATTGCAAAGTGATCATTTTGATTGACGGTTGCTCTCAGGACTCGATGGTTAGGTAAATTTGCATGCATTTTCGACACACGTTCAATACTCATTTCAGCATTGACTGGATTCAAATAACGCGTTACCAAAGTTGGTGAACTAATCGACTTCAAAGGATGAAACGCTGTACATGAACTTTCAGTCTGTTGCGCTGAATATTCTGCCATTCGAGGACGACAAAGAATGGTGTATGGGTGCTGTAGTAGCTAACCAATGACTTTTTCAATTCAGATTTCATAGGGCTCTGTCAGTTCACTCACACCATTGTCCATTCACAAGCAAATTTGAAATTTGATTACGTATTCGCCACAGTGTCCTGAGGAAAACTTTTCATTCGTCTACTCCTTAAAGTGATTAAATGATAAATTCCAAGGTCACCATCTGCTTTTGGAATCCTCGAAATAGGTTCAAGGTCACCACATAATATTTCAAACTCCCTCACTTTACCAGACTACAACGACGCAGGCATTAGTCACATCATAACTACGCCACAAGAACTTTTCGTTCGATTTTCATCAGGAATTCTTAATCCGTCCGTGGTATTCTGTGAGCCATACCGTAGGCCACCCAGTCCGCTGTAAGTGAGCGGATTTTCCCGTAGATCTCGTGGCCAATTGCCATTTGTAGATTACCTCCCAATGAGCTCATGAACAGACATGAAAGAACGGAAAATTCCGGATTCCCGGTGACCTCCAAATTCCCTTTCACTTTCGGCACAAATCATCTCCACCACCGCCCACTTATTGATTTCAGTGAAACACGCCCACCGTGAGCGACAGTTCGTGACTTATCAGTTTTCAACTCGCTCCGCCACCGCATCATTATCTGAGTTTTATACGACAACGTGGTGAGCTACAGCGAAGGTTTCGCAGGTAGCGACCGCATTTCGTCTGAGAGCACACCGAGAGCAGTAGGGAATCCCTTTCAGAGGCACAGCCGTTGTGCATCATCGATTGAAGGGATGTGCTTCATTGATCCATGATGACATTCCGATGACACTTGCGGAATTCATTAGCAGTGTCATGCGACACCCGAAAGTGGAAACGAGTCCAATCTCAACATGGACCGAGAATGCCATCGCAGCTTGGAATGCAAATGAGCAGGACACCCTTACAAGGACAATGCCAGAAGTACACCAACAACAAAGGGGCGCTACTCTTTCTTCAAGTCATTCGCGTTGACACTTGGAGACAAAGCATTAAACCATGGAAGGTGTGAAGTGATAAACGAGTTCCTAATGAGCCTTCATTTCTAAAAATGTTGCCAAGAACTACCAACCCCTCCTCGAGGCTCGGAGCAGCGAAAGGTCATCCATCGAGCACGGCGTTTGTTAACCCCCAAGACCACACAAAGTGCGCTTCGTCTGCGGAACGTACAAGTCATCAATCTGTGCTCGGCTTTGTTTCTCGGGGACGGGCTCCCAGGGGGTGGGTAAACGCTTAAGTGGATGTAGAGGATGCTACGGCAAATTCCTTAAGTGAACTTGATCCTTTTTTACTTGTGTTTTTCTTTTTCCACGGGATTTTACGACACTCGAGTGGAGGGCGATTGTTCCTCGCTCGAAATCACAACAGAGGGTAGACAATAGTTGCGTTGCGATGCTTCCAAATGGCTTGTGCTGTAATAGGTGCTTCGGGCGGGGAATGTGTTTATGCTGATTGCCTTATGAAAAAACTAGTGAAATTAGGTCCCACAAGGGTTCAACCGTTCGCCGTGTGATGGATGGCGAAATATTTCTAGGTCATCAATAACAATTCGTTCTCTCTATCTGACGCGGCGACGCTTGACACTTTACGCACTCTCAGCATGTGGGGAGAAGGGTAACTTTACTTCCATTCAAGTCACTTGCCACCGTCGGTACGAGGCACCCTTTGCAGCAGATTAGCTCTTGAGACGGGATCTCTGCGGGCTTGAATGGTTTTCTTTTTTTTTTAGACTATCTGGCTGCAGTGGTACGGTCGATTGAGCAAAAATTTTCGTATGGACTCAGAACGGAGCTGAGCAGAATGCAGGGCAATAGTCTAAGACTACGGCATCGATATCGTAGCAGATGATGTGTCACTCACATCTTGACTCTTGGTATTTTGAAGAACTCTGCGTGGCAGTCCTGGGGAACAATGGCGACGAATTGCTGGTGCTTGAAGGTCTTAGTCTGACTGTCCCTTGAAGTGTGATTGTCGTCATCATGATTGGCAACATTCGATGCATTAATCATTATCACTTTAAGGCGTAGAAAGAAGAAAACTTTTTAACGGGACACTGTGGCGAATACGTGATAAAATCTAAAATTTGTTTGTGAATGGACAAAGGTGGGAGCCCTCAATTTGCAGAGGTCTCCGTAGCGTCTCCGAATGGGAAACATATTCAGTGCGACGTAAAAGTACGTCACATGAATCTTGGAGAACTTACATGGGTTCACAGACTGAGCAGAACAGCATAACATTAACAAAAGCCCCTAAGTTCATTAACTCCGTTGCATCCTTTGACGGCTTCAATATGAATGGTTGCAAGTTGAGCTCTGGCAGAGAAGAGTGGATGTTTGACAGTACAGGCTGTCATAGAACTTTACGCGGACGACTTGATGCGCGAGATTTGATTCATAGTCCTCAATAAATCCAATGTTGGTAAGGCAATGCGGCGAATGCTGAGTTACAGTGGCCAACGGCGTTGTGTTGAGCTACTCCTACAAGATGCACTACAAATGTCTCATACATCACTACAGAAATCTACCATTTTGTCCTACTTATAGACACTTTGTCCCTTTGAGTAGACGAAGTATCACCAACAATCAAAGTGTGCGCTGGTTCGTTCTCATTAACTCTCTCAACTGTCATATTGATTTTTAGTTGGGACATTTTTAAATCTGTTAAAAAAAATGTATAGTACATTTAACAAGGAATTTATCGTGTAAATTATTTAAATTTTCCAATCATTCATTCACATTCCAACACCTACATTCTAACACCTACAAGTAATGACGTACGCAGAGGAGGTTAACATTCCAATGGAACCAGTCAATGCTAATATCTCTACACACTTCCTAGAAATAGCAAACCTCAGACATCAAAATGTTATTCATCGACTTCGAACCTACGACTTCAAGGCTTCGACATGGTCCGGCGAGAAGCCATCTGAAACGCTCTGGAGAACATTGGGATGCCTCCATCCATCATCGAGCTATTCCAGGAGCTTTACTGGGAGCCGTCTTACAAGGTGAGTTTCAAAGTTAAAGATTGTATTTCCTTCACCAGCAAAAGAGGAGCAAAGAAAGGGTGTACAGTCGACTCCGCTTATTTGCAACACAAAAAATGCAGCAAATGGTTAGCAACTACGCAGAGTTTTCAAATAAAATATGTTCGGATATAGGCAACTGTGTTGTACCGTGATAAATTTCTTGTTGCATATGAATATGTAACCGAAAGTTTCATTTAAGCAGAGTGCACATAAGCAGAGGCGACTATATTATCCCCCCTGCTATTCTTCATAGGCGTTGACCGTCACGTACAACGGCGCTTCCAAAGATATCCAATGGTTCCTGGCGGAGAAACTCCATGACCATGACTACGCCGTGAAAATATGCCAGCTACTTAACACCTTAGGCGGTGTCCAAGAAAAACTACACGCGCTGGACCTCAACGCCAGAAGAGCTGGGTTGAAAATCAACCTAGCTAAAACAAAGCTGATGAGAATCGGGTCAAGATACAAGGCACTTCTAATTTAAGACTGGAGACGATTCAAGGATGTGGGCAAATCTCTACCTCACTCAAGCTTACTTAGCCATCCTGCAATACGGATGCGAAACTTGGACCAACATCATTGTCAGTAAACTTCAGAACCGGAGTGCATTATGAACAAACAGCTCTTAGAGCTCTCGTAGCAGAGTTCCAACATCGAAAGTGGAGCTGTATAAGCCACAATCTGTGTAAACTGGGAACGGATATTGCAAGGATGGCCCTTGCTTGGACTCCGCAAGGAGTGCATAGTATGGGTCATCCACGCTTAAGTTAGAGATGGACCGTAGGGAAAGAACATTGACAGGTCGCCAAGTCCTGGTCGGAAGTGAAAAGGCTGGCCCGAGATAGAATCGCGTGGAGATCGTGCGCAGAATTCCCGATACCGCCATATGCTCCTGGAGCAACCCATCCTGATAATCAAACAATGTGGAATTATGTATTTGTATATTTTGAGGGTTACGTAAGGTTTGGTTGAAGCTACTGACTGCTGCGCAGTAGGACAGCAAGCACACTGAGGCCAAGCATAGGCCAATTGTGTTACCACACGGGTCAAAGGGTATCTATTTTGCAAATTGATTAATTCTTTTAATAAACGAAGGAGAAGGGTGATTCTAATGTTGCCTAGATCAACCAGATTATAAAAGAAGTGGGCCCACAGAAGTCTGAATCTACGCGATGAGAGAGCACTGTAGCTGCATATGTGGTGTTCAATGGTTTTTTTCTCGTCTTCGTTCATGCAACTTTTGTAGAAGTCGTTGTAAGCCAAGCCTAGTCTAGAAGCGTGAGTTCCAATGGTACACTGCCCTGTTAGAACACCAAAAACACCAGAGATTCGGCCTGCTTAATCCGATGAAGCTAAGCGATCGTTTGCGATCGATCATATTTTGAGGGTCAAATAAATTTACTTATACTAGCTGCAGCGCGCGAATATTAAAATTATTGAATAAAACTCTCGTTTTATTGTATTTTAATATATTTTATTCAACTAAATTCCTTCCTTAGGAATAGCCGCACTTTATCAGAAGGTTGATAGACGACTACTCATCACAGCAGCAGCCCAATTCGTACCCATTACCCGACGAAAAAATCACATTTGCATTTTCGTCAGAAAGGAATGTTCATCTCCTCACATTGGTACTGGCTGGAGTGTCGAGTGTCGTTTCCAGTGGGTTAACTGACATTTTTGTTTGCCGAATGAAAGGAATGTTCATTGGATATGTAATTCGCGTGGCTACGCATATTAAAAAAATATAAAAAATCTTGATAAAACCTTTTTCACTGAATTCTAAGCAAAGTTGCTAAAGTCATCAGTACTCTATCCCTTACGATATAAGAATCTATAAAGGACAGGCATTGATTTTTATTTATTGATACGATTCTATCAAATGGTTGAATATACGATAAGTCTTGGTCTGGGCTCTAATCACGTAAGGCGACAATCGTCTCGCGCTAGCGTTTCGACGATAGTTTCGCTTCATGTAAGCATAAAAAAACGATAGCGTCTGAGAGATATCGGTTTGCCTGCTTCGCGTGGACTGAAAACTGTCGCGTAGACTGTCAACTATAGTCTCGACGACTGATTTTTGGCGATACCTATTTCAGTATCGTCTCCTATTAAAGGAGAACAAATTGTGTATACGTATCTTGTTCTACACTTTTGAGACATTTTTAGAGTGATAGGTTGCATTTGTATTAGTTTTGTTCGTAAACTGAAATGAGTATGTGTTAGTGGAATTTGAGAGGAATTAAAGCAGATATGTCATTTTAAGGTGAAAGTTATTTTTTTCAGTGCACTCAAACTGTAACGATAGGCGATTGTCGTACATGAACAAATCATCGACGATATCATCGAAGTGAATCAAAAGGACTATAGTTGTCTGAAAAGTTTCGCGATGAGAGCCCAGCCTATCGGAACGATGACCAACAAATGAGGACCAAAACTTAAGAAAAAAGAAATTGGTACAAAAACCGTTTTCACAAAATTCTGCGATGAGTGGCAAAAGACATCCATGCTTTATCTCTAACGATTTAAGCTATAAAGGACAAGCAAACAAGCATTGTTTTTTATATATATAGTGCATATGTATATAAATAGTTGCGTTGCCTTCTGAGTGCTGTCAGAAGTCAAGCATATTAAAGGTATGTATTAGGTTGTTTCACACCCGTGTGGTAACAATGTCCGATTTTCAATATTTCAGTCAAAATTATATTTAGTCAAGATATGAACCAATCTTTAACCTTCTTCCACCGTGATTCAAGGTCCATTATTCTTTTTTTACATTAGGCGTGATTTTTGGACGCTAAAGAGTTTTCAAATGCTTCTATGTCCTCTGCTCGATCCCAAGGCAATAGCTTACGTCGATGACGTGGCTATTATTGCCCGCGGCGAATTCCCCCCCGAGCCTCAGCGAGTTAGTTGAACACGCAATTACTACCCTCCCCAAATGGGCAAAATCTTGCGGTCTTGGGATTAACCCATTAAAAACAACAAAAGGACCAACAAAAGGGTCATACCACCTTTTAATCTTCCCAAAAGATATCTTCCGTAAGAGATAGCGCGAAGTACCTTAGTCTAGACTAACTTACTAAACTTAATTGGAAACAAGACATAGTAGAGAGAGTAAGGAAAGCGGCATGTGCCCTTTTACCTGCGCAACAGCATATTTGGTAAGAAATGGGGTCCGAACTCCAAAACGATTCTGCGGATGTACACAGCAATTTTGAGGCTGATTCTGACGTATGGCAGTGTAGTTTGGTGGCAAGCATGTCTGAAAAGTTCAAACTCACGAGCATATAGAGACGCGCATGCCTAGGTGTGACAGGGGCAATCTCGACCAACCCCACAGCGGGCTTAGAGGTGTTACTGGATCTTCTTCCACTTGGCCTCTCTACACATATGACTGCCGCAAAAGGGGCCATTAGGATCATCTAATCCAAAAGCTGGCACCCCACAGACTTCAGATAGAACAATTAGAAAGCGACTTCTTTCTCCCCACCCTTGACTTCGAAATACCCTTAAATAAGTATTTCCCTACAAGGGAGGAGTGGAGCTCAAATGAACCCATCACTGACTCGAACTCCATCCATGTCTATTTGGACGGGTCAAAGATAAAAAATGGCACAGGCGCGGGCATTTTCTCCGAATTGTTAAACATGCACTGTTCTATCAGATTACCTGACTACGGTAGTGTTCTTCAGGCTGAAGTCCTGGCGGTCAAATAAATGGCCAAATTGATATCATTGTTCGAAATACCACCACCTGATATTACCTTCTTAATTGACAATCAAGCGGCCTTAAAAGCAATTTCAGCTATTGAAATCAAGTCCAAGCTAGTCGCAAGCTGTCGCGAAGAGCTCAAGGTTCTTGGCACACAGCATTCGACTCTGTGCTGGGCGCCAGGTCATAGGGACATAACCGGCAAAGAGGTCGCAGATGAACTTGACAGGAAAGTGGCCGAATCTGATCCATCCCAGGCAATCCTATGGCTTTCCCCACCTCTGTCTGACATCAAGATAAAGGTGGACAGTAAAATCATGGAGCTGGTTAATGAAAGGTGGAGTTCCTTCCCCATATCGTATCATATGGCCAAGGCTTAACAGCGCTAAAACCGATACCATCCTCCAACGCAGCAGGAATTTGCTGAGGATGAAGCTCGGAGCTATTACTGGTCATAACCATCTGAGGTACCACGAACATAAAATGGGACTTACCCATAACACCATTTGTAGTAGTGGCTGAGGGGACGAAGAGGAGATTACATAGATGCCCAAGTCTATGCAAATTGCAACAAAGAACCCTGGGAGAATTTTTCTTGCATGACCTCCATGATATATTAGATATCCCACTAAAATCTCTTTGCAGGTTTATAAGGATCTCTGGATGTCTAGAAGGAGGACAATAACCAAATTACACTTTGGAGTCAGGAGTTCTTAGCATAACACCAACGAGTAGGAAGAAAGGAAGGTTTACACCATGGGCATCCCAGTGGGTCCAATATGACCTCGGTGGCGCGGCCTCGTCGAGTCTACCCACGAACCTAACCTAACCTAACCATATCCTCGGAACATCTTTTGCTGACAAAATGACTCCAGACTGAGGAACAGCTGATAATCCGTTGTAGAAATATCAGAGTACGGTGGATGAGGGATGTTGAATCCCAACTCTGACAGCTTTTGCATCGTTACGTGTGAGGTGTGGGGTCTAGGATTGTCATCAAACAGGATCAGATCATGCTTATTTGCATTATCTCGATATCCTAAAAATGTTTGCCTGCTTTTATTCTGTGAAGAAATGAAAAGTGGATTGGTCCTTTTGATGTCCATTTGATTGTCACCTAGAAAGATTCTTGGTGCAGACCAAGTTTGAGGGTGTGTAGTGGGCTTTCGTCTGCATATAACCACTGCCCGGCGCTTTTACGGTTGTCATACAAATTCCACTTTTCATCACATGTTATTATCCGGTACAAGAACGGGGCATTGCGGTGCGTTAGACAAAGCGATTTACAGGTCTTGGGCCTCGTTAAATTCATGGGTTACCCACTTGTCGAGTTTTTCCACTATTCCTATTTGAGATAGATGTCGACTCATTTTCATGTCAGTCTTTTTATAGGGACGGCATCCATCATTTCCCGTAAAAAAGCTTCGTCAGATGCTGTTTTTGGTTTCCCACGCCGCTCGTTTTCGAGGTTAAGATCTCCCGAATGGAACATACCAAACTTAAAGGACTTACCATGACCTGAAATTTACCAGAACTCCATCATATTCAAAGTACTAATCACATATTATGCTTCACATCTCGAGGAGACTCGCCACTAAATGGCAAATGCTGGTTCGCACAAAAAGCTTACCTGTCAACAATTATTTTTAAATGTGCAGAGGTTTGGGAATAATTCATCGTGTCCAACTTCAACGTCCTCTTCCCCGCAGATGAAAATGGGACCAAAGATCAACAACTGCCAAAACTTTGACTAACTGCTCAGAAAACCATTGGACGTCAGCTGTGCCCCCAGCACAGAGACCTCCCACCGATTCTGAGAAATTCTAATAGAAAACAGAAGCTGTAGTCCCACCTCAGAAGTGTTCCCTAAACTTTTGCAACTGCCCCCCTCCCACTGCAGCGTACGAATAACAAACAACTTTTCCATTTTCCCCCATCAAGCTGGAACACAGGATGGTTGCCACTCTCCCTCGCTCTGGCTCAGCGCTCTGTCAACAAACTGATGGAAATAAAACACACACCTTACACAGTTTTACATATCGTCAGCACCCTTTTAATTTATTTTAAGTAATTATTCTTTATTTTGCTTTTTACACAGTGTATAACAATAATGTGACATATTTGTTTGTAAAGTGTTCCTCTGTTCGTTCGATCCTTGGACGCGCACCGGACGCGTCTGTTAGGCTTGTTCTGGTTGCTTTCCCAATATGCAGGTTTTCATTCGTATTCCATGGACTCGCTCCTTGTAGCGAATGTCTATCGATCCGAAGTCGTTGTGAATTTATATAATTATTTCTACTTGTATCTTTGGCTAGGGTAAATTTTTGTATTAATTTGGCTGCACAGAATTTTGACATTCTGGCTAAATGCATATTAGGACAGCAATAGAAAATAGTCGGCTAGGCCTAGAAAGTTTTACACGTTACTCCTTGAACAGCTACTTAGTGGTTAGTTAGGTTTGTTGTTTGTCTATAAATACCTTACAAGCTACGAAATACATGGTTAGTAAAATAAGTATTTTTTGTTTGTTATTTAATTGTTTTCATTCCCTAGAGTGTTTTAAAAGTTACTGCTATTTACAAGTTTCGATCACAAAATTTAAAGTTTTTCATTTGGTTTTGGGTCGAAGTTTCGAAATCTCGAAAAGTGGAGGGATAGAGAGGTTTTTGGTTTTGGTAAATGCTGTAAATTGGTGGGTTTTGAGTCTGAACTGTGTACAAAAATTTTGTGGTTAAGCCAGGCTTGTGAGGTGTTTCTGAGGTTTTGAGTTGAAGGTACATTTTGTTTGAACTGCAAACGAGGATTGGGCCAGGTCCACCCAGGTGTGTGGAGCCAGTAAAAGAGGGAAAGGATGAAGATGCTTGGGATTGTCGGACGTATGCGGTATGTTTCTAAAGCCTCGGAAAGTCAGGAGGCTGCTTTGGCTGATGCTACCAGGTGGATTAAGCTTTCGATTTTGTTTTTAAACTTCTTTTTTTACAAAACAAAAAATAATTTTAAGTGGTGGAAATCTTTATTTGCACCTTTACACTTTCATCCGTTAAGTGTCAAAGATGATATCCGTCAAGTGGCTTCCGCTAGTGTTGATACACATTTGTATCATTTTAATAGCATTTTTCACGATTTTCCACATGATTTCATGTGATAACTGCTCGAATTCCCGTCGAATATACTCATTAAGGCGTACGATTGTCTGAATCTTGTTGGCATAAAACGGGAACTTGATGTAGCCCCAAAGAGGAACTACGCGACCGATCCGACCGATGCACCTCCGAAATGGCCACAATTAATCCAAACTCCTTCTCAAAGCTTTTAGTGAATAATACTTGAAGAACAAATGGGGCTCTAAGGTTTTGGGAAGATAAGAAAAATAAGTATTAAGAAACATCTGCTTCATAACCCCACAGAGGTCAATATGATAACTTCTAAAGTCACGAAAAACCCAGTGTCGCCGACAAGCAAAACATCTCAATTGCTTGCCTCCAACACCTCCAGTCCAATCGTTAAGCTGATTGTTAGCTTTGCGATCTACGTCTCTCGGTTTTTTTTCTTTAGGGACAGCTGTGTGATTGGTTGACTCAGTTGGCTTCAGCGGTATAGTTCTGACCTAAGATTGAAGCAAGCAAGCCGATGAATTGGTGGGATATGTCGTACGATTTGACACCTGTAGACTGTTCTTCTGAGGGTGAGTCAAGTCATTCGTCTTGCCCGATAAGCCAGAATTACAATTGAAGACAAAATTACAAGTTATTAGCAAATTAGCCACTATGTTCAAAAATCGACTGCGACTTAAAAATACATTTATACATGAAATACTTAAAAAGTAAATTACTTGTTTGGCAAGTCAATTAAACCGAGACGCTAGTGGGAAGTACATAAATCCCCGTTATAACATAAATGCCTGAGGCTCAGAGGAGTGGGATTCTGGAGGATAAACCATACAGTCACACTTCCATACTAAGAGGTAAGATAGTAGCAAACTACTACTAGCCCTAGAGAAAACCTTCCAAAGAACAACTGGTAGAAGCAGAGGGAGAAATCTCCCTTCAAACTGACGGCTCAAAAACGAGTATGGATATAATGGCGGGGGTTTTACCTGCCCACTTCGATCGAATCCCTGGTACGTAGAGGGGACGGCCGCTACGATACACTAAGTGGCACTTGCGCTGCGAGCAGCCCCAACTTATCGTACACCACTTTTTTTCGGATAACCAATTAGCTATGTATAAGGTTTATATCATCGGACATATTGACATCAATTCTGGTCGGATTATGCTGACAAGCGTCATTGAGATATCCTTGGCAGTCACGGTGACTAGGTACCAGGGCACACTGGTATCCAAGGCAATCAACGAGCGGACAGTCTTGCGAAAAATGGATCGGAGCTCTGCGAAGTTCGGTGATTCCCGTTCGCGTATACGCCGCTTGACATAGACAGAACTCGGTGGCTTGGTCTGGAAATTTGACCAATATTAGAGGGCCCCATGGCCGACGTTGATCCGAAAGATATCAACATCACCGATCAGCCTTAGTTGCAAGGAAGTGCGGAAGCTAATGGGAGTATGAGTACTTATCGGGTGCTGTGCCATAGACACGCATAACTTGCGAATGAATGTACCAGACAACGAATTTTGTAGGAGCTGCAGAGATGCGGAAGAAGAGGCAATCCTACACTACTTCGGAACGTGCCCAGCACTTGCAGAAACTAAAAGAAGATTACTTGATAATTCTTACTTCAGCTCACCCCAAGCCAACATACATACTGGTCATGATGGTTCAGAGATAACAGAAATGATCAAACGATCTTACACAGGAAACAAAACACATGCAACAAGGTCAACGAAGAAGCTCGGGGGCGAAGCCGTGGACCTCGGGGGCGAAGCCATGGACAATGGACCAATTGGTCTAAGTGGAACGGGATTTAGTATATAATCTGACAGCCACTCTACGCACGTTGGACCTACCTTAGGACCCAACACGTTGCTCTAAGTCAACCACGACCTTTTAGCCCGTAACCACATACCTACCTACCTTCGTACAGACATGTCTACAGATGGATCCATGAGTGAGTATCGAAGAATACTGAATTTGAACTACATTAGTCTGGATGGATCTTTACCAAGAGTTCGTACTTTCCTTCCATATACCTGAGATTTGAACTCGACAACTGACTGAAACCTAACGATGTATTTTGAATAGCCAAGACACAGGCGTTCGAATTTCTTCGGACAAAGATCCTCTTGGTCAGGTTCTACTGCTCGATGCCCCTCTCTTGGAGACTATTGTTAACTTGTGAAAGCTCCCACTCAAGCTTCACTTATCCTGCCTATGTACCAATAGCGGTTCGGAGTATGCAAGCAAATACTCAATGCAATGCTCGCGATGTACCCACAGTTCTAAAACATACTCGACAAACGTCAAAAACAAGCCCCAAATTCCTAAAAACCCTCACGTACATGACCTCAAGAATCGGTGGATAAATGGTTCAGGAACTGATCAATAAATGCTGTTCTTCTCCACCATTCCCCCCGGAGTCCTCAAGAAGTGTCCTTAGCTGTCATTCCAGGAAAAAAAAAAAACGCCAAGCAACGACTCTCGTTACCCAAGCCTGATACGGACAATTGAAAAATCCCCTTCATGCCTTTAACTCAAGAATACCTCGTTTAAGACACCCAACTCACTGGCTTTACCACCAACAAAAAAACCTAATAAGACATTTCTACATAATCTTACAGCTAAAACCTTTCCATAGTCGTTCCTAAAGTCCTTACACCTCTAAATGTATCACCAACATTTTCAAATTGATCTCGGATTCGTGTCCCAGCACGATCCTTCGCTTAGGTCTACGGTTACAAATTACACTCGTCCTTGTCCACATGCGACATGACCCTAGACTAGACTTATAAACTAGAAGAGACAAATAAAAACGAATGGAAACTTATGTACACTACTGTAACACAGCAAGAGAACCCTTTGAGAAAGGACAGGCAACAGGCGACAGTAAGCTATAATACTAGGTATTCTTAAGCACGTAAGATCGGTAAGTCCTAAAATCTTTGGTATCCGCTGGAGTTGAGTCCTTTGAAAGTTCAACTGTCTCGCAGCGAGCGCGTGGATGGGAGTCCCTTGAGGCCCTTCTCCAGTTTGTCGGCGTCGCCCGCCGAGAAGCGATAGTTTGCCGGTACGCGGGCCACGTTCAGACTGTTGCGCTTGTTGTTGCCCATGTCGGAGGAGTTCGATCGCGAGGTCTTTTTCTTGGTGGTGAGCTTCTCGTCGCTGCCGTAGCTATCACAACCGTTCTCGTTGAGCCGCTCGTAGTCCTTCTTGCTGCCCTTCCACGAGGGTCGGCGGACGGGGCCGTTCTGGCCGACCGCTGCAACGATGACGCCGGGAATGGAGGATGCCGACGAAACGGAGTTGTTGCTGCTGCTGTTGCTTCCGGAGTTTCGTCGCGACAGCTTCGACTTGGCCTCCTTCACGATGGACACGGAGATGGACTCCACGTCTTGACTGATTGTCGCGATGTCCTCCTGCGAGTGATTGGGCTTGAGCAGGGCCTCCGTGGAGCGACAGTTCTCCACGTCGCGGTAGTTGTCGGTGTCCTTGATGCCCCAGTCGGGGTTGCTCTCCTCGGCGGTTTCCTCGAGGAGGTAGTCCGAGCTGGCGCCGCCCTCGGGGGAATTGACTTCTTCGATGGTATTCAGGGGGGACACCTGCAGGATCTGCTGCTGTTGAAGCATCTCAATTTCAGTCTTAATTGTCGCCTCATAGCCCAGGAGGCCCAGCACAAGCCGCGGGTTGGCGACGACGAACTTCTCGAAGGTCTGGAAGTCGATCTTGACCACCTCGGTCTGGGTGGCGCGCGTGATTTTCGGCATCGTGTCGCCATGCGGCTGTGGCTGCGCTTGACTCTCGCCCAGCTGGCAGTGCCACATCTCGGCCGGGTGGGATGAGCTGCGCACCAGCATTGCCTCGCTGCCAACCTGGGGGATCGTCACGTTATTCGAGATGTTTGGGATGGATCGGGCTGGGGGGAAGTTACCCACCGCTAGATCGGCTCGCGACGCCAGCGTCGAGTAGGTCATTTCCTGCAGGGCGTGGATCGCGTTGCGCACCTCCATGCTCAGCTGAGCGACGTCATTGTGTAGCGTGCTCACCTGGCAGTCAAGTCTTTCGATGGAACGTTTGTTGGTGGGGATCTCAGCGTCGCTGTGGCATGACTCCAGATTGAGGCCGTCCAGCGAGCCAGACTCCAAACCGGGCGAATTGACGGTCACGGATCTCTGGCGCTCGACGCGTTCGCGCAGGCCGGCCAGGGAGCGGCCGCGTTGCAGGAACTTGATGTTCCGCGGGCTTCCGCCGACACCGCTCAGATGCGGCGACCTCGTCGGTAGTGGCGATGGACTCGAGGAACTAGCATGATGGGGGGACGCCACTGCCACTGGCTCGCTCTCTGGCTGGTTCTCGTCGTCCTCGCTGATGGATGGAAGCGGGAATGACGGGCCGATGTCGGAGTCCTGGCACTCGTAGCCCTCGCGGAGATTGAACGTCAGGTCGTGCTGAATGTCGTTCGCAAACTGCTGCTGGTACTCCGGATACAGCCGCAGCACCTCCACTAGGCCGCCCATGTGAACACACTTCAGGTCGCAGTAGGTCAATGCCTGGAAAAGAAGAAGAGGGCGCATGTCAGAGGGTTGCACAGAAATAAAGCAACTAAATGGGATAAAGAATAAAACATGAACGACAGAAGGACGTGGTTCGTGCTGTATCTACTGGCGGGATAATTAATCCTGTCATCGGCACAATTGCTCGACACACTCCTCGCTCGGCGCGCTGTGTAACCCACGGCAGCTGCAAGAGCTGTCGAATAGACAAACTTTTAATTGACTCTCAGTGGGTCGTTGCCATGGACGGAGATGTTGTCCTGTTGCCGCTCCTGAAAGCGCACAGGGATCTATTAAATTAATTAAAATCATTTATTCTCGTATCAGTTGAACGGCGGCATGAGTTCTGCGGTGACTGGAAGTGCTAATTTATATAGACGAGCTTTTGCGCGTGCGGTTGGGGATGCGAAGTTTTTAATAAAATCCACACGGATGGACTCAGCTCATAATCCGTGTGGTCGGCGGAATTGTGTAGTAGAATTGTGTTGAGAGGCAGCATGTGCTGGGAACACATTCACATCCCTGACGGAATGCTTCACAAAGGACATCATTTCCGGACAATTTTTTGTTTGCGAAGTTAATTAGCAGACGGTGACTACGAAGTGCGACTGTAAGTGAGTGTTAGCTTTTGCCAGGGAAAGGGAGAGCATGAAGCATAGAAGGGCGTGGTGACTCTTTGATGTTTGATACGAACGCCTTTGATTGAATCGTGTGTTTTTGAGGGGTGGGTAGAGGGTGGGTGCAGGTCTAATAAGGAACTCAATTAACATTTGGTACTTGGTCCTTTGATGTAGCGGTTCTATTTGCTGCTTGATGAAAGCGAACGTGTATTTTCGGAAGCAAGCCCTAACATTTTCATAGCCATCCCTTTGATCGTCGCGTAGGTCTGTTGTTGAAGTTGGGGAGGGATTGTCGAATGCATGCCGGGTAGACAAAGTGAACGTTGTAGACTCTTGAAGAGAGGTTGGAGTAAAGTCTGAGAAGCTAATCTAGACGATTTTATCAACAAGTAATCTTTGGCAAAGTCAAACACGTTAGCTCATGTAGGCGGGGCTAATAAGGGGAGATTCGAAAAAGTATTTAAACAGAACACTTCCTCTGAACGCAAACAGTGGGTAATTGAACCAACAAGCAGGTTTGTCTGTTTCTGGGTCAGTTAAGGTGGCATTCTTGATGTTAGTATAGCATGCACAATACAAGTGGCTGCTGAAGAAGCTAGGCCAACGTCCGCTTTGGACTGGCGCGCCATCCATATTATTATTTCCTTGCTGTATGTGCTTGGACCCGGATCAGATGCCATAAGATATGAAGGCATTTAAGTCTTGTTTAAATTTTCTGTAAAGCAGGTTTATGGCCGAAACTGAACCCTAACGCTGCAAGTTCTTTTCCGAAACCTTTGCCAAGCGATTGACTTCAGCAGAAAGAAATGGGAATAAGTTAGCGTTACGACACCATCTCTGTGCGCGCCAGGCTCTGGGATCTCTTAGGCATAGATTCCAAGAAGATTCATTTTTCTACGATTCCAGAAATCCAAGCGAAAATATGCATCGCCTCTTTTAAGATTAACTAAAAATAAAGATGTCAGTTACGACATCGCAAGCTTTCTACCAATGAAAGTAGAAATGTTAATGTTAAAATGGTAGGCTGTAGATAGCAGTCTACAGCCACTGGCAAATAATCAGGACAACCCATATCCCTCACTCCAAGTAATAAATACCATGTTACTTACAGATGCCATCGACTCACTAATCGGAGATGGATGGAATTAGATACATGTAGGGCCTCCAGGTTTATTTGGTCCTCACTAAATCCAAAAAAAGAAATACCCTCCTAAAACTAAAGAGGAATATAATAAGCAACGTACTGTGCATTATCACCGGCCACTGGTTTCTCGGTATCCATGTCAAAAGACTACTGCAGAAGCTGTAGAGACGAGGAGGAAGAAAATACGCTTCATCTCCTGGGCACTTGTTCAGCCCTTGCAAAAACTAGAAAACATATACTAGGCAACTACTTTTTCAGACACCTAGAGGAAATGTCACATTTAAAGGTCTTGTATCTAGCCAAGTTTATCAGGAAAACTAGTTGGCTGTAAATCAGCACAGGAGTGGACTAGTCAAAGTAGGCCACTAGAATACCATTAGGCAGTCTCTAGGTTTATTTCATTTTCGTTAGTGTAGTCCATTTTTAAAAGGAGCCGGTGGAAAGCATCGGCTAGCGATAGCACAAAGAATCCAACCGGGATCTAAGTGGGTCGCAACTGCTACAGTGGTGGCAATCGCCCAAACCTAACCTTACCTAAGTTTCTTGGTATATACAATCATTACTGTGAATTTTATCTGAATATGTATTGTTTATACAGATTATAGTTATCGACGATGCAAAGGACTAGGCGCCAACAACACCAACGGCACTTTCCTCATTTACATTTGAGGAGAGAGGCCAGGACACAACACCAAGAACTCCAGCAACATCAAAACGAAAGTCAACGGAATAAGGAAAAATAGCAGATTTGTCGCTTAAGAGGTTTTTCTTACGCTGTAATATAAAAAATAAAATTTTGAATGCGTTTCTATATTCGCTTTTAAAGAATATAAACCGAAACATTTTGTTTACCTTTCGTCTCTTTAAGTAATCTTATCTTCAAGTAGTAAAACCAAAATTTCATCTTCCATTTTATTTATTTTGATAGATTTCTTGAAAAAAATATATGAATTTCCTCTTTGACTTACATAAACGCACATCACAACTTTGACAATTCTGGTGATGCTCACAAGTTGTGAGATTTTGCTCAGACTAGGAAAACCTCACAATTTGTGACCCACCACCCTCTTGTGATACATCACATAGTTGTGCTAGAATAGGGCCATTAAGTTTCAATTATCTTGTAGCTATACCTGCTTAGTGTTTTTTTGTTTTGCAATTAAGTGCTGCGAAGCTTCTGTTTCTTATATCCGTGTTATTCTTATAAGAAACTCTTTTCTTATATCCGTGTTTACTATATAAGAAACACAGGCTTATAAGAAACAAAAATTTTGGCATTTAGGAGCTTCTTATAAGCGTCATTTACTGTATTACATTTCTTCACGAGAATCAAAGTCCACTATGTTTCTAGCCATAAATCCACAAATTTAAAAATAATGTGCCTCATATGTAGACAGTTATTATTACAATAGCCGTGTTTTTTTCATTGCTATCGATAGTGAAGTAAAGTAAGATGCAAAAAAAAAAAACGATTCGCAGTGGCTGTGATTTTTATCGGTCAGAATACATGAAGAAAACAATTTATATGTTCGAATCGCTGTCAAAATATATGAAAAAAAATTCGAACTCGAATTTTTATAGACAGTTAATTTACACTCCCACTATTATAGGCAGTTATAGGCAGTAGGTTGTTGTATGTGCCTTACGTACAAAATCCTACTTCACTATTTATAGATTTGTGAAAAAAACACGGCTAATATGCTGATAAAGGAGCTAAATATTTAGCAAAACTTTATTGTGAGTCCAGCTCTTCAGCCAAGTTTATGTAGGGTCGGTTTTTTGGAGGTAATTCAATGAAATCTTTACAAGGCAGATGAACACTGCCTCTGAAAGCAAGCAGGAAGCTTGCAGCGTGCTGCTCTTATTGTGTGAGATGAGGACACCATGACTCATAAAAAATCAGTTGAAGCGTTGGAAGGAACGCTGAAGGATTTACGTGATAATTTGAATTTGTTTGCTGCCGCCTTGATTTTGTTGTCAGGACAAACTTTGCCTGTTATACTAATATCAGCTTGAGGTCATTCTATTTGCAGAAACATGTGAAAATGTTTCCTCTTACAACAAAGATTCGTCAATTGCAAAATGATGTATCAGCTGTTGAATTTTCAAAGCAATTCTTGCCGATTGGAAATGGTGCAATGTCAGTTGATTCAACTGGATTGATTACATTGCCACAAAATGTTTGTCGTATCACACCACCGAAAGGCGAATCAAATTGGTGGAGTGAAAGAGAAATTTTGGCAAATAAGAATAGATATCGTCGCCCAAAAATTGGTTTGTTCCATTCGCCATTGGCACTTTTCCGAAAAAAACGCATTTAAAGGTTTGCATACTTCGTTCTCCGAATCTGTGTGAAAAGTTGTTTCTTTTTATTTATTTGAATTGAAGTTAGGCTTATTAAGAGTTCACTTACCAATTTTCTAAGTGTCTTGACAACCGTTAAATAACTACCTTAATTCGTAAAAGTCAACTTTTTTGATCTTTGTCCCACCTCCTAAATTTTGAAACTGAGTTTTTGTCCATATGGAGATGGCACATATCAAACCTTAGCTTGCGATCATTGCCCCACATACATACCTTTTCTTTAACACAAGTCGCGACAACAAAACAATTCCCACAAAACAAATTGCCAAAATTTGTCCCAAACACCAAAAAATGGCTTATAGCAGAAAACAATTCTAAGAACTGTTAATTTTAGTGGATGTGGAACAAAGTCAATGTTCGATACAGCCGAATTGGAAAGACATGGAGCAAATGTAATCACAGATTTAAAAATACCATAACAAGTTACCATTGAATCCGTTGATAACTCAATAATGACAAAAGTGGTGTATTAAAGAAAACAATTTTCAGGCGACGATATGTTAATGAATTGAATTTCGCTATACAATCCTAAGTAAATGGTGAATTGGTTTGGTATGAGCCTGTTGATACTGTTACAAATGAAGAACTGATGGTTTATTAACAATAATAATATGGGTGGGTGTACAGCCCGCAGAGGGACAGGGCCTAGATTCTACATCAACCACTCAAGTTCTGTGTGCTATTGTTCTCTCACGAGTGGAAGGGACCTACAGTTTAGTTTTATGCTCACTCCTAACGGCCAAGTTTGAGAAGCTTTTTCTAGACAGATTTTACTCTCTGAGGATTGTCAGTGACTCGAAAGAGGTGAAACGGTGAAAATCATTTTCGATCGTACCGGCCGGGAATCGAACCCAGGCAAGGGGTTGTTGTTGGCAGACGCTCATTTTACTTAGTTCTGTCAAGATATGGGGCCTCCAAGTGACTTAATCTGCGAGATGAGGGGGCACTGCAATTCCAAAGAAGGTGTGAAATGGTTTTTTCTTTCTCTTCATTCCTCCAACTTCTGCAGAGTGAAAGAAGGTGAAGACGGTTTGAATCCAAGCCTTCCAATAATACCAACTGATTTGCCGTTTGAATTCAAACGTGTACATTTTTGCAATTACCATTAATAAGACGCTGTGCCCCACTTTGGGAATTTGTTGGATAAACTTAGAACTTACAATATTCTCTTACGGATAATTGTACGTTGGTATTATTCATTTATTGTCAAGAAATGGAATGAAAAAAAACAAAAAATGTTTGCTTATCATAGAATATACATATATTTTTTTTTTCTTCTCTTGTACAACCCATACCGTGTAGGCAACGACACCGCGACGATGGTAGATATATTGCAGCGAAGGGATGGAGTGAAGACAAAAGACAAACCACTTCCCTTATGAAAGATAGTAAATCTTTTGTAGTGAAATATGGAAGATACGTTTCTTCAACCAGATTATTGCCGGACATTCACACATGATGTGCTCGGAAGTCTCAACCTCTTCGAGTCAAAGCCGACAAACCGTGTCTTGACACAGGTTTAGTTCGTTAAGGCGATATTTCAGGCCGCTAAAAAAGCTTGTTAGCAATCAAATAGCAAATAGCAAAAAAATTAAGCTATGCTTATTAAGATGGAGTATTTCCTTATATAAATAAGGCCTGATTAATCTCTTGGACTTCCTAAGACCATGACCATGTGTCCACTGGTCTAGGCGAGGTTTGTTTTCTCATTCGTTAATCAGAGTTGTAGCTGCTGTCCACTTATACTGCAGAACGGTTCTGGACCGATGAACGCTGATTCAGAGCCAGCTCTCGCGAGCTCATCTGCGGCTTCGTTGCCTACAGTCCCTCTATGACCAGAGACCCAGCCAAGTTTCACTTTGTTGTGTATGGTAAGGGATTGGAAGGCGTCATAACATCAGTTGACTCTTTTAGAGTCCATTAGATTGGACGAAAGCGCCTTTAATGCTGCTCGACTGTCTGACATAGATATATTACATATATTGTGAATTCAAACTATTGTGTGTATATTTATTTTTTGTTGTGTACAGCAAAACGTGTTTTTGTGGAATTTTCTGGATGAGTGTGGTATTTATGTCGTCCTCCGTTTAACAGACAAATATTTAAAAATATAGATCTACCACAAATTTGAGATGATATTCATGATGAGTAAAACAGGCCAGTTGGAATAGAGTCGTAATGAAAATGTAGACTCAGGTAGATTATTGATACAAGAAGCACTTGAACATTAGGGTTAAGGAAAAAAGAGCAAATGTTCTCACTTCCGTTCAGTTGGATATGGGCGCACAGACTCTTCACGAACCCAGTGGACGAAACAAGGATATCTATTTAAGCTTTCAATCCGCTAAGTTCAGAAATACTGCCCGTATTCCGTCTCACGTCCCTACAGAGGAAAGGGATTAAAACAAGGATGTTCTTCTCACAGAAAATAATCAATAACCCAGGTGAAACACCAATCGTTCATCGCTAGATTTGTGTTGAGGTCTTATTCGCAACTCGTTCATATTTGAAGGGCACACCCATCTGCATTTATTTCAGACTTGCGATGTTCGGAAGGAAGACTAGCAGGTGTGCCGTCGTTTAGGTTTAGCACACTTGATGTTTGGGCGAAGGTGCCCCGCTAAGTACACTGCGGTATTTTCTGTCAAGGGATATGTAATAAGAAAGCGGCGGATTTCTTACAGATGCTTGTGAGGATCGGTTTCGTCTGTCTGCCCTGGAGGGTCTCCGGTTGAGTACTCGAGAGGCCCAACCATCAATGGAAGCCCTGACCAAGGACGCAAGTAGTCCCAGTGCAAGTCTTGAGGATGTCCTGGAGGGTCTCCGGTTGAGTACTCTAGAGGCCCAACCATCAATGGAAGTCCTGACCAAGGACGCAAGTAGTCCCAGCGCAAGTCTTGAGGAGGGATATGTAATAAGTTGTCAAGGGATATGTAATAAGAAAGCGGCGGATTTCTTACAGATGCTTGTGAGGATCGGTTTCCTCTGTCTGCCCTGGAGGGTCTCCGGTTGAGTACTCTAGAGGCCCAACCATCAATGGAAGTCCTGACCAAGGACGCAAGACGTCCCAGCGCAAGTCTTGAGGATGTCTCCTCTGAGCATTGTCTGGCAAGTTCATCGCTAATCTCATTTCCAGCAATTACGTGATGACCATGGACCCAGACAAGTCTTAGAGAATTTTGAGTGAGAAGAAAAATTCAGAGAAGATTTGCATTCCTGAACTATCCTGGAAGTGGTTAAAGGGTTGACCAGGGCTTGCATTTATTTATCATTCAATTTATTTTTATTTATCATTAAATATTGGGTTTTTTATATGTCCCGGGTAAAAATTTAAAATAACGAATTTTTTCCACATTTTTGTATCTGGCAACCCAGCCCACCATATTCTTATTATACATGCAACTAAAAAAAACACAATTAGAATAGATGGCCAGAAGCCCTTCTTCAAAACAAAGGAAATAAGAAATATGGCCTTCACCAAAACTCAAACCATTTCTATGTCTGCCCAGACTAAGTAGACCTACGTTTGGGTGTCCCATTCAATGATTCCTGCAGAAGCTCTGGCAACTCGTAGGTACGAACTCAAATCTAGGGGCCAGCGTCAGAATTAGCCACCTAAACACCTTTGTTATAAGCACCAACTGGTTCCTAGTTTAGGTGTAGTCAATCCTCGTAGTATCTCAATGAGTATGACTTCCAGCCACTCCTACCAAATCGAACCTACTAATAACTAATAAAAGCGGACACATTGGACCGGGTCACCAAAAATTGGACCGAGTGCTTGAAGCACTGCCTGCGAAGTTGTGGCGTATATTTCACGTATTTCACGCCGTTGTCAATTTACTTAAAAATCTGTTGCTCTTATCTGGTCACCCTGCACATGTGCGTTATTTTATAGCGCCGTCCGTTTATTGCTGTGGTGCCGCAATAGTTCCATGCACACATTCGTGTTTCTCTCGCAGGATTCTATCTGCTGTTCGCGCTTAGCTTGCAACAAAAGAAGTTAATAAAAAGGGACGAGTAATTTTTCGCATACATACCTCACGTTCATCTAGAAATAAAATTCAACGAAAGGACAACCCAAGTACTACAAATTAAAGGCCCCAACAAACACAGTACAAGGAATACACAGAAGCACAACACAAGACTACGGATAATCATCAACAACGAATCAGTGCAACCAGACTAGGAGTACCAAGGAGATAATTTAACAAGAAACTTCTCCTTCGGCAGGAACATCTCCAACATAGAGAAGCTCAAGATTCAACTCAGCTACTGTCGGAAAGTTACGTGCAAACTCATGTAAAACATCTTGTAAATGTAAAAACAGATTATAAGGCCATCAGTGACATATGCCTGCCCAGTATGATTCCAAGTAACACCATAAAAAATGGAGAAACTCCGACTCTGCAAGTGTAGATTTTTCAGGACCATCACCAACCTTCACCGTCAACAAGACTCTTACAGATAGGAAAGGACATCCACCCTCTACAGTAGTAGTAGCGCCGAGGTAGATGGAATCGACAGACGCATCTTCCAGCTCACCATAAATTTCTTAAACAACCTCAAGAACATCAACATCAAGAATAGCCTAATAACCGAACTGGCTGCAACACGACCAGACCCTAGCAACATCTTCCTCACTAAATGCCACATCAGAAGAACAAACTATCACAGGAGATACAGCTTACTGGATTAATTGTTGAAACTCTGTCAACTCCGGTGTCGCCTATTGGACGCCTTGGGTTTGAATTTAAGTCCACGAGTGCCTTTTTACCAGGAAAACAACTCGCTGCTAATTCAGTTTGAGGTGCCTGTCGAGTTGGCTGTCAATCACTATGACATTCCCGCCATAAAAATCCATTTATACCCCTACACATACTCCCCGAGGGAAGAAACTAATATGTACCTTAACATCGCTGCTGCTCCGAACCACAATGTCCTGACCAGCGCTATTTGTTGTGGCCGTCATCTGGCCATTTGAAGTTGCCACCAGATGCACATTGATGTCGCAACCAACCAGATCACCCTTGCCTGGAAGAACAAAATAAAGAAAAGGAACGTGAAAGTGTCAGGATATCAAAGGACTATCCTTCCATTATGCTGTGCATTAGGAGAACAAATACTCACCAAGGATAGCAACAACCATCTCGTCCTTAATGACTTCCATGGAACCATTGCACAGGTAGTAGATATAATTCAAGGCATCGCCCCGATGTATAAGGAACTCCCCGGGTGCACAGAAGTTTGTCTTGATGTGCAACGACAGCAGTTTCAGACATCCCTGCAAGACACATGAAAAGGACGTGTGTCAGTGAGTGAGTGAATGGCATTGTGAGTGTAGAGCGTAACGATGACGATGATGAGATGCATGCAATGAGCAGAAATCGGATGCGAATGGAACATCAACAGAATTGTCAACACTCGGGCGCTCATGGCCTTAGGCGAACGCTATCTGATATTCCTTATTGAAGACGCGATGAATTCAAAATGCGTTCATGTTTCCAAGATATCGCGCCGCAGTGCCTGCTGTGGGGGGTGGCAGTAATGGAAGCAACATATCCCTTGTGAATCGTGGGGGATGCGGATCAGGGGAAGGAAAGATGGAATCGACAGAGACGGTGACTCCATCCTGGGATCACATTTCTTGGCTTTAATTTATTTGATCCTAAGCGATGATGTTGCGTCGCTGAAGGCCTAGAGCGCCATAGGATGTCAGTTCGTATTTTCTTCCTGTCTTCATGTCTTGGAGAGCGAGTGGTTAACGGGCATTGATCCGGGCTTTAATTATTGTCACTGAATTTAACGTACGGCTTTGGGAGATAGTTAGTAGTAAAGGTGGTGAAGAGAAACTGGAGTATACGAAGTGGAGTGTCGATGAGTTTGCACATGCTGAGGCGAGAAGAGGGTCTTTAGTTAAGGATAGTGGAAATCGCACATTACGAAGCTGAAGGTATGTTTAAGTACTTAAGTTCGGTTGGGTTATGCAGTGGCGGAGTGTGGCTCATGCAGACCATTCTCGGTCTTTGTTGGTACCACCACCACGTGAATATTTGAAATGTTTCAGAAGCGTTAGCGAGTGTTTACGTTACGTTATTTATGTCCTGAAGAATCAATGTCCAAGAGATTCATGTCTGGCTGAGACCAGGTGAAGACAGGAGAGGTGTTCCATAGTTTCGCTATCCGTTGATTCATTTTTTAAAACATTTCAGTGAAGACCATGGCAAGTTACGAGCGTGGTGGCCCACGAGGCAGTGTTATCATACCAAGTACTGTCCGGCAGTGCATTCTATGCAACGAGATTATCTGATGATGAAGTGCCCTGGAGCCATGTATTGCTGACCATGTTTAGTACCATAGGATCGAACATTTGTAAAACAACCCTTTAGTGTTAGCATCACGGCGCTCTTCGATGTGTCATAATACTCTCTAATACTACATCGCTCTCTTCCTTGTTGTCTTAAGTGCATCTCCAATCGTTTCAAGAGCGGTTTCCTTCGATCGGATTTTCATTTAGTTCGGCGCTCTCAATAGGGGCGACCGATGCTAATGTATTTCTTGCAGCGAGTTAAATTACTTGGGTACTGTTTTTGACTTCATTGTTACCTTGAAGTGCTTGAAGAGAAGACTGACTGGCTACGAGACAAATAAGTGATTTAATGTGAGAGGGTGGTGTATAGCTCGTCTTTGATCATAATTCGTAATATTCTTCTTTTTCTTTGTATAGTGCTGCAGTGAACCTGGGCTTCGACTTACCATACACCCTGTAATATGCGACACTGGTATTGAAATCCACCAATGTGGTATGGGGGCTGGGTCATTGACGATGGTGGGATGGAGATTTTAAGACCCCGATTGCGAGTGTCGATTATTAATCGATTCGTCGATTTGTTGTTTTGGTAATGTGACTGACGATTTCGATTGAAATTTGTCGATTTTCCTTTCAAATTTTGTCGTTCACAAATTTCAGGTCGACTATTTTCTTAAGAAAGAAAATCCTAGAATAAACATTTTTCACCATCCACATGAAAATTAACTTTTATTGTTGTATCTTTAAAACATTTTTAGATTTCAAACGATAGATTTGTCGACCATCGATTATAAATGCTAATGCCTGCCTGTAGTCTTAGTGATACTAGATGCTGACATGTTCATCGCAACTTGTTCCACACTGGTTTAATCAATACTCTGTTTGAATACTCGTTTCCTATGAGTACACTACACTCAATTTTTCGTTGAAAGTTAGTGTAATACTCACATGTAGCTCATTAGGCTATGAGTACAGTAATGAAGTGTAACAGGTTTCATATTAAAAATAAAATAAAATTAACAAAATGTTTTCCATGGTCAGTACTACCTCGTTAATTGCAACATTCGGTAATTCGAAGGCTCACCTAATTCGATCACCAATTTTGTTTTACATTATGTATCTTGTAATTCGAACTCTTGTCAAAATTTGTACTCTGCATTTGTATAGTCTGTAATTGTACGATTTTTTTTGTCGCTTCTTTGCTGAGTGCTTTGACAGTTACATAGCTAAGACTAATTTTCTTCGAAATATGGAGGAAAAAATGTTTGCGATTAAGGCTTCTCGATTCCATTTCAGTATGAGAATTTCATTTCATGAAATAACTTTAAACTTAATTATTTTCTTGCCAGATATAATTCATTCCTTGATTCTTTCTTTTTTATTTCCCCAAATAAATGCATTTTACTTAAAACTGCTTTACACTGCTTTTTCATTTGGAATATGAACTTCGAAAAAAGTATCCAGTAATTCCAAAACCTCCGTAGTTCGAATGAGTGCTGGTCTCCAATAGTTCGAATTACCGAGGTTGTACAAATCCCAATAATTATGAAATACAACGGCGTTCAAGTGGCTGCCTCGGCTGGCTTCTGCAGTAGCGGTTTGTTTCACCCCTATTCGTTCCCAGCAATATTTTTGAGAAATGGTCCATCGATACTATCGGTCACATCAGCCTCATTCTCATCTGTGCAGAAAGTCAGTGCTTTCTGTCAAGATTTCGAGCGGGAAACAGCGGTCAGTGTCAAAATAGACTATGATTTAAAAAAAAAAACAATAAATGAACATAGATGAACCACCCTATATTTGAATCCTGAAATTCTCAGAATCGACTCTGACTACTATTATCTGACACGACTGGCATCAGCATTTTCATTTCAATTGGCTTTTCTCCAAACCTTAAATCTGCTCAAAAATTGCTTGAATGGCTTTCGGGCACCACTCCTGCCGTAGCATCCCCGCATTACCTGGATTGCGTGATTCTATTACCTTCTTACTCTTTTTTTATAAGAAGCCGGGTCTTATTTGCTCATTTTGTAGACGGTATTTTCGTTGCAGCGTTGCCTTGTAGGCTTTCAGCCACACTCCGCGTACCGGCACTTGTTGTTGAACCATGATTTTTTCCCAACAACCCAACACATCCTTGATAACGCTTCCACTTCTTCTGTTGTCAAGCTGAATCGGGTCTTGGAAACGATTGGCAAGAGGTCCGGGTACTGTTTCTCAGGTCAGTATCCTTGCTGTTACCTTGGCTACAATAAGAAGTGACGCAAGTCTTAGTGGGCTCCTCGGTTTCTGCATTAGTTTGTTATGGTGTCCATGTGATGGACTCCGTATAGGAGGACTGAAATCATGGTTGCTTGATCTTGAAGAAGGCAACGTATCCAACATCTTCGTAGGAAAAAAACAATGCAAGGGTAGCTCTTCCATTGATCTCTGAGCTGAGATGCTACAGTAAAGTCTGGGGTGCGAGTCTTTCTTATTTCGAATCTTAAGCTGCACACTCCTCATCTAACACTAAGGTAGTTGTTCCCCAGTTGTTAAACATCCACATCAATCGCAATGAAATGCCATTAAGTTCAACCACCCACGGATATCCACGGTTTTTCACGTAAAAAGTTTTAGTTTATTGCAAAAAAAACGACTTTCCCTTCAACCGCGCCTTCTGCTATCCAGCATCGAGTCCCTTCCATTCACTGAACAGAACTGAAATGTCATGCGTTGTCGCTTTGGATTTTGAGTCGCTATGACAACCTCCTCCTTTTCATTGTCCCTCAATCCACTAAATGACCATTTCCGTTCAAGAGTCCCGCATTTGTGGAACGTTCTTTACATTCTTTGGCGATTCATAACAGCTTCTCCCTTCCCATGGAATTTCTCCCTTGAATTGGAATCACATGATTTGCTTCCTCTAACCTTTTTGTGGTGTGGTTGAACTTTGGATAAAAAGTAATCTGCAGGAGTGCTCCATCCTTCGGCCCAAGTTACTGAGCTTTTGCGAAAACAGTTCCTCTATAAATACGACTCAGCACGACATGTCTCCGAGTTTAGTAGTCTACGTGCAGTCGTGCAAAATCATGGTCACGGCAGATGAAGTCGTAATAAATTCCATTTCCTGTGAGTCGCTCCGCCCACCCACGGTACATTTCAAAGGCAAACCTTCAACAATTCATATCACCATAGATGTGTTTGCAATTTTCTGATCTATTTGTGTTTGACAAGCATTTTGACAGGTGACAAAGAGGAATAGCTCAGCTGCGAACACAAGCATGACTCGAGGGCGGTTCCACCCCTCAAGATGAAATGGTTTTCTGCACCCTCATCCCTTCCGAACCGGTCCACACTCACCCATTGAGGGCACACACATTCCTCACGAGCTAACATCTGCGAGTACTCGTATATCACTGCTTAACTCTCAGCGCGAAGACGTGACGGATGTGCGAAAGGAATGGCGGCGACTTTTGGAATTTTTCAATTTACCTGTGATGCGGCCTCGAAAATTGGCAACTGAAGTATTTCTCGGTGTAGATGCATAGATACGTCCCCGCGCAGCTCCTCGGGAAACTCGCGAAGTGTCTGTAAGTGAAGAGATAAAAACGGAAACGATTGAATGAAGGATACTCTGAGAAGAAAAGGGAAAAATTGAATTAAATAAGGATATTTACTCTTCCCAAGGAGGAGTGGCTGTCGAAATGCTCGAGCGATGCGTACCTGCTCGGATGGGGGTGCATGGGCAGTATTGTATTTTATTTGGAGAGCACTCCACGAGCACAAGGGTCCTCTGGAGTGGAAGTTTCGCTGAAACGTTTTTTATATGAGTTCGAAAAAATTCTAAAATGAAAATTGATCATTTCCAGGGTGGAATGTGCAGCCTTGAATCATGGTGTGTTGGGGGTGGGTTCGCAGGTTTAACGTGTCGTATCGGTGAGTGGGGCGGGGGTGATGCAAATGGTAGGTGTAAAAAGAGACGCAAAGTGCTATGACAGTGTACCACTTGCAAAGAGTGTCTTTTAAGTGAGCTCTAAGTCAGCGGATTCTGTGGAGGCTTTTACTCGTCTGAAAATTATAGGCACAGCATAAAATGGTATTAGCATATCCAAAGGTAATCACAGTGTTGACTGAAAAATGGAGTACCTCAAGGTTGCGTATTATCGTCGCTGTTTAATGCAAATTTTATGATTGACTGAAATGGGATCACACCTACCGGGGAAAATGCGAATAATTGTTGGTACATGCCAATAGCTCAATCATGGTTTAAATATTGTGTTCAGCAAAAAAAATCTGGTTAGGCAAGAGCACCAACTCATCTGGACATGGAATGCTAGTACTATTTGCCCGATTCACAGGAAAAGAAACCCTCTGCGCTGCGCGAAACAAAACAAGATAACAGCTAGCAAGAAATCGCGCAAATTTAAGAGGCTTGCAAGCAGTGGTGCCAGAATTTGGCTCACTAGGTTAGAATTGTAATTCAAAGTTATTTACAAAACAATAGTTTTAATGTCGTTTTACCAAGAACTTGAAGTGGAGCCATCTCTTTCTGCATGCTAAACGTATTCAAAACTTTTCTCGAAAGCATGTTTTCGGTGATCACGGTAACTTAAGAACGGCTTTACCAATCAGGTTGGAGTCCTTACCACTTATTCTACACCAAATTGTCCTCCGTCAAACGTGTGCTCTTTGGGATCTCATGAAGCAAACCAGAAGGAAGCCGAATCATCAGACCACTGATCAGAGCTGTGGTTTCAAAATATCGCATTCTTTTAGAATTGCCCCTGCACATATATGTACGGAAACAATAAGGCAGGTTGTTTCGAGCTGCGCCAACGCCATCAGCTGAGCTACTGATCCCACTCGTTGTGAGACTATGAGATGCGGAGAGTATTCCGGACGAGTGGAAGAAGGGAATGATTGTCAAGCTCCCTAAAAATGCCAACGTAGTGTAGTGCGAAAACTGGAGAAATATATGCGTGCTGCCTCCTGTGGCCAAGATAATAGCTAAGTTCTTATTTTACTATCATAGGGCAAACACAAAACACCACGTTCTCTTAGAGTATGCCCTCAGTAGCGCTTTACACAACATATTTTTGCTGCGCGACTTAGGATCATCTACCGATTTTGCATCTCATCGATTACATCAAATAAACAATCTTAATTAAAGAATAGTGTATTACTTGTTTTTTTAAACTCCAATCGAAACCAGCTAAAGTCAATACGCGAAGAGATCTTTGGGAGCATATATGTATATTCATGAGAAAAAGTAATTCTGGTGTAAGGTCACATAATATGAAAACAACAAAGAACGCAGACTCACTCGATAACGTATCGCCTTAACAGAGTTTATTCAAAAGAGAGCGTTAATAACATCGATCAGCCTTTTTATAACATTCGTATAACACAGTTGTATAACACAATGAGTATGACATGAGAACATAATCTGATTGAGAGCATACAATGTAAAAGAGAACTTACATAATTGAGAGCATAATTGTACATCGTTGAGAGGATTATTGCAAGTAGAACTGAACTAATAATAACATAATGATAAATTAAACGCTTACACTGGTGAACTTACACGGTAATTAATAATGTCGCTGATAAACATGGTTGACGCTGCCTTATGCCTGAAACTTAAGGTTTGCAAGCCTATTATTTTACATCTGTCGATTACGGACAGCATACCTCGTGAAATTCTTTTGTACTCTTTCGAGTCTGAGCTCTTGCGTATTATATGGGGACTCCCAAATTATGGAAGAGTATTCTAACTATGGTCTGACTAACTAGCTAAAGATGGAAATCTTCCTGGAAAATTCATCCTGGAGCGAATAAGAGAACACCTCGAAGACATGCGCGACGCGGAACAAGCAGGTTTCCGCACTGGGTCCTCCTTGCGGATCATCATCGAGCAGTGTGTTGAGTATCGATCACCCCTTCATCTGCTGTTCATCGATTTTGAAAAGGCTTCGTGGGTTCTGGCATGCCTTGCGCAGAAGAGGTATTCCTGATAAAAGACTAGCAATTATCAAGGCTACATATGATGGGTCCACATGTCACGTCTTACACAGAGGAAGGCTGTGTGAGGAATTCGAAGTCCAAAGTGGGGTTCGGCAAGGCTGCATACTTTCACCAATACTGTTTCTATTGTTGATTAGCGATGTGCTAAATGAGGCATTGTCAGCAGCAAATGGAGTTATTCGATTATATCTTACATCTGAACTCAAACACCTTGACTACGACGACGACGCGACGTATGCCTCCTGTCTCGCAGAATAGTGGACCTTCACCAAATGACAGAAAATGTGAAGAAGAAAGCAGACGTCGTTGGGTTGCAAACAAAAAAACACGGCAAAAACAAAAATGATCAACCTAAGACCAAACTCATCAACTCATATATGTATTACTGGACAGATGGTTGAGAGAGTAGAGAGTTTCCAATAAATTGGGAGTATTGTCTCAACCGGATATATCCAACCCTCAGGCGACAGTTTGTCGAAGTAATTCAATTATCTTAAATACCAATCTAAGACTGTTCCATTCCTACGTTGAATCCGTGATACTATATTGGTGTGGTACTTGGAGGGTGACCACCACTAATACGAGGCAGGTGCAATTGATTCTCAATAGGTGCCTACGCTACATCTTAAGGATATTCTGGCCAAGCCGTACTCTAATGAAAAACTTTATCAGAGAACGGGCGATGAACCTATAGGCACAACCATACGACGACGAAGGTGGCAGTGGATTGATCACTCTCTCCGAAAGGCTGACAGCTCCATGGCTAGCCAAGGGATGCAAAGGAATCCGCTAACTCAGGATGGAAGTACTGCAACTGGGAAACAAGTTGGGGAGGGCTGAGGCACATTTCCGCAATCGATGGCGCGTAGGCTTTGTAGAGGCCCCAGGAATTACAAGGGGATACAAGACATGATAATGAAAAACAAAATAACTCTCTCTGAATCGAAGTTAAATCCGTTTCATTTTCAACGCGACTCATTCCAGTCCACCCGCCTATGTGCATCGTATAAAATGCACCCATCCAAGCAGACAATAACATCGCCCCAGATCCATCTTAAAGACCAGACCAGAAGGTCGCCAACTCACCTCATAGATGTCGATGCCATGGTTGAGGGACCAGCTCGTCTGGAAATAGTCCTCGATGCGTTGCTTCAGTTCCTTCGGCATCTAGAAGAGATCAAAAAAGGATAAAGAGACAGAGGGAAGAGACAAGATTGCGAATGAAAAACCGTGAGCAAAAATCAGTAAATCTAGAAAATCGTGTTTGTTTAAATCGAAGCAGCACTTTCGCTGTCTTCGCCGGGCCAATCCACTTATGCTAAGTATTCTCGTAATCCACCGCAGCAGGAGCACATTTCAAGCGCTTCACACTCAACCGGGCGTAAGCACTACAAATGTGGCGATGATGATTCCGATAGTGATAAAAATAATTTTCGCTGATAATAGCCACAAGTTTCGAGCACGTCTGTGGTGTGGAGGGTATTTATGTGGCGTTTGTCTGTCTGGCCGTGTGCGCGCGTGTAAGTGGGGATCTGTTGGCAATTGCCCTACGAACCAGGTCAACTCGGTATCGTGCTGCACTTGTGTCATCTCGCTTCAAGTGGAAAATTAAAATAATGCGCGCCCCATAACCCGGTGGTTGTCGGGGGGTCGATGGTGGTGGTGTTGATGGTGTTCAATGTGTGTCTGTGTTTCCTTGTGTGCACGTAACTATTTTTATAGACTTACCAGTGCAGGTGAGCTGGTATATTCCCGTTTAAGGTTGTGCGAGTTCATAATTCTAATGCAATTGCCCATACGTACCTGATGCAGGGCAATAAAGTCCTTTAGATCTCTCCATTTGCTCTCGTATAGGGAACGCCTAGAGTACATCCTTTGAATAATGGCGGTCACATTACCGAAGACGACGGCATGCATTAGCGCTGTTCCCGATTGTGGAGGCGGGCGGTAAGTGATGAACGCAGCACGCACATGCGAAGATTGAAGACACAGAGGAAGAGAAAGAAGTCTGATTAAAGATGAACTAGACCGGGCGGCTGAGCTTGATCCTTACCTCCAATTAACATCATCAGGATGGTGAAGACCTTTTCGGCTGTTGTGTTGGCTGAGACGTTGCCAAAGCCCACCGACGTCAGGCTGGTGAATGTGAAGTAGAGCGCGGTGGAGTATGCCTCGGCGTTGGTGATGTTGGAGATGGGAATTTTCAAGCGTTCCGATAGACCGTGCATCCATCCTGTGGTAACATAGAGCGAAAGAGAGAGAGAGAGAGAGAGGGGTGGTGATGGCTGGTTGTGTACACAATTAGTTTATGAAAGTGGGGCGTGTACGATAGGAGCGGCCCTGCGTGTACTGCTGTCTTGTTTTCTTTGGACAGTTTTTTGTATGATGTCGATAACATATCTATCTCTTAGCGAGATATCGAGCAAGTATGACCGAAGATGGGTGACGGCGTGGATGCGGATGTCTACTTTAAAGATCTTAATAACCGGCATTTCGATTGTCTTTCAGGCAGAAACTCAATAGAAACTTGTCAATAAAAATTCAATTCTCAGGAGACAGTCACTAATAACTCGAATATTTCCCTGAACTGCCATCTATCTCTTAACGACGTGGGCGATATTAAAATGTTAAAATGCACATTCATCTTAGGTGGGTTGATCCAGCACCCAATGCATGCCTGAAAACTAGCTAGAAAGGACACTACTACGAAAGGACACTTCTAGTGGAGATTTGCCATCCATGGTAATCGAATTTTCAATGGACAAAGTATTCGTTAAGCTAAAAGCATTCCTAATATTATATTAAGAGAAATAAAAATTTCATTTGTTTTCATTTTTGCTTGACAACAGTTTTATATCTCCGACGGTTAGCTACTTACACTATGTAGGAGTTGTCATCATACCCAACCTGTAGCTTGCTCCCGCGAAGAGCTTAAGGTTTTTAGTACGCAGCATCGATTACTCTATGCTGGGCCCCAGGTCATAGGCACAAATGTGTTAGTAAGGCAGTGGATGAACTTGCAAGGAAATGGGCTGAAATTGAGCATAATCATCTGAAGTACCATAAAAACGAAATGGGACTAACCAAGACTTCATATGCAGACGCTGTGCTGATGAAGAAGAAAAGAGAATACTCATCACTACCTTCGACACTGTCCAAGTCTATGCCGATTGGGATACAGCATACTGGGAGAACAGAACTGAATCTAGATTTTCAGGTTCATTCGAATTTGGAAACAACAACATGACAAACAAGAAGTTGGAAGTTAGAACCAACTCTGCCATATGCTTCTTAAGGAAGCTTAACATTGTGCTAGGCTAGCACACCAGCCATAGTCACACTCATTGGAAGGCAGCTGGATACCAATACAAACTCAAAAAACTAAGATCACAGAAATAGCGTGCGATCCGCAGTGCTCGTGAAAGATGGAATAATCTTAACACATGCCCACATCCGAAACAATTATAGCCAAAATCGACTTGCAAATAACCATGGCCATCCTCAGTCTAGGCAGAAAAAACCAAAGTATCCTAGTAGGAGTCCTCACAGGACATTGCGCGAGACATCCTGTAGACGACTTCTGTAGATGCATGGATGAGGAAGAAGAGGAAAGCCCCTCAGACCTACTCTGCAACTGCCTTGCATTAGTCTCCATTAGAAAAAACATCCTGACAGAATAATACGTAATCGAATTAACATACATATCCGAAAAGGCTGTCAAATCAATCTGGGCGTTCGCTTAAAAACCAAAATGGGTCCATGGCCTACACAATGGTCTAAGTGAATCTGCCGCTCATGATGGTGACCACATTACCCATGGGAAAAATAACATATAAGTTCCTAGGTTAGAGGAACTCATAGGCCCCCATGGGGGACCACAATGGGTTCAACTGGACCTAAGTGAAGCGTGTCCTACACTACTACTACTACACGTCTACCAACGCACCAACATGTTGGTCTTAGTGACCACAAAATCGTAAGGACACTTATCTAACCTATCTTTACTCAGCCCACACTCAGACCCAATGGCTTATCAAGCTTCTATCTGATGACTCTTTAAAGGATTACTGGCATCAATCTCCGATGCAGCCATCTAGAATAGGGTGTAAGCCTCCCAGCAAGCTTGCTGCAAGGAAATTCAGTTGGATCCGCTCTGGACAACTTGAGTGTCTTGGACAATGCCGAGGTGAAACTCGGCCCTAGCTTCTACAGCAACGACTCATGTAGTGCGTGCTGTTGTTCGATTACGAATGGCTGGGACTTGTAGTGTCTTCGATACATCATAATTTAATGTTCTCATGACATGGATTCTAGCTCTTATCTTTGTTGTCTTCTGTGCATGTTTAATCCTATATCAGGGCAGTTGTGATTTGACCATCAGCCTATAGACCTATGGTTCTATTCCGCCTCCAAAGTGTGAAGCAAGATTGTCGTATTTTCTAGACAGGACCACTCTTTGAGCATTGCCAGTCACATAAAAAATGTTTAGCCGTGAATGTTTTTAAGTTCTGGGATTGGACCTGGAACCCCTTACTAAACTATGGCTGTCACCAAACATTATCAAAATTAAAGCCGAAACAAACCGTGTTCAGTTTTAATTCTTTTATACTTCTTCACAGCAACGCCATCGTGCCCTTAACTGAACCAGAATAAGTAATAAGATGCGGGCTATAGGTAACGAATAGGGTCGTCGCTAAATGTGTGCCTTACTCAGTCTATAGGCCAAATTAATGCCCAATCCATCCTCAAACGAGCAACATGTGGTTCTTGTCGGTCCAAGAACCGTGTCAGTCACGGTTCAAATCAACACAAAAAGCACTGACTGGTCATCATGACTCGTGCATTTTCTCCTCAAAGCCATCATCGCATAAATCATCTTCGACGAACGTCATTAGATTCGCATTCATCGGGTTTGATCAATTTTGTCGCATTACTCATGGCCTGGCTGCCATCGAATACCAACTCAACATCTGGCCTCCACACGGACTGTTGCGCCAATTCCTCAACTGGAAACCAAATCTAATTTATGACCTTCCAACGGAAACCAATTAATTACCGCCCCACTGAGAAACCCCAAACCATGCAGCGCGGTTGGGGTGGCGCCAATTAAGCGAACAACGACGTTCCCCGATTCAGACGAATAAACGACTCCACTGGCCGCCAGCATCTGTAGGGCAAAAGCGGCCCGCATTAATGCGGGAAAAGTTCACACACTCTTCGAGATTTATGGCGAGAACCCTGAGGCACAACACAAGAGTTACCCCAGTGCGGCGGCCGGATGTAATTCATATTCATGCTCGCCACACGCTGAAATCCAATATCTTTGCATTACATCGCGCTCCGAGGCCCACGCCCCGTCGCCGTACACGCGCGCTCGCACACCAAGTGTGTGTCAAGTGAAATCCTGCCAACTCACCGATATCCCATCCGCTGTCATTAATCATGTTCTCCTTTTCGGCGATGACATACCAGATGCATGCTAGCCAGTGCGCCACCAGCGAAAAGCACAGCATCAGAAGTGTCAACACCAGGGCCGTGTATTGTGAGTATCGATCCAGTTTCTGAAGGAGTCTCGCCAGCCGGAGCAACCGTGTCAGCTTCACCAGATGAATGTGTGATTCCTGTGAAGAGAAAAAGCGATACAAAAGACAAGTCATTACTCTTCAAATGCAGTTTGTGGTGGATGGTGGGTGGGTGGTGGGTGGGGGGTAGTTTGAGGCATATATTATGTGGTGAAGAATACCACTTTTCATACACGAACAACAACTTTATACTCAAAATTTTATTTTCGGTATTTATTTCCGCTTTTGAACCACTGTGCTGCGTGCTACTAGCGAACATAGATGCTAAAACTCAAAGATGGAGGGAACATTTCGAAGAAATCAGCAATACCCTAGATGACAACAACGAAACACGGTATGAAGCGGAAATCAACAGCCACACAGACAACAACTTAAGAAAATCATGTGAACCACCCAGTGTCAATGAGGTAATAGATGCTGTAATGAATATGAAGTATAACAAAGCACCTGACGAGGATGGTATCACAGCCGAATTGCAGCAGCAGGACAGCAGAAAATCGGCTAAACTTCTATACCCTCGCATCACACCATGGGACAGTCTAGAAAACAGTCTACACACATCTCGGAAGAAAGGCATAACTGTGAAGACACCAAAGAAGGATGAATTGAAGGAATGAAACAATTATACAAAAGAGACTTCAAAACAAAATCTAATAAAATCTACGAGAACAGGTTGGCATCAGCTCACATAGAAGCTGAAGATCAAGCCAACACTCTATATACCATCTGACATACCATCAGCAAGAGATCTAGATCCAAGCAAAGCAAGAGATCTAGATCCAGATCCGTCCCAAGAATACCTAGAGACGATCAGATCCCAAGAATACCAGAGACTGGTACCTGCTTCCACTCAATGTCAAAGCATAGGTTTTTCTGGGATAGCGTCATGCACCACATCAGTAGCAGCTTCTCTGACGGCTTCCTGATAACGCATCCCATCTCTTCTTGGATTGTTTGGTGGCGACGAACTTAGAGAGAGTTTTTGGGAGACTCGATAAAGATCCTAGCGGTATGTTGCGATTGTAGGTTCCCGACATCAAACGTTGGTGTTCTTTCTCGACTCCGTTGTTCTCTTGATATACAAGTTCTTTCGCTACAACAAGGAAATTGTCAGAATCGATGTTAACTCCTCGGAACGTTCAAACATCAATAATGCTGGTAACGTGCCTGCCGTCAATCGCAACGTGATCAATCTAATTGACGGTGGATTGATCAGGGGACTGCCAGGTCCCTGCACCAATGTTGAGGAGTGGGAACCGCGTGGTAGCTACAGAGGGATTTTGACCCGTGACAAAGTCCACTAGCTTGAGTCCAATTTTTGATGTAGTATCGGCCATGCTGTGTTCCCTCAAAAGATGTTCTCCTTAACTTCTCTTCTCTCAACCGCCTCAAGCACTTCAATTCTCTGGTCGTCCAATATCATTCAATAAACTTTATCGGAGCTGTGCTCAAATGACCACAACGAAGCTTGTAATCCACTCGGTACCACTCGGAGTTCCTAGCCCTTGTGAGTTAAGAGTTTATCAAGCGTATCCTAGGTTTTGGTGATGTTTTGTGTTAGGGTTATTATAATAGACGGCACTCACTTCCGTCTATTTCTTGCTCTAGTCTATTAATAGGTACCAGTTGGCGCAGAGCAGTCTTGCACCTAAAGCTACTTTCTCTGGAACTTCAAAAATACACTCACTTTGGACTGCTGCTCTCGTAATTGTCTATTTTGAATTTTAAATAACCGCTTCTAATTCAGACGAAAACAAATATACTGGGTAGCCATTCAGTAGATCTCCCTCAACTTCACTGGTAGCAGCCGTTAGAAAGGGCAGACAGCCTTAGCAAGTAGGTATGAGTCCTTTGGGAGCAATATCCAAAGCAACAGGTCTCTCCAAGTTTCCCCATGTACATCCCGACTCTTAAATCTTCATTAAATACCCCCGCGGGACGGTAGGCAGTTCAAAATGAACCTACCACATCCTGATTATTAATTACACCTCAAACTTCGCAAATGTTTCACCTAGCAGCCGACAATGACGGGTATTCAATGCCGTCCTATAAGTAGTTCATAATTTATTCCTCCCTGCTGATCTGTCTTTGGGGATGATTTTGTTCCCGAATTTGTTTATACTTCGGAGTGCGGAGCAACACCGCGAGCGGCATAGTTCTCTCCTAATAGAGATTTAATTGCGGCACCCGGAATGTTGATTGTGTCCTCAAAATCCTCTCAGCGAGCGGCATTAGATGCGATAATGAGATGATAATGGGCTTCGTTCGATTAACGCCCTCGCGGCGGCATCGGGCTTAATCACGGAATAATGAAACCGAGTGCCACAGCCTCAGCAAGGTAACAACTTGGAATGAATTTGCATATCATTTCGAATCCCCATCTGAATCTGGTCGGGTTCATTGGGTATTCATTGCGAACAGAATGGGGTCGGCGTGGGTGGCGACCGATGGGGGCTTAATGAAATGGAAAAAGGGAGTATGCCCCCTTAACTAAAGGGCTGAGCCCGACCATTGGTCTGCTGGCTGCTTGAAAAGGGTGAGAATGATGGAGATTTCGTTTCACACCTCAGTGCGCGCTCTTGACTTCCGCTCTCTGGAATTAGAAAGCAAGTTCTGGTTTCGTCCTTAATTAGAATGAAATTATCGTGATTTGACTTCTGATGAACTCAACTTTCGGCTGAGCCAACGGACCGTGTTTATTTGATTTAAGCTCTTAGCTGGACTAATAGGCCGGTGCCACGGGTATTCCCACTGGCGTCAAGTTTTATTAACGATTTAATCACACTCAAATATTTGGATATCTTGCAATCGTTGGGAGGGCTTTACTCCAGGAAATTCACGGTGTATTTGATTCTTGCATGAAAGCGTCGAGACACGATGGAAATTTGGATCAATAAACCAAATTTCAATTTAAAACCAGATTGTAGAGATTTCTGACTTTATTAAAAATTTCACATACCGCTGTACTTTCCCTTCTACTTACGACTATTGCATCTATCGTCATTGACTTAGGGATAGGTTGCAGGTAAGATCTTCGAGCAAATAAAATCGCAGATATAGGCCTATTCGAATTGACGAATGAAGATATTCTTTCTAAGTTGTCCTCTCTGAATTCTAGCGAGCCTGACAATCTTCCTCCGATTTTTTTTTCTTAAAATGTGTCAGGATGGTTTAGTCCATCCCTTGACTATAATTTTTAATATGTCACTGGCTCGCGGCAAATTTTTGAATGGCTGGAAAGATTCTTTCATCACCCCAATTCATAGATCTGATCCCAATAGTTCTATAGCCAATTACAGACCAATAGCTAAGCTCCAATTAATGAGGCTATTGTTAGGAAAAAATATATGCTGAAGTTCGAAACCAAATATCAGTTTCAAATTCAGTAAATGGAAGATCAACTTTAACCAATTTGGTTATTTTTAAAAACTTTTGCCTACGTTCCATGGAAGCGAAACTTGCAGTCGACTCGATATACACTAACTTTTCAAAGGCATTTGACCGGGTTCAACATAATGTGCTCAAATCTTAATGGATAACTAGCTATCTAACGAAACGTAGACTGTTTGTAAAAATGATCTGTCAAGGGTTATTTTCAATTTCTCTGAAGTACCTCAAGGTAGTCACCTTGGTCCTTTTCTGGTTCTTCTTTTTACTGACGATTTGCTTTCCTATTTTCCCATTCTAACTGCCTTTTATATGCTTACGATTTGATTTATTTTAAAACACTACGATCATTGGCGGTTGCAATGGAGTTACAAAACGATATCTCATCTGTACATGTTTGGTGCGAATTGAATGGACTAAAATTCTGTATTAGTAAATGCGCAGTTATTACATTTTCTAGAATTGTATCACCTATAATCTATGAATATATCATTGGTAATACAATCTTAAGAAGAGTATCTTCGCATAAAGATCTAGTGGTCACATTCGACATTCAACTGACTTTTTCAATGCACTTGGACTATATTATTTTAAAGGCCAACGCCACGCTGGTATTCTTGTTTCGAAAGTCTAATAATTTTCAAGATCCCTGCACTCTTAAATTTGCATATTTAATTCCCTCTAAATAAGAATATTGTTAATGGATCCTTTAAATCACAATAGCGCTATTCGTATTCAGGGAATACAAAAAAGATTTACAAGGTTAGCTCTTCGAAAGATGTCGAATTTAAATATTCCAGATTATATTGCTTGATGTTAGCTTATGGATCTAAAGCAACTGCATGTAAGAAGGATTTATTAGCCAGTTATTTTCGCTCATTTTTTGTTTTCGTGGGTTGGTGTGAATCTTCAATAAGACACTATGATACCCGTGTATTCATAGTAGTGTCAGATTTTTACTGACTAAACACACCCTTCCCATTGTTTTTAGTTGTTTACTACAACTAGGTGTATTTTCGATAAAATCACCTGCTGGAACCGTTTATAGCGGCCTCTACTTATTGCTCTTAATCCGATGGTTTCATTCGTTGGAGATGGCGCACGAGGTCCAGTCATGTCCAGTGTTTGGAGTATGGCATGGTTGCATATCGAACTCTTAAATTCCTCCATCCCTAGATCTCTTAGTATATCATTATTTCGTAGATACCAGGGAGCATTCACGACAGCCCTTATAACTTTGTTTGACTGTATGAATTCTCTGTTACTTGCTTTAGTGCAACCCCAAAGTTGTATACGGTAGGTCCACACAGGCTTTAGCACTTGCTTATATATAAGCAGTTTGTTATACGCGCTTAACTTGGAATGTCGTCCGAGTCGCCAGTACATTTCTCTATATCGACTTTCGCTCAGGACTTAATTACTGCTCACATTGATTGTCCGGTGCTACTCCTCATATGCAATGTTTACACTCAGTCTCGCTGTCTGAGGCCTAGAGATTTCTTTTATGTAGGAAATATGCGCAAAAATTATCCTGTATTGAAAAATAATGTCATTGTGTATTTTCTGCATTGATCGATGATAGCAATGAAAAATAGGCAATTAAAATTCGACAAGCTTCTTAGAAGAGCCCAATCCAAGAAGAAAACAAAAACTATCCCAGATCTTTATGTACATTGGAACCTAAAGTATTTTTTTTTAAAAGTTCATACATCTTGCTTTCAAACTGCATTTTCAGTTTTTTCATATTGCTTACCAATTTTTTAAACCAGGCTTTTATGTAAAGGCACATTTTGAGAGCAGCATTTCAATGTTTGATGGACTATAACAAAAATGCTCCAAGAGTCTCTAACGGAAGACCAACTTTTTCTGAAAGCTAAAAGTATTGTCTATCGATGCTGAAAAAACTAGAGACCACTTTTGACCACTTTGGGAGTACGAGGCATTTAAATGGAGCAATGTCGTGCATTTTTCGGCATTTTCAAACGATTTCCCTTGCAATGCATGTATTGTGCAAACGAGATGTCGAGCATGTTTTTATTATAGTGAATTAGAATTATTTGGGTCATAAAATTGTTATAATTATGAAACTGTAGGCCAGTGAAGCTACAACTTAAAAAAGAAAGTATGGACCTAATGCGAGAAGGAAAAACCAGAATTGAAAATGAAATTCAGAATTTGCGGGAATCAATTATAAAAGTGAAATCGATCGTTATTAAAGTAAGGCATGAATTGTACTTTACGATGATAGATGGCAAAGTAGCACAGGCTGTGACAAACACGTTTTCTGCAAGTTCACGTGTTATATGTGGCGCGAAACCGTCAGAGATGAATGATTTGAAGTTACTTAGAGCAAAACCAAGAAATCAGGAAGCTCTAAGATTAGGAATTTCACCCTTGCACGCTCGCATCCTTTTAATGGAATACTTGCTACATGTAGCCTACAATTTGGAGTTTAAAGCTGGGAGAACAACAAAAACGACGTAGCCCATACACCAGGCAAGGAAGAGTCAAATCCAGCAGAAGTTCATACAAAAATGGGTATTAAAGTAGCTATAATAAAGCAAGGATTTGGCACAACCAACGATGGGAACACATCTAGAAGATTTTTTGAAGACCCATTATCAACGGTAGAAATAACGGAAATAGATGTGCAACTCATAAAAAGATTCAGTGTTATCCTGGAGACGATATGCAGCAATTTTTGGATTGACCCCGACAAGTTTGGAGCTTATGCCCAGGAAACTGCTACAATGGCTACAAATTTATATCCCTGGTATTATATGCCAGCAACAGTGCATAAAATTCTGTTCCACGGAGCAGAAATAATATTATCAGCAGCCTTGCCCGTCGCATCATTGTCAGAGGAGGCGCAGGAAATTCGGAATAAAGACTATAGGTACTATCGCAATAATAATAGTAGAAAATGTTCTCGTTCGGCAACAAATGAAGATGTTATTTATCAAATGTTGGTATCCCTGGATTGCGTATTTATCGCCTGAACCAAAAACAAAAGATTCGCTGCCACTTAGTACTGAAGCGCAAGACTTATTATACTGAATTGCTTAGTTTCTTTAATTCCAAATAAAGTGTACGTTACCAAAACTTGTAAAATTGAATTTATATATACAAATAGTGATTACAAATTTGCTTTAAATCCCAATTTCGAGTCACCGACAATAATAAATAATTATTTTATGCATTTAAACAAAAAAGTGTTTTTCTTATTTTTTAACTTAAGATTACTCCGTTAGCTAATGAGATACATCAACATTAGCATCAACATAATTTTGAAACATAATAGGATCTCGTAGCACTTGTACTATGTTTCAAAAAATTTCATTAAGATCGGTTCACGGGTTCAAAAGTTACAGATTTATTTCCAACTCTTCCATACAACGGGACCACTGTGCGTCGCCTGTAAAATTCTGTGCAGCGTACTGTGATCGTTTAAAGTCGTTTTGCATAGCGCTTATCGGCACGTACCACACAAAGGCAAATCCAGGAGAAGGCCAGGGAAGTTTCAAATCGATGCACACCCTCTTCTAATCGATTTGAATGCCACATGCGTAAACATTTATAGAAAGGAACGGTGACCGAATTCGAGATCACTGCAAAGTTGATCCGGCTGTGTCGCACCACGCTAATACATACGCGATGCACCGTGTAACTCGGTTCGAGGACTTCTGACCCAACTGACTTCTGACTTAAACCAACACCGGGTTTTTGGCAAGGAGATTTCTTTTAATAACAGTGCGTGAGGAACTTAACGTTCAGAAGCTGCTAGTTCTAATACAAAGGGCTATGCTTCGAAAAATTAACTAGACCTTTTTGTACCTTTTGCAGTAATTCGAATTTTTGCTATTCTATAGTGCAGCAGGCAAAAAATAAATGTCCATATAGCTATTTAAGTTTCTTGCACCTGGGAAAATCATATGTAGGCGAAGAAACAATAAGAACAGTAACAGTAGCCCCAGTGATGAAGAATAAGGGCATATATTCAAATTAGTTAGAAGTAAGTCGTATGAGCATTGTTTGTTAGTGGTGGTTGACGATTCTGGACGATTCGGATTTATTTGAAATATTAAAAACTGAATTACGAACGAATTTTTACTTATTGAAAATGAATAAAAATAAAAACAAAATAAAAGAAAAGCGTTACATGCCCGCTTACTTGCCACCTGCTCAGGAACACATCAAATTTACTTGCGAGGGTAGGTGAAAATCTCCGAAAGAGACTAGTGGGGCCGTTCCCACACAGTGAAAGGGATTTTTACCCAGTAAAAACACCTCCCTTCAATTAAAATATATTTCTCCTACAAGTAAGTTTTGTACTTATACAGGAGTTTTACTTTCTTAATAAATACGCGTTTGGCAAGAGTTTCTCCACTGAGAGTTCTTGCTAATACCGCAACTAAGCTCAGGATGAATTCACTGTGCTAGCTCAAGGGGTTTAGTTCTTTGAAGACATCGGAAAACATTATTTTCATCGAGAATTGGAAGGACAGCAGTATGTGTTCTTGCAAAGAATGCTTATGCTTATGAGTAAAATTCCTTCTTTCATCTTCGATTGATGGAATTTTAAGATCTATGTGGATATCGTCGTTTCGTATGTACCAGGGTCTGTTGACGATAGTTCTTAGAACTTTATTTTGAAAAGTTTGTTTGGGCTTTAGTACTTGCTTGTATTTAAGCAATTTTTTTCTGTACTTAGCTTGGAATATTTTCCAATAAGCCAGTACATGTCTTTACGCTTCATTACCAAAGGGTTTTTGAACATTATTTATACAAACGGGAAACTTAGTCACATTCTTATACGTAAAATTAATATGAACATACTTAGCTTGGTTAAGATTAATTCGCTTATTGTTCATCCGTTCGTGTACGCGATCTAAAAAATGGCGGTATCGTCTACCTCCTGCTTTATTTTGTTGCTATAAAGTAAGTAAATGAGAGTACCAAAACCACTTCCTTGTGGACTCAAAATTAAATTTTTCACTACATTATGATTATGTCATATCTAAACCTAACTCATTGTTAGGATTTCTAAAGCGGAAGAGTAAAGACTTCTAAGATGTTTATAGCCTTAAAACTTTATACTGCTCGTTGGTCAGGCCTCATTTAGAATATTCTTCCATTATTTGGGACACCCCATATAGTGTTCAAGAACAAAGACTCGAAAGAGTTCAAAAAAACTTTACGATGTATACCATCCGTAAATTAAACATGTTTGACAAACTTCGTCCTTATGACGAAAGATGCAAGATCATTGGCTTGCAAACCTTAAGTTTAAGGCGGAAGGCATCTTCAGTTATGTTTATTCGTGACATAATTAATTATCGTATAAATTCACCAGAATTGGTTTTGCTCCCCAAAGATTTCTTCGGGTTAGAAATATACTTTTCGATAGAATGCATAGAATAACTTATGGTTGCAATGAACCTATGACTAGGTGATCTTATCTCGGTTGGAATTTAAAAATTGAGTTTTTTCTTTGGCTTTGGATTAATAATATTATTGTTTATTAAAGTAATCTGTGAGATACAAATCGGTAGATGATCATAAGTCGTCTGTTGTGTAAAGCGCTATTGAGAGCATGCACTAAGAGAACGAAGTGTAAAAATATATATAATAAAAATAAACTCCAGCTTGTGCAGCTTCAAATAGGGAGCATTCTTTCCCATATTTCACACGAAAGATTTAGATAGATAGATAGCAGTTTGATAAAATTGAGAAAGTTTGTGCTTCAACCCTTCGTGACAAACCTTGCTTGCCAAACATCGGGAAATACAGCTGAGCAGATTTGCTTTTGTTCAAAGGATTTTTCTTTAACATCAGTTATTCGATGTACTTTGTCAATAGTCATCTTCATCATCAACTTCTAAAACCGAATCGATGAATAGGTCGTTCTTCCACAACCGGTTTCATTCATTATCGGATGAAGTGAAATCGGTCTGTAGGACTTTTTGTGTGTTAGTGGTCGACCCGGTTTCGGTAGCATTATTCCACCACTTTCCACTGACTAGGGACATGTTCCAATCTAAAGGCGGCTTTAATAAGATAGAGAGATCTATGAAGACGTTTCTCAGATACTTCTTTCAGAACTTCTCCTGTGATTTAGTCATAACCAGCAGCTTTTTCGGTTTGAATTTGTTCAGTTATTCCTTAAGTTCTATCATCAAACAAGCTTCTCTTATAGCAAAATTGTGAATATCTATGTCTGTACCGTAGGAGTTTACAGGAAGTGTTTGTTTAAATGTTGCTTATTGCTATTTAAATGTTGCTTCCAAATGATCTGCGAAGAGATCCGCTTTCTCTTAATCTTCTTTTGCCCTCTCGTATTGATTTCTCCGAATTGCCGTAATCCGTTAGCTGCTTTCCAGAGTGAGTAGTTGGCTTACGCCCACCATCCACAACTTCTCACCTGACCAGGAACCCATTAAATTTATTTGCATTTTTGGAGCCATAAGCAGGTGTCCAGCTCAAACTGGAGGCTTATACTGGATATTATGTCGCCCACTATGTGGCGTGGGTGGCGTTAGTTACCCTATAACTTTATAATACTAAGCATTTTCGTACAATCAATTTTATAAAGTTTTATGATTATCAAATGTTCGTAAAGTTCTGTCCAATTATACTTTTTTTCAGGCAGAAATGTAAAAGAGCCAAATTGTCCTGCAAGCCTTTAAAATATTCCGATTGATGTACTCATTTCGAAGTTATGCAAAGTGACCATGAGATTTGTGCTACCAGTCTCATAGCAGAAACTGTTCTCTCTCACTTGAATCCGACATAATACTTTGTCATTGACAAACTTAGTCCGTAACATGTTTGCCCACTTCCCTCAACCAATCCAAAAGAGTTCTTGGGTGAACTCCAACAAATCGAGTGGTTTTCTTTACCAAGACTCCACTAGTCTCCTTCCATTCCTCTGCTCGCACAGAGCACATGTCTATCATCCACTAATCAAATCTTTCATTTTAAGATTATGAAGTTACCCGAAGAATTCGAGTGTAAAATTCAACATTAAATCTCATTTCCAAGTCTGTTCATGAGGCGTAAGCATAAGGAGAGATAAACTCTTGGGGATACAAATTTATTCAGAAATCCTTCCGCCGGCAGATCGCAGGAACTCTTGCATGGAATTGATAAAAAAGCGACAAACTTTTTGCATGAGTTTCAATCAGGTTCCATTCATTTATGCTTCTCTCTGGAGAGTCGCTCGAGTGTTTTTTCCCCAAGTACACACAAAAAGGCCCCGTTCACATTTGAGGAGATTAATTAGAATCCCCTGTGCTTAGGGAGCTTTGCGATGGTTCGGGGGAAATAAACTGTGTAAGACGAATTCGAACGCTAGTCTGTACCGAGGAATGTTGAGTGTCAGCTTCGAAGCGGGAACGTGATTTAAGCGCACGAACTCAGATTGAGAGAGTCACGGAGGCGATAGGATGGCATTAGTTTAACCCTCCACTTCAAGTTTTCAAGGGAAATATGTAGTAAACTTGTGGGGAGAGTTATTGGGGGCCATGCAGGTAGCTGCATAGTCGAGGACGGTGGCATGCTTGCGGTTACACGGCACAACTCATCCGAAGAGTAGCTCTTCGTCCCGTACACCGCCTATTTGCAAACAAACAAATTATGAGAGAGGAAATGATAGTGTGAGATAATAAGCGTAATACTTTAACAGACCGCTGTCCGACAGCTAAAGATAGGATAGAGTAGAGCAGAAGAGACAGAGAAAGATGAAAGAAAGAGAAGCAAGTGTATTCTCTGGCTGTGCCTATATGTCTATCACCACATGAGGCTGGAAGGAGTTAAGATTAACCTAAAGCTATGCTATATCTGAGCTACCCTCTCTAACCTTTATCTAAATCTAAACTAAGCCTCATCATCATCATCATCTTCTGATCCGCATGATCCATTGAAGAGCTGGCCGTGGAGGCAAATCACGAATGAGAGATCTCCACGCCACTTGCTCCTCTTTTATGGACGCCAACTCATCAAAAGTTACACCGAAGCGAAAGAATGCCTGTCTCCCTTACGGAAAAGTGTTCACCCCAGTTGCTAATGCCAGGCGTCTCCAGCGTTCTCAGGCCACCTTAATGACACGAGAGGGTCATAAGACTCCCAATGCCTTACGCGTTTATATATATTATAATAAGATATTTTGGTTCTCAATGTCGAATGCTTTGGTAATGTCAATAAATAAAAAAAAATATTTTCTTGCCTGCATCTCACATTATAAGAAGCAAAACTGAAGAAGTGTATCTTCCGTCGATTTGCCATTTAAAAAACTAAATTGATTCGAATTGAAAATATTTGATTAAGTTAAAAAAACTCACAATTTTATATTTCACTAGCTGACCCGGAGTGGTACGAAGTTCCCACCATATCCTTGTTAAGATCGCTGAGCAGCTGGAAAGAACTGCTGTCTGGACATTCAACGATCCTACGCAGGTAAACCTCTATATCCATAGATACAGACCTCACTCTACCTAAACTCCTCTTCGAGGAGAATTTCTTAAATAGCAAACCGCCCAGATCTTACTGGGAGTCTAAACACCAGAAGCTGGAAGGTCTACTGCGAATCTTCAGAGATGGATCGAAGATGGATGCAGGTTTATTTATGTCCACATCGGCTGCACACGGGTGATGTACAGTCACGGACTTAGGAAATGTAACACACACGGTAAATTCGAGTCATTTTGGCAAAAAGCGTATGTTTCTCTGTATCGCCCGTAATTTTTTTAGATGTAGTTAGTTACGGTATTATACTTATTTTAGGGTGAGTAGAGGCACTGTTAAAACAAATGAACAAATGATAGCGGAAAGGATATGGGTTGACTTTTTTGTGGATTTCGTTGAATTGACGGAGAATAGTGGATAAGAATTGAATAAAATGTATAGCTTGAACTGAAAGGATGATAAATGATTTTCTAGGAACACCATTTGATAACTGATCATCTTCTTTGATAATATTAGGGCCTACTTTACAAAAACGTTTAAGAATCGTTCAAGGTAGTTTTAAAGTGAGTTTGCCATTGTTGTGTTAACCGTTTTTCCTGTGCATTAAAATGTCTTAAACGAAAAATCATTTCCATTTGTATCTGTAACAAAATAGTCGAATGTCATCAATTATGTGTGTGTTTTTTTTTGCTTGACATTATTTTTTTAAGTCATGCCAATTCGATTTAGTATTAATCGACGATCAACGATCGATATCGCTAACGCAGTGCGAAGTCAACTTCTGATGGTTTGTCAAACTTAGGACTATCATATTCCAAAATGCCAAAGAGTTTTGTAGCAGTTTGGTCTCGATATGTATGAGAATATGGAGACTGAATATTTGAATTAGATTAGGTTCATCAGAAAAGGCTACACTCTGAAGAGTACATACATCTACGTGATGCAACGACAACCAACCTGTAATTTCGACAACGATATTGGTCAAATGATGATGTGTTCATACATACATGTTCATATATTGGTAACATGAGTACGCACAGGAGGCAACCGCATGTTTTCTTTCTTATGGTCGACCAGACCTGTTTATCACTTACACCTGTAATGACAACGCCCAATCCCCTAATGTTCGACGAAACGTTCACCTTTTAAATAACAAAAAAAATATGCCTACTATGCATTTATGAAAGTAGTGAACGATTGAATTGGCGGAACTCTTTTTCTTAGATACTAACGTTGGAACTTGAAATACGCATTTTTAATATCATTGATATTGGCAACGAATTTCAATTGCTTCATCTTGTATTGCAGCAACATTGTACTCAAGTTGCCGCTAAACATGCAATCTAATGAAACTTTTACTATCTTGAAATTTAAATGCCTTACTGGTGGCATTTTCTTTTACGACAATAAACCTCAATAGGCAAACCCATCATTGTAACCCCAAACTGCCATTTAATTTCTATACAATCGATTAACAGTCGTGTAATAGGGCCAACACATCAGCAATGGCGAAAGGACTACAAACTTGAAAATAAAATGCTTCACTGGAGCTTATAATTAACACATTAACCTCTAAACGCACACCAAAACACACGAAATGCAGTTTTGGTGTTACGAAAGAAGCGGCAGCATACTTACACAAGTGTATGAATTGATATTTAATACTTATGTATGTATGTACTTTCAAAAAATTATTTCCAATCAAGTATCACATTCTGTTTCAATTTTGAAATACATATCAACGGGGAAGTGGTAAAACAATCGGTGACAGTTTAAAAAGTTATTTTTTCTCCTTTAGTCGAATTATGGGATCTTTTTTATATTTTTTTTATACAAACCTAGTCCTAACAATAACGACCACAACAAACAAAAAAATTCCCAATTCGGTGTAGTCGTTCGGAAGTTATGGAGCTACATACATTTCGACGATTCATTTTAATATATGTATGTGAGGACAGAAAGAAGTGAGATACGCCTGTACTAACCGATTCCAGTAGCGGAACAATTTTTAAACAAAGCAATGACATCGGCTTATTCAATACAGTTAGGAAAAACGCCTTCCAGCACACAACAAATAAGGACATTTGTCAGGACATCCACTACGAAGGATGCAATTTTTTAAGTACCGTTCAGAGATACCATCAGCTCCGCAAGAGCCAAGGTTAGGTTAGGTTGAGGTGGCTGACTGCCGCGCATACGGACAGCAGACATACGTAGGCCAAGCATAGGCACATTGTGTTACCATGCGGATCTCAGGCTACGTATTCCGCAAACCAATGTGTGCTTTGGATAAAGCGAAGGAGAAGGCTGATTCTAATGTTGCTCAGATCAGCCAGGTTTTCAAAGAAGTGGGTTCCCCAAAATCTGAGTCTAGGGGCTGAGAGAGCACTGCAGTTGCATAGCAGGAGTTCAATGGTTTCTTGCTTGTCCGTGTTCATTGTCCTTCTGTAGAAATCTTTATAAGGAAGTCCTAGTCTATAGGCGTGAGTTCCGAAAGCACAATGCCAATAAGAGATCTGAGGTTTGGCCTGTTTAATCTGATCAAGCTAAGCGATCACTTGGGATCGATCATAGGCCATAGTTGTTTGGTAATGAGGCATCCTGTGCCAGAAACTTTAGCAGATGTTTTGTAGTAGCGATAGGCATGGAGGGTGGGTCTCCACCCGGAATGAGCACGGAGCTTATGCCTTTTCTAGCAAGTTTGTCCGTTTCGCAATTCTCTGGAATGTCACAGTGTCCCGGCACCCACATAAGTTGGATATTAAAATACTTGGCCATCTCGTTAAGAGATAGGCGGCAATTAAGGGAAGTCTTGAAAAAAAAGTGACTGAATTCAGAGATTTGATAGCTGCCTGGCTATTGCAACACATGACGATATCTGTGCGCGATATTTCATTGTTTTTTAGCAAGGACAGGTCTTTTTCAATCGATATATTTATATGGGGTGCTGGTCCAAGGATCTAAATATCCTTAGAGCCCCGCTAATGCAAACCTGCATCCATCTTCGATCCATCTCTGAAGATTCGCAGTAGACCTTCCAGCTTCTGGGGTTTAGACTCCCAGTAAGATCTGGGCGGTTTGCTAGTTAAGAAATTCTTCTCGAAGAGGAGTTTAGGTAGAGTGAGGTCTTTATCTATGGATATAGAGGTATACCTGCGTAGGATCGTTGAATTTCCAGAGAGCAGTTCTTTCCAGCTGCTCAGCGATCTTAATCTGATCGCCGTGCTAGCTGCTGTCTATCTGCCAATGTGTTCTATTGGTGTCAGGTTGAGGATTAAGTTTAGTGCTTCGGAGGAGGTAGGCTCTAGCGCCCCGCTAATGCATACGCATGCCACCCTCTGAACTCTGGCGAGTGGGATGAAGTTGATTTTCTTATCAGAGATACCATCAGCTCCGTAGTAACCAATAACTTACAGGAATTCAATGGAAAATATGGACTGCAAAACAAAATTATTACTATGCAACGGCTCACCACATTCCAAAATGTAAGGACAAGTACAACCAGTCGAATGAACAGGTTTTGATTGTAGACTGCAGCAAACATTTAGAAAATAACAACTAAAAGCATTAGCAGTGGCGAGTTCGCCATAAACATCAGAGTTTTCAATACGTAAAACAGTCGGCTTATTAGATTAAACCATATCCTTGTCACCCGTCGTCTTAAAATCCTAGGCATGACAAGGAGAGGTCGTGTACTGGATCGATGGATGTTCCAAACAGTCAACGAATTGAATCGAAAACGACAACACACAGACACGGTGGTGACACGATTTAATTCAACTTGGAGTGCTGCGCTTGTAGCAGCCGCCAAGCGTTCAAACTGGCTACAGTTCATAGAAGCAGAAGATAGCGACTCAAATAAGATTCTCGCTCCATTCATACTGTCGTAAAAGTCTTAGCGTGGAAATTTTCTTTGAATTTCGAAGCAATACTCAATAACTGCATAAAATGCCAACACTAATTCGGAGATCAAATGAAAAGAAATAAAAAACAGTCTGGTCTCTTCAACACCCTTTACGCTTCAAGCGACAAAATGATTATATCCACCGAAGTTTTCGAATCAGATTTCTTCCAATTCATTGACAGGCAGACTTCAAACCTCTTTCACGCCCTCTACAGCGCTTCGGGGTCTCGATGTTTTTTCCTTGCAGGCAAGCACACTTCATTCCTGTCAAAACGTCTAGTGCATATGTAAGTTGAGTAAACTTTAATTGGATCCCCGACTAATGGCTAAACTTTCCATGTCACACAAACAGCCACCATTCGGGCGCAGACACTCGACTGTGCTTGTTATCGTTTCTGTGAGAAACATCAAATGAGGTTTATTCAACTTAAATGGTTTAGTTTCGCCCCAAAGACACGCCACGGACGACGAGGATAAAGGGCACGCAACGAATCGCTCAAGAGATACTTCTGCAATTAAAGTATCCTTGCGAAACACAATGAAAATAAAAATACCTACGATGGCTTCTTTGGAGCTTAGGGCGAGGCGGACGAAATATTGTATTTTATCGCTTGTCACTTGCTCCCCGTCTGAGTCCTTGTGTGGAGGGAGTACCATTGCTTCGGTACTCCACTCGACGATGATGTGCTTTATCCCCCGATGGAAGTTCATTTCTTGGGGTTGCTTTGACTTGCATCCGAACTGGGTGACATTGGACGAAGAGGGAATTCAAGGTGAAAGTGGACATCCGACAAATTGAATTGACTGCCGATACCGGCACGGATACATTCCGGAGGTCATTACGGTTGATTGAAACTCAATTTGGAAAATCAAACGTGAATCCAAGTGATGTGAATGGGCACGAAGCAACTGCTCGCCTGGTGCGGGTGGAGAGGAAGGGCGACGAAAGTCGAAAAGAAGTTTGCTTGATCTGGGATCATCCGGTGGCAGTTATTTGCTGAAAGTTTCCATGGAAGAGGATGTTCCATGCGTTTACATCCGCTTGCCGTCGACACGATGCTGTTTGACGCTGGGAAACATTTAATTTATTTAGAGGGATAACAAGGTAACGAGGTTAAATATAAATTACAGCGACAGCGAATCAAAATTTGCTTCATCTGCCGTGGAGAAAATGATTACACATACGCCACAGTGACTTGGATGAATGGGATGAGAGAAGGAAGCCTTTTAACACCCAAAACTGCTCGAAATAGAAGTGGCAGATTGCATAATTTTTCATTGATTTCACAGGATTGTCATTCCGCATCGATGCCGACGTCTATGACTTTAAAGCTTTTCCATTAAAGACGATCGATATATAAATGAATTTTATTCAAGTTATTTGAGTCTTCGGCTGCTGAGTCTTCGCTAGAAACCAGGTCAAAGAAGGATCACTGTTTGAAATGTGAACAATCTCATTGAAACTGAGTTGGTCGTACAATCATGCGGGTTATGTTGCGAAGAACTCAATATTCTTAGTTCATGGCAATTTATTTTATCGACGGCACAAAATTAACAATGAGGTCACTGTTGAACTTTTGCCGGCGGACTGCCACTGGCCAATCCCAGACAAAGCATGGGTTGAAGTGACCATTCGCGGATCTAAAGCAAAAGGTGAATCAAATAGAAAAATGCGGCCTGAAGGAAACGGACCTAGCCCTCTTAACTAGGATGCACAAAATTCTAAACTTCGAAACTCTCACTATGCGGGACCCCCTTTAAGCAAAATGATAGCGCAAAATGCTTAGGTCTTGCAATAGACACCAAACTAAGCTGGAAGCTTAATATCCTCGAACGTGTCAAAAAGGCTTACGAGTCTATCTACTGCTGTAAGAGACCTATAGGGTGTGCAAATGGGGACTACAAACCCGTACGGTCTACGGGCTCTTTGTTTCATTGGTCAGATCCTGCTGTGTGGCGTCGCAATTAGGTGGACTGCACTCGGAAGGAAAATCACTACCTCAAAATACTCGCCAGCATGCAGACGATGATGTGTGTAGGTATTAGGGGAGCATTAAGGACTACCTCCCCCGAAGCTCTGAACATACTCCTTAAACTGCCATCGGTAGACATAATTAGTAGGTGGACAGTATTTAACACGGTGATCAAGCTAAGATCGCTGCACAACTGGAAAGGACGTCGGTCAGGACATTCAACGATCCTCAGCAGGTATAGCTCTATACCCATAGAACCTGATCTCATAATACCTATACTCCTATCCAAGAAGAACTTCTCAAGCAGCCCCCTCCCTCCAGATCTTACTGGGAATCTGAACCCCAGACGCTGGATGGTACGCAGCGAATCGAAGGATCGAAGATGGATATAGGTGTGAATGCTGGCGTCTATTCCAAGGATCTACATATCCAGCTTTCTTTCCGATCACTGTAGAATCTTTCAGGCTGAAACTATAGCCGCTAAGGAAGCTCTGTCTTGGCTAAAAAAATGTAATACTAAGCACAGAAATCGTCATCTGTTCCGATAGCTAGGCAGCGATCAAATCTCTGAACACGGTCACTGTCAGCTTCAAGACTTTCTTGAATTCCCGCTTATCTCTTAACCAGATGGCCAAGAATTTTAGCATCCATCTTATTTGGGTGCAGGAACACAGTGACATTCCAGAGAAAGCGCACAAGCTCTGTACAATTTCCGGGTGGCGATCCACCCTCCATGCCTATCGCTATTATAAAACAACTGCTAAAGCTAGAAGCACTTGCTCAAGCAAACATCAGATGGACAACTTGCTCAAGATACCTCTTTTGCCTATTAAGAATCTTAGAGCTCGCATTGACGTTATAACAGGGTATTGCGCCATCGGAACTCAAGCCTCCAGACTAGGCCTTCCTTACAACGACTTCTGCTGAAGCTGCAGGAACGAGGAAGAGTAGGAAACCATTGCACATTTGCTTTGTAGCTGCAGTGCTCTCTCATTTTGAAGATTCTGACCTCCTACTATTTTGAACTGAGCAGTAATTGGTTTGGGGAATAGGTATCCACAGATCCGCGTGGTAACACAATGTGCTAATGCTGGCCTTTTTGTGACCATGTCAGTTACTCCATCCTAACCTAGCTTTATATAAAAATATTTAACGAACTTTATGAAGTTAAAATATACTTATAAAGTTAATGTACATTACTCGGTTGAGTCAGATATTGTCTTGCCTGATTTCAATGTGCTTGCTAAGAATACTACGTAGTGGCGATTCGGGAAGGTTTGATTTGAGCCATGTCATGATATGGGGTGTGAAATGCAGGGCTTTTAGTATGAAGTAGATTATTCACTGCCTGAAAGGCTTTATCAAAGTCTGTGGAAACTACAACCACTTCGTTCCCTTGCTCCAATGATGAAAGGGTTTTTTTAAAACGAATTCTATACGTGAGTTGTGGTGGATGTGCCCTTAAGAAATCCATGAAGGGGTGGAGAAAGTATGAGTTTGTAAAAAAAGTCCACATACTGATTCAAAAATTTTGGGGTGGATAGAAAGACAGATTAACCATCGGTCTATAATTGGAAAAATCATGCCTTGCGCCTTTATTATGTGTGTGGAAACTGAAGGCATTATCCAATAATGAGAGGAACGTAGTTTGATGGAGCGAAATGAGAAAGAGTTTTAAAAGCGGTTATGAAACGGAGTTACTAAACTTTTTAAGAAATATGGCTGACATGGACATTCATCAGAACATGGACAGAAGTTATCAGTGAGATCATTTATTTGCAAAGTATCATTCCATCATCAATGTCTATTCCAGAGAAAGATGTTTGACTGCCGTTTTTCATATGACTAAAAAATACTGGGATTACGATTTTGGCAATTAAATAACTAACTAAAGAAGCCAATAGGGTGGCATTGGTTTGACAGTTATTCCTCGTAGCAGCAAATTTCAGAGATCGACAATCCAATATCAGAAAGCTGTACCAGCCAACAAACAGGAGTTTTGACATTGAACGCCTGGCCACACCGGAGATAACCAGAGCCTACGAAGTGCAATTACGTCAGAGTCACTCCAGTGTGCCTACGTTGAACCTAAACGCCAACGATATACGATGCTTTGTCTCTTGGCCATCAAAGAGGTTTCCTAGGCTACCTAACACGTCAGACAATAAACCCGTGGTATAATGGCGAAAGTGAGCAGAGGAAACGCGTAACCGACGAGGGACCAAAAGGAGCTACGTCGAAAAACGAGAACAGTACAAGAGGAGTACATGGCTAAAATAGAGAAAAAAGCTTTTACGCCTTAAAAGACTCTATGGACAAACAGAAAATTCAGGCATTTTATAATAAGAGCCAAAAGCCTTGCCGCTGGCTTTAGAAAAGGTACGCAGGCCCTTAGAAACTGTGACATTAACCTTGTTACTAACCCGCTTGGAATAGTTGATGTTTTAAGGCAGAACTTCCAAGACCTACTTAACGGGCTGACCAGGAGAGTGTGATGAGGGATCGGGAAAATCCCAAATCCAGTCGACGAATTTGTCCTCCCAGCCAGCTTTGAAGAAGTCGGGACAGCCATTACAATGCTGAGGAACAACAAAGCCGCTGGTTCAGCTGGCTTACCATCAGGGCTCTTCAAGGCCGGTGGCGATGTTCTGGTAGGTAGCATATACCAGATCTTCTGTAGAATTTGGGAGGACGTAAGCATGCCCGACGACTGGAAAATCAGTTCCATATTTCCCATCTACAAAACAGCCTCAACAGAAGTATATCCCTGCTCAACGTCGCCTACAAGTTCTTGTCCAGTGTACTGTGTGAACGTCTAAAGCCGTTTTGCACCGCACTAATCGTCACGTACCAGTGCAGCTTCCTGCCCGGCAAATCGACTATAGACCAAATGTTTACACTAAGGCAAATCCTGTAGAAGACCAGCGAGTTCCAAATCGATACGCACCACCTTTTTATTGATTTTAAAGCCGCATACGACAAACTTTCATCGCAAGAAACTATTCGAAGCTGTGGCCGAATTCGGGATCCCGGGAAAATTGATTCGGTTTTGTCGCACCGGCACAACCACAGTTCAGCTCAAGGACTTCCGAGCCGTTTGAAACCTGCGCCGGATTTTTTTTTTGGTACTGGAGAGGATAGTGCAGCGGGCATATATAAGTCATATAAGTCCAACTGTTGGGTTATGCAGATGACATCGACATCGTCGCGCCTTAGTGGAAGCATTGAAGTCATTTGAAGAAGACGCCAAGAGCTGGTCCTAATGTCAATGAGGACAAAACGATAAATATGCTGTCGACCGACGTTCAGTCACACACCACCTAGAACAAAATATCACGATCTACAGCTACAATTTCATGAAGTAAAGGAATTTGTCTACCTCGAGGCAGACGTAAATTCCATGAACGACATCACAATGGAGATGCGACGAAGGACCGCCCTTGGCAACCGCTGTTACCTCGGTTCGTCTAAATACCTGGGTTCAAGACTCCTAACTCGAAGACCTAATCTCGGTGATTATGCTCTACAAAACTCTTATTTTGCCAGTCCTGCTATATGAAGCTTAAAGCTGGACGATAAGCAAAATGGCAGAGCGGATTCTTGGAGCTTTCGAAAGAGAAATTCTGCGCCGGATATATGGTTCCGTATGGTAGGAAGGTGAATGGAGGAGAACACATAGCCGGAAGGAAGTCCGGAAGGCAAAAATCCGACGAATGCACTGACTCGGCCACATCGGGCGCATGAACACCAACACTCAAGCTAAGAGCGTCCTTGAAGCCTCCTGGTTCGTGAAGAAGAGGAAGACTGAATCTCCGGTATAAAGAATAAGCTATCGCAGAAGCAAGGCAGCTTTGTCTTGATGACTGGTTGCAGCGTAGCAAGTCCAGGACCGTCAGCGGCAGCTTTAGCTCAGGCTGTGACCTTCCAAGGGTACGAAGGATCACTCGTCTTCTGAAAAGACGCGTTGAATGGAGGGAAAATTGAAATAATGATGAAATCATCATTTGGGTAGGTCATTTAGACTTGAAAATGACGGATCTAAAAGGAAAGTAGGTATATATATGTATTCGAGATACAAATCTTAGCATAGGCAAGTTCAAAAGTTGGAGATTGAAACACGAGATGAGGCCAGCCGGTTATGAATGGCTAAGAGGACACCTCGGCCAGGAGGAAATCATCATCATTTCGCTGTCCATACGTGCGGTATATGACAAGGTCACTAGAGAAGAGTCAAGTATCTAGATTATTAGCGGAAAGGTTAGTTTCGGTTTGCGCAAGAATATCATAGAGGAGGATTTGAGAGTGGAGAAAGACAGTTGAAATTTTGGAACGGAGGCCTCTGACATTCTAATAATATAGAGTAAGTGAATTGACGGAAGGGGTCACGATTGCGTTAGCGACGAAATTAATTTTTTTAGGTTTTTGGGTCTGCTAGCTTTTTGAAGAGATGCAGGACGCCTGGAGTTTAGTGATAAAACTGGATAGTCCCTTTTGTCACAGTGTTGGCAGCAATATTAATCCTCCCATTGGCACGGTAGTATATTTCCTTTTGGGCAGTTGGGTCACTTGTTAGACCTTCTTGTTGTATCGATACATTGACATTCTTCTTCGTCTTACCGTCGATGAAGACGGAGCCTGGCTTGTCATGAACCTAGGTAGAGGCGAAAAGTTTCGTAGAGTCCTTGATCGCTCAGTCTAGACATAACATAACGGCCTTTGAGGTTGCTTGGCGTTGGTGTATTATCTGCTAGTTGGACAGTGAGTTAAAGGAGAGGTATGAATAAGATCGAACTAAAACTGCCTGTAACTGTCGCACAGCACCCAAGAATACCAGACGTTAGCAATGTCAACGAGATGAAAAATTACAAAAAGAAAAACGGATTTCTGAGGACTGCATAATTTTTTCACATGATAGACGCCCAAATTTCTGGAGAATGGGAGAACAAGCTATATTTGTATAGCGTTATCTAAAACAATTAGCTTAGTAATAAAATTTATTTAAATACATCAACAATTTTGCCCAAAAAAATTTGGATGTTTTTCTTAAACCTTTTTGTCCATTCCTTTTTTCTTTAATATTCGATTACTGATGAAAATTTACTTCTAAAAACGGTAAACATATTCAACTTTGTCCAAAATTGATGGTGGGGTACTTTGATTTATGGTCACCGCTGTATGTGATGATTTGCACTTTGACACTGCAATGCATTTCAGACTCGGTTACTGTTCAAATGGAGGTCATTTAAAAAAAAATTCAACGTCCTTATAGAAGGATTTCTAACTTGGAAGTTCAAGACATCCGCCACCCAGTACATCCATAAAATTCTGTATCATATTCGGTCTTAACTTACCTCTCCGTTGTACAAGTCCGAGGCGTAGAGATGATCGAATGGCAGCGCCGCCAGCAGGTCCACCACAAACCACCCACGCAGGTAATTAATCGCAATCAGCTTCGAGTCGGACACCACCTCGCCCTTGCTGGAAACGAACGTTGTCCTAAAGTTGAGCAGGATATCTGCAAAACATAACAGAAAGCATGAAAGCCCACCCTCGGACTCCACTCAGATTCAAGTACTCACCAACAATGAAGAGTGCCTCCACAATCACATCAGAGACCATGGTCTGTCGATCCGCTTTGGCGAAGGCTGCATTAAACGGCACCAGAATTGCTACATAGAACGTAGCGACCAGTATGATCCAGTCCCAGAAGCCCTTGAACACCCCGTAGTGCGGCAGAATGAACTTGGATTTCTTCAGCGACTGCGTTTTGTACTCGGGAAATGGTGCCTCTGTCGAGTGCAGGAGGTTCTAGGAAACAAAAAAGTCTTAAGAAAACCAGAGTTACTCGAGGAATGGAGCGAACTTACATTTCCCAGTTTCAGTTTGGTCTTCACCTTCTCCGGCTTGTAGTGTCCAGACAGCTGATAGAGCACCGCTCGGGATCGTCTCCTTCCCATGTTGCAGCCTGCAGGTACTTGCAGACTATTGGGGCCATTGGCGTCGCCGAGCATCGACGCATCGGAGGCTGAACGAAAACGAGCTCCTAATAAGGCGGCTGTAAGTGCAAACACTTTGAAATGGACAAGTAGGCATAGTTAAAAGTTTGGAAGCGGATCAGACACAGGTGATAGCTGTTCAGTTTGTTTTCATTGCGACATGTACTGTTATGTTTCGTTTTGTGCAAACAGCTAGTGGGGCGTTCATAAACAGGTGGGGTGTGGGGGAAACATAAAGACTCAAGCTATTCACATGCAGGATTTGGGGGAATGTTTGGTTGACAAAGGGACACACAATGTATTGGAGGGTGAATGTATGTACAATCTTCGAACAGGATCGATAGCTGCAACATCAAAAGTAGTGGAGAGAATGGAACGAGCGACGCAGTACTTGTTGTTCTCAGTACTTCGAAAGCTGAGCTAAGGAGGTGAAACTAGCTTCTGTAGTAAAATTTAAGAAGCCTTAGAAGCTTACAGGCTCTTGCGGTCTTAACATAGCAATCACTTAGTTTACTCCATGAATTCGATGCGACCAGGACCTCATTAAGCGAGGAAACCCTCAATCTCCCATTCGATAAGCACTCCAGGCAACTACAATACGAGAGCAGCTAATCAAAAAGCCTATAAAATACCACACTGTGATCCCCCTATACTATGCGGCACCACTCTACAACAAAACTCCAGTTCGAAATTTCTGTGTCTGGCTGGAGACCCATTATCCAGGAAACCGTCAGAAAATCTCTTCTGCTCTATACAGCCGTAAGCTGAAGACTAAATTTTTAGCAACTGAACCCATCAATGGAAAGACTACTAGTTGTATGGCAATTGATTCCCAAATTGCTCACCTCCTTTGTTCCTAAAACTATGGAGAAATTGATAGACCTACTAACTAAAGAATGCAATGTGTTCAAATCCTTGTCTCTGAACCAACATTCGCGATGTAAGCTTTTCTAACCTTCAACAACTTGAGTGGACAAAAACTAATTATATAATATGGTTGGCGCTACAGCTCGTAGAGGGCCAGCGCCTAGTTTCTCAGCAACCACTCGTGTTGTGTGTGCTATTGTTCTTTCACGCCTGGAAGGGACCTACAGTTTAATGCCGACTTCAAACGACGAAGTCCGACGGCGTAGTTGGGAAGCTTTTTCTAGATTAGAAATTACCTTTCGAACCGTTCAATTCAAGTTGTTTTTGGATGGGTTCAAGTCTGATATCCACCAAATTAATGCTGGTGTTCCCCAAGGCTCAGTTCTGTCTCCGACACTCTTTCTCATTTTTATAAATGATCTCTTGTCTGCTACTTCTAATCCAATTCATTCCTTCGCTGATGACAGCACCCTTAGCTTTTCATATTTGTTTCAAAACCACCGACCCCGCCCTTCGGCCGTAGAATTGGAACGGCAGCGTATGTTAAGCACATTGAATTCCGATCTTGACAGCATAATTAACTGGGGAAAAAACAATAGAGTGGAATTCAATGCTTCAAAAACTCAATGCTGTCTGCTGTCACACAAGGTAACCCTCGATAATCAGCCATATCCATGAATGACGCATGTGTCGATGTAACCGGAAAACTTTCCATTCTGGGTATGTGTATCAACACAACACTTAGTTGGAGCGATCACATATTTGAGGTCGCCAAAAATGCTGCGAAATGTTTAGGTTTTCTTAATCGATGCAAGAAATATTTCACCCCTTCTGATTTGGTTTTTATTATAATTTATAAGGCGTACATCCGCCCCAAGCTTGAGTATAACGCTCATATCTGGTCTGGTCCCCCCAAGACCACACTGCACCTACTTGATAGAATCCAAAAGCGAGCGATAAAACTTATAGGAGACAACAATATCGCAGTCATTAGACTCGCTCGAACATCGACGTACCGTCTCTTCTTTGTCCGTGTTTTATTGTTATTTCACCAAACGATGCTCAAGAGAGCTAGCCAACTGCATTCCTCCTCTCCATGAATTCACCCGCAATACTCGTCTCGCCAGGAATGCCCATCAGTATACCCTTAAGCCTACTTTCGGACGCACAGTTAAATTCAGAGACTCGTTCTTCAGCCGCACTGCACGAATATGGAATGCTCTTCCCAAACTAATATTTCCCACAGACTACAACCCGCAGATATTTAAGACCAATGTGCACAGGTACCTCCTCTCCCTTTCTCCCTCTATACCTTCGGCCCGTGCTGTGTCTTGACCCCGGACACATAAGGGTATTAGCAATCCCTTGAGCACGCGCAAATTATAAAAAAAAAAGACAGGATATACTCTTTGAGCATTGTCAGTGACTCGAAAGAGGTGGAGCCGTGAATTATGACAGGTGGTAAATTCGGGTATCGAACCTGACACCCTCTGCGTAGGAGTCGACACACTAACCCACTACGCCACGGCGACCCACATACTCATTTACTTACAAAAATAACGAATTCGACACTTAAAATCGAAGTGAAGTAGGTTGCATTGAAAGAAAACCATATCATAGCTAAGCCTGCCTTAATTATTTACGAGCAACGCAGAATAGGTAAAGATGAAGTTAAGGTTTATGTTAACTTGGCTATGAAGTAAATTTAAGTGCATTATCAGCAAATGGACTCTTAAGGATATCACCAAGGGGATTCTCCCTTGAAGTGTGCCTCTGAACACCCTTCTTTCTGCACAGTAGTTGCCTAGTTGAGATTCAATTTCTCTATTATTCAAGACGTTATTAATCCATCTGCTCCGCAGTGGCTTAATGGGTTAGTGTGTCGACCTACGCAGAGGCTGCCAGGTTCGATACCCGAATTTACCACCTTTCATATTTCACGGCTCCACCTCTTTCGAGTCACTGACAATGCTCAAAGAGTATATCCTGTCTAGAAAAAGCTTCTCAACTACGCAGTTCGAAGTGGGCATTAAACTTTAGGTCCTTTCCACGCGTGAGAGAACAATAGCACACACAACACGAGTGGTTGCTGAGAAGCTAGGCCCTGGCCCTCTACGAGCTGTAGCGCCACCCATATTATATTATATTATATTATATTATAAATGAGTATAAAAATACCGCCAATCTCTAATGGAAAATTGTTATATCCGAAAGAAATATTTCTTGGCACTTACCCTAGCTGTCTTTGGTAATTTTGTATGTTTATATACGATCCTGGATTCGCTAGAAACGTACATTCCTCCGAAATGCAATTCCATGTTTATATCACTTAAACATCAGTGTGAATATTTGCAATTGAATTATTTCTTGAAAATGTACATACATATGTTCATGAAAAAATTTCCCATAGGAAATTAATAACGAAAACCGTACCCGTTGAAAGGCCATTCTCTATTTGAAAATCTGCTGTGCAACAATCATGGTGATGTCTTTGGTTTGCCGAAAACTTTTGTCAAACGAAACTTCCTCAATAAGATCAAAATAATTATTTTGTAAAAATATCTATCAATTTATCAATAATTCGTACTGCATACTACAATTTTCAAATTGAGTATTCCTTTTTTATTCACAAATGTCTCCACGATTTCATATCATTGTCAGTGATAAAGTGCAACTTAAAGTCTTATGATCCACTATTTCCGCTAAATCCACTTAGTTTAAGTTACTCTTAGTCGACTTTAGGCTCTACTATTCGATTCGTGCAAACCGATAAGTCCATCTCAACTTGTTAAGTGAATCTTAAATCACGTATAATTTTAGTATCAGCAAACGGCCCTAAGTACGACGGGATGCATATCCATAGCTTATGCAGATGACATTGCACTAGCTCAATCACAGGTAAATTCCCAGACACCATCAGAGACGTGATTGAGTCAACCCTGGCAATATTAGCTAAAGGGGCAGGCAATGTCGGACTTGATGTCAGCTCATCTAAGACTGAGTTGGTTCTGCTCAGGAGGAGATATAAAATTCCAAACATTACAACCAAAGTTGAAAGGGAAAGAATTAACTTTCACTGATCGAGCGAAATACTTGGCCGTTATTGTCGGCAGAAAACACAATTGGAGACATAACATACAGGAGCGCCTCAGAGAAGCACCGAGCACACCTGAGACGAATGGAGAATCCGACCTAGAATAACACAATGGCTCTACACGGCAATAGTAGTACCAGTATTGACTTACGGAGTCTTACACGAAGCTTGCTATATTGCATGCGGCAATAAGACTCAGGGAATGTGTTCAGTGGGGACAATCCCATATCAGAGGGCATATGGAGCTAGTTCATAACTGGAGGATTCCTAAATAATCGTTCTATATGACAGCGTTAACGACTGGATGGCGCAATTGGTAGAGTGCCTGCCCCTGGTTAGCGAGGTACCCGGTTCGAATCCCAGTGAAAGCAAAGTTAATACGCTTTTATCTGGTTTTCAAATCTGGTCCAGTCACTATTTGCCGTCGGGATCAAATTACCGGCACTATCGCTGGAGTAGTCAATCAGTGATAGTAGTCTGACTAGGGGTAACACAATGGACCAATATGGTCTAAGTGCGCTGGTGAATCCAATAGCATCCCCCCTACCTAACCTAACTTATGACAGGACTTTGAAATAAAGCACAAAGTAGTAATTGCCACAAGAGTAGAGTGGGATGACACTGACGGCTTCCAGGCACCGGGGCTGGCGTACACACCTGAGCTATCTCTAGCTATGCGCCTCCCAAATCACCGCAGTATTTTCCCTGCCGAAAATACCAGCTATTACAGATGTCAGCCCTCCGGCTATCAATGACCCTGATAGACGGACGTTCTATTGTTTCTTACATAAATAGTCAGGCGGCCATTAAGGCTGAGGAAACATAATCGATTAATGCCAAGATGGTAAAAATCTACCTCCTATCTCTAAGGGAGATAGCGGATAGCTGGGATGCTGGGTCCCAAGTCACAAGGGTATTTTGGGCAACGAAAGAGCCGATGACTTATCAAAAGAATGAATGCGAGTCTACCGCTGGTACAAAATCAGGAGACTCCTTACCCTCCATTGAAAGCTTTAAAAACCATGCTACTGACAGACGCCATTAACAAAACCAATCGTAGATGGGCGGAACTGGACACCTGTAGTAAATCAAAAACGATACGGTCTACAATAGATCGTTAAAAAACTTGAGCTCTCCTAGAACTAGATAGGAGGCAGATTAGTAAAGTGTTGAGAGTAATTACTGGCCATTGCCTAATTGGTAATCAGGCTAGAAGAGTTGATTGCCCTACAATGAGTAGAAGACTTATTCATAAGCAGAGATGTGGAAGAGGAGGACACTATGATACCCTACCTCGAAACCTGCCCGGTCCTTGCAGTGACAAAAAGAAAACATACGGGCAGTTATTTCTTAAAGTGTCGTCAAGATACAAGGAGCATAGATATAAAAGACATCCTAAAATTCCTAAAAATCACTAACACCAAACAACGAACAAATCGAGTAGGTTAACATAGCTTAGGGAAGAGCCGATGAGACGGACATTGAAGGGTTAAGTGAGGCAAAAATCCCCCTGAGGAGTCTTTGCCAGTCACATCTACCTACCTATGACAATTGACCAAAACTGTTCTTAAATACCGTGACTATGATTTTCAAGCGGCGATCAGAGAAGGCCGCAAAATCGTAACTCAACATTAGCTCGTACAACATTTCTAATAATTAAAAAATAAACAATCAGGCTGCCATGAGCACACATAGTGTCGCGAAGAATTGAAGACTTCTGGCTACAACACTTGATTAATCTGTTCTCGTCACAGTATTATATGTTTTAGCAATGTGAAATGTCTTTTCTTTGCTAAGGCTGGTCTTTAGAGATTAAATGCAGCTTCTGTAGAAGTCTCTATGGGGTGTGGTGAGACGCAATGAATGTGTACCAAGGGCACAGTGTGAGGTAGGTTAACTTTCTGGCATGTGTACAATTATGCTACTTAAACTGGCATTTAATTGTGATCTCTGCTTACTCAGCGTTGGCCACAGTCATTGTTGATGATTCAATTTTAGACTGAGTCATCGATTCCCCACATTTATCTTGTGAAAAAGATTGAAGGGACTTTCGATTCAAGACAAATAGCCCTATTTGCATTCGTCGCCATAGAGGAAGCTTTCGATAACACTGACTACGACTCGATCACTAGAGCCATCAAGAGGAGAGGTATCGTAGAATCGACCAACCAATGGATCAGAGCCATGCTGAAAAGTTTTCAATCACATCTTCTTCTGGAGGAGTGTCGGTTTCTACAACTCTGACCTAAGGGTGTCCCGAGGGGGATCTCCTGCCCCTGGTTGTAGTCACTAATTATCGATAAACTGTTAGCAGAACTTTAAAGATCTGGCTATATAATCATAGGCTATGCCATAGGTACGAGTCTCTCGTCTAAGATGGCTATGTCACGTGAAGCAAATGGACACCAAAGCTCTGGACAGGAAACTTTTCGCCTCCAACTCCGAGGGAAGAGGCGGTAAACGAAGATTATGCCACTCCAGTGGCGAATTTACCCACAAAGGCACCTCAATCGAAAGAAAGTGCGTATCTGGAAGAAACTAGCACAAGACCGTGCTCTATGTAGAGGCATTTTGGCTGAGGCCCAATTCCACCCCGGACTGTAGCGCCAGCCAAAGAAGAAGAAAAGTTGCGGCAAATCTGATCCAGTCACTATTTGCCTTTGGGATCAAATTAACGGCACTATCACTGGAGTGGTCAATCAGTGAAAGTAGTCTGACTGTGGGTATCACAATGGACCAACATGGTATAAGTGTCTTGGTGAATTCACTAGCAAGGGTTTTCAGTGGAACTAAATACACCCACTACAAACGACCTGCTATCTTTCATAAGGGAATCAGTACGTGAATGGATTCACCTTATAATTTTGCAAGAGATCTCTTCAGGTCGCACTTACGTTTGCCATGGCGTCTTGGGTTGTAGAAGAAGAAAAAATGGTATCGTTTTCAATCTCCATTCTTTACCTTTGTCTTACACAATGGATTGGAAGAGATTCTCCCAGTTTAGATCCTTCCTTCCCAAGAGTCTCCGCTGAATTTCTGAATTCACCCTTCTATTACCTTGTTGAAGCTATTATTTATAGACCACGAAGTTTAATAATACAATTTGATAAATCTTGTGAGCACTTATCGCATGTATGTATTTTCATGATAAAATGGCAATTATCACTGAGCAAGTATGACCTTCAAACATGTCACGAATCATGCTCTCATGAAAAAGCAAGCAGCAAAAAAAATTAAACAATCAAGCAACAGCCACAAGTGAAAAATAAAACGAATTGCAATTGTATAAGAAAAGCAAATGAATAACTATTCGGTTCTTAATCAGCATGAGTTAGATGTCAAATTGCTTTCCTACCGGGAACTCAAATATATTTGCTATGCGAACCAGGTCAAGCTAAGGGCATTGCTGCAGATAAAAACAAGTATGTTCCCCAGGGCAACTGCTCTCTCATTTCCTATTAAATATTCAATTAAACTAGAAAAGTGAGCCTTCCTTTCAGGACACACTTGTTTATGGTCAGCTCTAGACCCCAAAATGGATTCAGAAATCAGTTTGAGGATGTGCAATTCGACAATGCCTTTTAACTTGTATTCGAAATAACAGAACGTTCTAGTAGAGAAATGGTTAACGTAATTAAAGCTCTCTCGTCCAATTTGCATTCATTCCAACTGCAAGACAATGACAATCCAACTCAAATGGACTGTGGTATCCTTTGACTCCTGAACCAGCGGTCAGATCCTTGTCATTCCCCTGAGAATAGGGAGACGAGCAGGAGAAGTTTTTCAAATAGGTAATAACAAAGCTTCTCTTCCTTCCACAGCAATCCATTTCATCCTTGCCAATAATAAAATTAAGCCATTTAGGGACCCCCTAGACCATCGCCAAGCAATCAATCGAATCTATTACTCACCGGCTGAACGTCTATTCACAAACACTTCAGTCGACCGACCACCTGCAACCCAACAAATTTCAAGAGGGATACCCACTCCGCACAAGAAGGTTTGGGGACCAATCTGCCTTAAACGGATTACTAAAGGGTCCCAAGTATAAACTCAAACAAAGCCCAAATAGGACACTTTTCGAGACGAGAAGAATCCCCAACCTGTTGGACCCTTTTAATCAAAAATAAGAAAAATCGCCTCGAAATTGGCCGAAACACGAAGTGATGGGAACATCGGCAACCTGCCGGCAATGGGGACCAAACCGAGACAATAAGCAAATTATCACCAATTTCTCCCGCTCAACAGTCCACCCTTTTAGCATAAATAAAACACGAAGGGTTGCGTCCCAAACACGACTCGAACAAAAAAGGGTGGAAGAACGACAAAACCTGAACTGGGGAAAATCTCATTTCGAAACTCCTCGGCGTATCCTTGAAATGTTTGGCAATTTCACTTGGAATTCGTTTCCCCGAAACACAACCGTGGACAACCTGCGTTCAAAGTTACGTGCACAACGACACTTTGCAGAAGTATGCACGTCGAACGAGTACCGTTGGCTGGCAAGTGCGTCCTTAAGGGGGGAAAACTTAATTAAAAAATTCCTTTTGAAATACAAATGTTCCGAGAGTCTTTCGCCATCGGCAATGGGGTGGGCACTGAAATCGTTTAACTGTTCGGTGGAAGTGTGGTGGAATGCGCTGTCTCTCATTAATAATACCAATTGTTGGTAGTTATGCTAAAAGCGATGGGAATGGAGCTAACTGAAAAGGGAATAGTTTCAGCAGATAGGATTCCTATAGAAGCCACCCAAAGGCTGTCGACACAGGAGAAAGCCACAAAAATGTGGGGCTCTTTTGTATTCCTGTGCAGTAACTAATTAATTCCTTTTTGCGGTTAAAGAGATAAAAACGAAAACCTGATAGACGTCAGTTGCACTGTTAAATCCCTTGCAGTTATCTCGACGTCGACATGAAGCATGCAAATTTGAAATCAGTTCGCTTCCTTTCCTTGTGTCGTGGTAGGGAGGAGAAATCGCTGCAAATTGACATCCAGACTGTTGTGTGTCATATTTTACTGATTCAGTCGTCTTCGTTCCTGACCCTTCGGAAATTGTCAGCTGTCATCTATTTTCAATATTCCGCCATCTATCTTCCGTTTTTAGTAAGTTCAGTTAGTTCGGTCTGCTGTCTGCTGTCTTCTGTCTTCTGGGTCTGTCTTCTGTCTTCTGTCTTCTGTCTTCTGTCTTCTGTCTTCTGTCTTCTGTCTTCTGTCTTCTGTCTTCTGTCTTCTGTCTTCTGTCTTCTGTCTTCTGTCTTCTGTCTTCTGTCTTCTGTCTTCTGTCTTCTGTCTTCTGTCTTCTGTCTTCTGTCTTCTGTCTTCTGTCTTCTGTCTTCTGTCTTCTGTCTTCTGTCTTCTGTCTTCTGTCTTCTGTCTTCTGTCTTCTGTCTTCTGTCTTCTGTCTTCTGTCTTCTGTCTTCTGTCTTCTGTCTTCTGTCTTCTGTAATCTGTGTTCTGTCTTCTGTCTTCTGTAATCTGTCTTCTGTATTCTGTCTTCTATCTCCTGTCTTCTGTCTTCTGTCTTCTGTCTTCTGTCTTCTGTCTTCTGTCTTCTGTCTTCTGTCTTCTGTATTCTGTCTTCTGTCTTCTGTCTTCTGTCTTCTGTCTTCTGTTCTGTCTTCTGTCTTCTGTCTTCTGTCTTCTGTTCTGTCTTCTGTCTTCTGTCTTCTGTCTTCTGTTCTGTCTTCTGTCTTCTGTCTTCTGTCTTCTGTCTTCTGTCTTCTGTCTTCTGTCTTCTGTCTTCTGTCTTCTGTCTTCTGTCTTCTGTCTTCTGTTCTGTCTTCTGTTTTCTGTCTTCTGTCTTCTGTCTTCTGTCTTCTGTCTTCTGTCTTCTGTCTTCTGTCTTCTGTCTTCTGTCTTCTGTCTTCTGTCTTCTGTCTTCTGTCTTCTGTTCTGTCTTCTGTTTTCTGTCTTCTGTCTTCTGTCTTCTGTCTTCTGTCTTCTGTCTTCTGTCTTCTGTCTTCTGTCTTCTGTCTTCTGTCTTCTGTCTTCTGTCTTCTGTCTTCTGTCTTCTGTCTTCTGTCTTCTGTCTTCTGTCTTCTGTCTTCTGTCTTCTGTCTTCTGTCTTCTGTCTTCTGTCTTCTGTCTTCTGTCTTCTGTCTTCTGTCTTCTGTCTTCTGTCTTCTGTCTTCTGTCTTCTGTCTTCTGTCTTCTGTCTTCTGTCTTCTGTCTTCTGTCTTCTGTCTTCTGTCTTCTGTCTTCTGTCTTCTGTCTTCTGTAATCTGTGTTCTGTCTTCTGTCTTCTGTAATCTGTCTTCTGTATTCTGTCTTCTATCTCCTGTCTTCTGTCTTCTGTCTTCTGTCTTCTGTCTTCTGTCTTCTGTCTTCTGTATTCTGTCTTCTGTCTTCTGTCTTCTGTCTTCTGTCTTCTGTTCTGTCTTCTGTCTTCTGTCTTCTGTCTTCTGTTCTGTCTTCTGTCTTCTGTCTTCTGTCTTCTGTTCTGTCTTCTGTCTTCTGTCTTCTGTCTTCTGTCTTCTGTCTTCTGTCTTCTGTCTTCTGTCTTCTGTCTTCTGTCTTCTGTTCTGTCTTCTGTTTTCTGTCTTCTGTCTTCTGTCTTCTGTCTTCTGTCTTCTGTCTTCTGTCTTCTGTCTTCTGTCTTCTGTCTTCTGTCTTCTGTCTTCTGTCTTCTGTCTTCTGTCTTCTGTCTTCTGTCTTCTGTCTTCTGTCTTCTGTCAGTCAAATGCGTCCTTTCGCTTATCAGTCGGCACGAATTAGTCGATATCCCTTGACGAACATTTGCCTTATTCAAATGTATCCGGTCACATCCAATTGAAATTCAATTTGTATCTTAAATCCACTTCGACATCCTTATATCCAGCTGTCAATGTGCCAGCCAACAGCAAGCATCTCTTATTTTTATATCACCAGGCAATAGAGTGAGTGGCTCCTCCAATTATGTACAACAGACATGACACATCCGATGACATACAGATTTTATCGGTTCTATTCGATTCCTCGGACATACTCCGCATCAGCCAGTCCCACAAAATGTCCCAAAAGTGCTGTCTCCTGTTGCCTTCGGTTATGGCTTCGGGCTCACATACCATTTTCAAGTTTATGTCTGGAATTATGCAAGGCCAGGGGCATGTTCAAAAGGTAAGCATCTGCCAAGTGCCACTGTTTGCACTAAGCTCAGGGGCCACCTCGGAATATTGATGTACCCGTCGGAACCTAACAAGATAATGCAATAATTCCATCGGGCTTATTCGATTTCCGCCCACAAGATGATGCCCAAATGGAGCGGAAGACAGGGACGACACCGATGTCAAGGCGGCGGCTCGGTAACGATGGGACGTTGCCTTGGCAATTTACGGCCCACCACTACCGTCTGGAATGTGAAGATGTTTATGAGGGAATTTTGCTGACATTGCGAAGGGTACTTGTGGGTGGTGTGGCCGAGAGGTTGCGTGAGCCTCTGCTTAGACAGGAATCTGAATAATTCATGTCGAGAGGGAGAGAGGTGCACAGTCAATAGGTTTTAAAGGTGACATGGAAGAAGATGGAGAAAGTGGCAATTGGTGGAACCATTCCCACACGCAACTGACCACAAGTCATAATTCATCCCACGTTGAGCTGAGCCCGGCTTCATGATCATCTTTCACGACTGAGGAAAAGGAAAGTCGTCGGTAAAATCCGTGTTCTCCTCCACGAGGCTAATTGAGAGCACTCAATCCCAACACATGTCGACATGAAAGACTTAATCGCGAAGCGCCCTCAACGCCCTCTTGACGCACACATTCACCGTGAGTTTCTTGGGCTCATTTTAAAGGCCTCTCTGCCATCAGCTAACCGTAACGAAGCAGCACACCGTCCTCCACTGTGAGGCGTCTCTACACTGGTAATTGGATGTAATTTAAGGAGCTTTACCTCGGCTCCCACCGGCGAACCGCATTCGAAATACAAATGCCGCTCCACCATCTGGGAGGCCGCAAGAGCCACTCCACCTGGTGCACACGATTCCTACGCCGCCGCCGGTGAGTGCGGTGCTTGTACACTTTTAAGCACCAGCCAATTGTTTCTCATTAACTTCTGGCGAAATGAAAATGTGCAAAGCTAATGATTCCCAGTGGGATGATAAATTTGGCGTGTACGTTTCCAATGCCGGGTGCTGCTGGGGCTGGGTGGCAGATGTCTGTGATGGTGTCGATGGGGAGCCAGTGCTGGTGGTGGCTGTTAGCCGGTCGATGCCCAGATGTGGACATAAATTGTAGCCATTGTTTTACGGCACGGCATCGGTTGGGGGGAAGTGTGGCGAAAGTTCGTAATGGGATTAGCATTACTTCGTCGAAAAGGGCGCGAATGTACCGTTTACAACTGATGCTGTGGAGCGTGTCACGCATACGAAATTTGATGGTTCAACTGTAGCGGGCGATGGTGTTCAGCAACAATTGGGCTGATATTTGGGAGGGGAAAAAGTTTTATGGATTTGCTTTTGGTTATGGTGGAATGGGCTGTTGAAGCTTATGTTTCGGTGAAAAGTTTGCTAAGGCGGGAATTAGGTCTGCAGACGTGGCCGTGTTGCATCAACTAGATATCGATTATTAGATTCAACTGGTTGTCAGCTTCAGGTCACACAACTTGTTGAAAATGTGTGAGGCAAGGAGATTTTGCTTTGAATTGAAGGGGAACTAAACGAAAAGAGATACAGTATTTTACGGATACAATAAGCACTCATACAAGAAAATACCTCTTATAAGGAACATAATCGTGGTTTCGCTTACAATTTAATTATTTTTTTAAATGGCCGACAGAACAGCTTTCTGTTGACAGGAAATAATAGTGTGAGAATACCAAAAAATAGAAAAGAAAATTAGAAACTGAATACCAAAATAGACTGAATTTCACTCTGCAGGCCTGTTCGGTTTGACAACGAACGGATGAATTTAGGGGTTCTGCAAAACTCACACTTAGGCCAAAGTTGGCCCGATGTGATACCACGCGGATGAATTCCCCTAACATTTAGCAGGTGGTGACGAATTGATTTAGCTGTCTAATGCTGATGCTATTAAGCTCAATTGGGTTTTAAAGGGTGTGAAGGGTGGTCCAACCATAATGCACAATGTCAATTGTGAGTCACACCTTAACGGCAAGTTTTCTTGTCCAACTTAATTGGGCATTTCTTTGTTTCAGAGTTTGACAAATTCAACCACGGAGAGGTACACAATTGAGAATCGCGTTAAGATTGTTGAAGCCTTTTACGAAAATAGCTGTTCAAATCAAAATGGATTTCGTGCACTTTGTTTTTTTTTACAAAGAAAATCATCTTCAGTGGTTTCGTTGACAAGCAGAATTGCCGCATTTGGGCACATGAGAATCCACGAGTGATTGTTGAAAAGCCGATGCATCCACAAAGAGTGACTGCTTGGTGCGTTTTATGAGCGGTGTCTTCGGACTGTACTTTTTCGAAAATGAGGTCGCCCAAGCGGTTACCTCTCAGCTATCGTGAGATGATATCGGACTCCATGTGGCCAGAAATTGAGGATATGGACTTGGACAACATGTGCTTCCAACAGGATGGCCTTATTATCTCACGTCGTAGCGATGTTCGAATTGGCCGCCACAATCGAGTGATTTGGCACCGTTGAGCTTCTTTCTTTGGGGATATTTAAAAGTAAAAGTGTACGTCATTAAGCCAAAAAATGTCAAGGATGAGATAATTCGGCACTTCAATTATGTCTCAGAGTCATTGAAAAATTGGACCATCGGATAAATGTATAATAAAAAATATTAAGATAATTCTCTGAAAACTTTTCGTTGCAAACTTCACCGTACGTTTTCGTTGGACCATCCTTTAGTAAGTACCTGTCCCTAGGTGCAGGTACTTATGATTTGCAAAAGCAGAGTATGTGATCTGTGGTTTCAACCTCCTCTTCATCCATGCACCTTCTGCAAAAGACATTGTAGAGGACACCCATATTGCGGACGTAAATGCCAATAGCGCAGTGTCTGGTAATGATGCCGGTGAGCGTACTGAGTATAGATTGAGTCATCGTTTGAGATTAAGTGATGGCCATATATCCTTTGTCTTGAGGCATGTGATGCATTCTAGCCATTTATGATGGTAGTGTTGATTGTGTGTATCTTGAGTAGATGGTAGGCTGTAGCGATTGTAGGAAGGTGGAATTGAGGAGGAGGATGGACCACACCTAGCGAGTTCATGGGCTTTGCAATTGCCCGGTACGTCACAATGTCCCGGCAACCGCATGAGGTGTATGTTAAAACGCTCAGCCATCTCGTCAAGAGACAATATACGATTAAGAGATGGGTTTTGATGAACTTAACATTTTTCAAAGTTCAGGGACTTAATTGTTGCCTGACAGATGGCCGAATATCTCCTTTGGGTATTACATTGTTTTTGAGCCAGGGCAGTGCCTCATTTATCGCAACGGTGATCACAGAGCTTCTGCGAGATAGCAATATTAAGGTCGTTCGAATAGACCCCGCCCCTTTTCCTTCCCCTGTCTTCGAACAATCTGTGAAAAAAAGCAATGTCGGGTTATAAGTTAACCAGTCTAATCTGGTGGGAATGCTGATAGAGAATTTCTTCTCGAAGATGACTTCGGGTAGTAGGCGTTCGCTGTCGTTGGAAAAAAAGTTAGGAGAGAGTTAGGAGAAAGTTAAATTCGTTCAGAATAATTGAGTCGGAGTTTTTTGAGTCTCAGGGCTGTGCTGGCTGTTGCCTCTTTTTTTGCTGAAAATTCTCCAGTGGTGGAAGATGGAGGAGTATGTCAAATGCATCTGACGGAGTGCTCCTCAGTGCTCCGATGATGCACATGTAGGCCAGTCTCTGCACTCTATTAAGTATGGTGCAGTTATGAGCTTTGTTTAGTGCTGTCCACCGAATAGAAGTGAACGTTCAGCATGCAAGGCGTGGCTGTAGACCTCATTTGCATCCTATGGCATTTTTACAGCTGAAAAAAAACCCTTTCCCGGATATTCGACAATGAGACCCAAGAATTTCGCACTGGTAGTTGTAGAGTGGTGCCAAGCACGATAGGGTCAAACTGAGGGATTTTGTTCCTTCTGGTAAATAGAACAAGATCCGTGTTGGGGGCTAACGCTAAGACGCCATGTTTGTATCCATGCTTCCAGCTTATCGAAGGCATTCGGCGTTATGTCTTTTAAAGTTGAGATGATTTTGCCGGATGTCGCTATTGCAACATCATCCACATAGGCAATAACTTTGCATCCAGCCTCTTCCAGTATTAATAGCAGTTTATTAACCGCTATGTTCCAAAGAAGGGGCGAGAATACGCATCCTTGTGGGGTTCATCTACTAACTCCTCTGCGGATCGTAGCCTCTCACAGATTAGAGTGCATTGTAATGTGCACATAAAGAAATCCTGGCGACTAGTTACTCCGCAAACTATTGAAAACTGTTTCAGGAAGGGTGGGATTTTTAATGAAAACGCCAGAGGAATGTGTAATGTGGGCACTGGATGTGAACGAAAACTTTTCGTCTCTTGAAACACATGAAAATGAAGACTTTTTCGGTGTCATAGCTGAAAGGCAGCTTGTATGTGACTAGGATGAGCCAGAATCGGTAGGGAATGTGAACTCCTCATCATCGTCACGGCCAAATAGCCCTATTTGGAAGCAGTGGAGTCGTTTTTCGTGTTAAAACAATATTTTTTGGATGGCGACGGAGATCAAAACTTGCGAAGTTTCGATGAACAGCTCCTTAACAACTTATACACACTACTTGCACAAGAAATCAAAAACTATTTTGCAATAACTGATAATAATAATAATATGGGTGGCGCTACAGCCCGTAGAGGGCCAGGGCCTAGCTTCTCAGCAACCACTCGTGTTGTGCGTGCTATTGTTCTCTCACGCGTGGAAGGGACCTACAGTTTAATGCAGATTCCGAACGGCGAAGTTGAGAAGCGTTTTCTAGACAGGAAATACTCTTTGAGCATTGTCAGTGACTCAAAAGAGATGGAACCGTGAAATATGAAAGGTGGTCAATTCGGGTATCGAACCTGGCACCCTCTGCGTAGGAGTCGACGCACTAACCCACTACGCCACGGCGACCCACTTGCAATAACTAACCCGTGAGATATTTCATTAAGCGACATTGCACGAGGAATAAGAAATGATTCCTTTCCTCAATCGATTCAACCAGCAACATAAACTAGCCGCTTGAGTGAAAGAGAGAGTGTCCAACGAACGGGTGAATCAGGGATATGGCATTGGCAATCATCTTTGAATCGCGAAAGGGTACAGTCGTTTGTCTACCCGTCGTCCCTAATACACATGTGTAATACATACATTAAGTACTTATGTAAGTTATGGAGATTCTTAGTTTATTTCTCAATGTAATAAAAAAAAGGCTTATTTTGGTTTTTGCTAAAATGCTGTAGTTTACATTTTGAAATATGTACATATTATTTGAACTATAAATGGACTTAAATATGCGTGCTTATGGTATCGATGAATCTCTTCTTCTATGGATTAGAAATTACCTTTCGAACCATTTAATTCTTTTAAGTGTTAGTTATTCCTATGGCTAAGGAGGATGCGGTGTATATAAATATGTGATAGCACAATGGATGGTTTGATGCTGACTGGACCTTCAGCCATAGAACATGGAAGGCAACGATACCTCTGGCTCTGACCTTCCACGGGTCGCCGGCCGGCCTAAGTAAGTAGGTAGGTAAGTAAAATAGCAAAATGTATTCAATGTGACCCTAACGTTAACGAAACCTAACCTAGGTACGTGTTTTAATTTCCAGGGAGTGCCAGTGTTGCCAAATTGAATTATCCAAAATCAAATTTGACATTTTTAACAATTTAAGATACAAAGGAGCATTTAAAAGTAAGCCTCTTAAAATGGTCTTACTCATCCACCATAAATTTTTTAATTCGGGCAGATGGTAGGGGACGCAGGTTGGGCAATTCCCCTGTATCCCAGTATTTATGTCAAAAAATAAAAAAATAAAAATACCAAATACCAAGGTGTTGTCTCTTTTTCATTAATTTCATCGAAGCCCATTCCGAGATCTGAGATGAGCCAGAACGCAATGTGCTCCGCCGTGTGGTACTGGCAAACTCCCAGTAGAATATTTTAATTAAACGCTGACACAGCTGCAACTGTTTCCATCACTTTTATTCGCGCTCAAGTGGACATCAAACCCTGACACCAACTGTCACCAGACCTTCATTCATTGCCGTGCCGTCTCCCTATCATCGTTGACATGGAATTACCTTCCAAGGTAACTAATTATTATAAAAAGACATTCAAACGTGTTCCGTAGGTTATAATTAACTATTACGGGAAGAGATACAAACGTGTCTCTTTATTCTTTTGATGAAACCTTCGATACAGATTATCATTTGGAGCGAACGGCGCCGGCAACCCAAATCCGCGAATTGGCCACACGAGTGATGAGTAATCATAACGCGCACCCACCTGAAGTGTAGTGTATTCGCTTTTAGGCACAAAGCTCTGCTATATTAGCATCGATCCGTTTCCCAAAAAACGAAAAAAAAAATGGAACGAAGGCAAATGGAAATTCTTTTGAAAAAAATTCAACCAAAAAATAAGCACAACACTGACACAAATGAAAAACAGGGGAGCACGAGGACTGTCAAGAGGACATTACGGATCGGCGGGAACCGGAAAACGGGAAACCATAAACAAGGTGGAACGGGTGCGGGGCGAACACAAATATAGCGAAAGAAACGAATAATATTTTATATACATTTTTGTAATTTTTCTTCATTCTCGTGCAGAATATAACCAGGACTTACCGCTATCACATTCATCAGTTACATTCATCTCTAGCATTTTGGTGTGAGTGATGTCCTTGTGGGATGCCAGGAACAGCACAACGTCACGTTTCTCATTTTTGATTGGCACAATGTCAAAGAGACACCAAAATGGTGAACCTGGAAAAAAAACCAAAATACAATTAAATGAGAAGTAAAAATGATATGGACTTCACTAAGGATGAAATTTGCATTTTCGGAGGATACGAGTGAGAGATTTTTTCATCTCTGGATTTCAGTGGAATTCTGCGTGCATCTCTGGATATATATTATTTACCAATGGATGTGGGATGCGGTTCAAAATTTGGGAAGTATGCTTTTAGTCGGATCCATGACGCTGCTTATGGTTAAGAGCTCCTGTAACTGGTCAGGTTTTTGACACCTTTCTTCCATTAGTAAGAAGAGGTCAAAGGATGGAAGGTGGTTTGTGTTTCCACGTGTATCAACATCAACACGTTTCTGCTTACTTTCAAAAGAAAAGTTGTGTCACTTCACTACATAGAAAATATGTTACGTATACGTCACAGTGACCACATAATTCGATTTTTTTTCGATTACTTCCCCTTTCCACAACAACACTAAGAACTTGCTCTTTTACATCGAGAGCATGGAGACTGATGTTCTAGCTAAGAGTGTCTTTGAATCGGGCCCATATCCCAGTTGGAAAGTAAGGTGAATGCCCATCCTTCCCTATCAAGACGTCTTCGAGGACGTTTTTGAAAGGAGCGTCAACACGAATAGTTCATAACGACTTCTGAACCTCACTTTCTGTAACAAGAGAAACAGTCTTAGGAAAGTCTGCCATCAAGGCTAAATTGAAGTTAGTTTTACTGTAAATCCTTTTCATTCGAAAAATATACTTAACCTACAAAAAAGTCCAGTAGGCTGTGCCCTTTACTGACTGCCACAGCCAGCAATATTCGTTTCGATCCAAGTCTATCAACAAGTGGCTAGTGGCGGCTGTATCCTCACATAACTCGTGGCCTATTTGGTTCCATCCAATCTTGAAAAAAAAAATATATCAACGAGGTTGGTCAGTCAGCACTGGAAGATTGTTGTTGAAACACAGCATTTGGTCAATATCAATGCGATTACGGCGAATCTTGAAGAAGACCCAACTTCGATACTCACCATATATTTATCGACATTAATGCCGCTTATGACAGTATGTATACATGAGTTGAACAGCGCATTGTCTAGTTTTGGCATCCCTGCAAAATTCGTCTGTCTTGGCAGGATGACGATGGAGAATGTCTGTTGCACCATCAAGATCGGTAAAGACTTTATAGAGACCCTTGATGTCAAAAAGGGATTTAGACACGGCGAAGCACTCTCATGCGATTTCCTTGACATTATTCTCGAGAAGATCGTGCGAAACTCTAACGTCAACACCAGAGGCACGATCATCCACAAATATGTGCAACTGCTCGCATATGCCATATGATGACATTGACATCATCGGAAGAACGCAACAACAAAAAGCTGCCAGTGGGGCGTTTGTGAGCATCGAGTAGGAAGCGGCGAAGAGTGGTCTAGCGGTCAATGAAGAAAAGGCAAAGTATACGCTGTCTAAGAAAAAGGTGTACCAACACCGACGGGCAAAACGTTACTATAGACACCATGGAGATAAAACGTATTACGCTTGCCAATCGCTGTGTTTCAATTGAGGTATAAAGCTCTCTCTCGAAGAACCAAGGTATGCATATATAAGACCTTGATAGTCCCAGACCTGCTGTATAGCGCAGAAGCCTGGACCCTAACCGCAAGCAAACGAGGAGATTCTTGGTCGCTTCGAAAGGAAAGTCCCTCGTAATATCTTTGGCCCCATATGTACTAATGGTGTTTGGGGGGAGGGACTGATGGACGAACTGTACGGGCTGTACAGTGACATCGATCTGGTCGAACGAGTTCGAGTCTCTCGTCTCAGATGGCTACGACGCTGTAAGAGAAGACCACACCTCCGGTGGCGCATGCAGCTGAAAAGGACCTCAATCAACTGAACGTACGTGGCTGGAAGTAACTAGCACAATACCATGCTAGATGGAGAGGCATGTTGGCTGAAGCCCAATCCACCCCGGACTGCAGCGCCAGCCAAAGAAGAAGAATGAAAAGAATAAGTTAAGACAGCCTTTTGTAATATTATGGAGATTCGACATTATTTAATATTGAATTTCGAATTGAATTTCCGCCGCCGTGCAAACACAAAATAAGCTGAGTGCCCATAACGGAGAAATGGTGTCAGATCGAAATACTGTCTAGAAAAGTGTATCACATATTCCATCAATCGTTCAACTTGTGATATAATCGCCTGATTGAAAAGTCACCCAATCATGGGCTTTGCTATCTCTGCATAGTGCCACACTTGGAACAGCTTGCGTTTCTCCAAAGGAGAAATAAAACCAGTACCCGTGGTTTGGACTTAAACCACAACCATAATGGCGATCACTTGGACAGATGGAAGGAGGTTGATCTGCTCCTGACCTCTCGTGGTACCTTTGGTAAAGCCTGTCCAGTGGGTACTCTTAATTGATGAGTGCCATGACACCCTGGACTAGTGACATTTTCCCAAGAACAAGTTTGCTTTTTACTCAATGAACAGGCGTTAAGTGAATGAAAAAATTGCCTTGGGCCTGTAAAAGTACTTTTGTCTTCTTGTTCGTCCTGGTCGTAGTTGGGTGACCGCTGTATGGTACTACCATGCTGACCATTAAGCTCTGTGACGTCCCAACAAATACGCCTGGATGGCGCAATTGGTTAAGTGCCTGAAATTGGTTAATGGGGACCCCGGTTCAAATCCCAGCGAGAGCAAAGTTAATACGCTTTTATCTAGTCCACTCACCATTTGCCATTGAAGTAGTCAGGCAGTGGTAGTAGTCTGACTTTGGGTATCACAGTGGGCCAATATGGTCTAAGTACGCTGGTGACTTCACTAGCAGCCCCTCCTACCTACCTAACTACCAACGTCCTAACAATAAACAGCTCCATCCACAAAGACAGCTCTTCAGGACAAGCATTCTTTTTTTACTTCTATGCTGCCCATCGACTACTCCCCCACAACCCTGGACGGTGGTGGATTTGAGTAGATCACAAACACGGTATTGGGAAAATTCGTATACCTGAATGTTACTGTTTTTCTCCGATTTTAAGTATTATTTATATCCTAATCCAGAACATAAGCTATAAACCTTGCAAGCATCATCCCAATGCGTGCAGACATTGAGGAGGCAGACATCCACAAGCAACAATCTATTCTACTCTATGAAGCCATCTCCTGGTTAAAAATACGTAGATGTTGGTCATATCTACGAAGGAGTGCTGCATTTTATCCGGACAATGGCACACACATAATAATTCTTTAGCACCCATTTCTGAAGCTCTCAAATCCGATGTAGTAGCCCTTCTTCTACGTTCCCATTGAGACATGGCAATGCAATGCATACCCTCCTCGCTCCACTGTCTCTTGGTTTATTTATAACCCTTTCTGAGATTCACTAGCTTTATTATCCTCAATGCGCTCATCGCAATCCCTCTATCGTTGAACTGTCACCCAATTCCCATTACAGCCGCGGCAATAACTCTAAAAAGCTCTTAACGACGACATAGGGAACACTCCGCGTGGCCAGGCCCGTAAATTAAAAACTTCAATCTCCATCCACCGGCTGTCAAATAAATAATTTTTAATTTTCACAAGATCGACGGGTCCGCCACCAATCGGCGTACGTGGATCCCTGAAAGGACGTGGAACGGGCGAGAATGGGTGTTCAATGTGAGGGATGTCGGCGACGGCGGTACAGTGCGGAATGTACCCTTGAAGGGGTCTTGTTCTTGAAACGTCCCCGATCGGATAATAAACCTTATTAAGGGCGAATCTCCTGGATGACTGAAGTTTTCCGGTTTTACGTAGCTGCGCCGGCATGCGGAAGGCCCGTCTTTGGAATTAATTTCCAACATTTTATGACACTCAAAGGGGAAGGAAGGCAGGATGTGCTAAAGAGGAGATAGGTTGTCGTTTGGGGCACAAAAAAAAAGAGTGTTGACGAGGCCAAGGGTTAAGCAAACCATGGTGATTAGGGATACATCAAAGTTCAGCGATGGATGATGTGATCAGATCATGAACCTGTAGCCCGGTGACTTTCAAGTTGATTTAATCATAGTTTTCGTGGATTATCCTGGAATAATCTGGGCCCTTGGGGGGAGCTTTGAAGTAGTTAAGAAGTGTGTCTGCGAAATCAGTTTCATTTGATTTTCACGAGTGAAGTCATATCTTGTTGCGCTGAACTCTGTTATCGATTTACTCGTGCATAGGCATAACGCTGTCGCCCAAGCCACTGTTGAGGGAGGACTTTGTTCTTCCATTGGTTAACATGGTCGATTTCGTTTTTTTGCAAGCGTATATACGCTTAATTTTCAATTTACATGTAAAATACACTAACAACAAGTCCTATATCCGCTTAAGTTACTCATCATATCTATCGCCGCTTAAGAAATAAGCGCGGATTCATTCCTGAATTTATTCATTCATTGTTTAGGTTGCTGTATGTGGCTTACATCTGCAGGTTTGGTTGATGTATTAGATCATTTTTAATTTTGTTGGCATCCATAAGTATGCAATTTTTGGTATACTCAGGGTGTCTCTGCTATACATTCCGTTTTGGCTTCGTAAACGATTCTTTTCATTTGATGCAAATTGTTTTCTTTTATAATTAACATAATATAATATTTTTGCTTTTAAAGTGATGGTCACGCTACACAATCGCAAGCCGAAGATTGTGCCCATTAACGATGAACTACACCTTCCACGGCTTCACCCCTGACTACTTAGCAAATGTCATAAATGTCGTCGGTGCTGCCAAGATTTTTTGATGAATCATTAAGCGCCGATGATCGTTTTTTTGTGCATTTATAAATTAAGCGTATATCCGCTTGCAAAAAAACACAGCTTATGTTGGCTTATATGAATAAAATTTGTCAATGAGGGGAAGCACTTTAACAGTTAGAGGTTGATATGTACAAATAATATATTGCGTATAGGTTTCAACGAGAATCAGAGAAGATCCATAGTGGAATTGACTCAATTGAGGCATCTTCAAATTAAGTTCTTCTGTATCAGTTGCAGTTGGAAATTTCAAGACACTGTGTTTTCGCATAGTTTGTCTGGTGGGACGATAGTTGACGGTGTTTATATTGAAAAATCCTGTCGGTGTGGCTAGATGTTCTCTTCCTATCATTTGATTTGTTAAGAAATAAGGAAAGCTGTCTGACCAACTGCGGAGATTGACTGCGAGGCTAGATTTGAGGTTGCTTACAATCCAATCTACTAAATACAATGGTGTCTTTATAAATATCCAGTAACCCTGACCCGACGCATTTCTCTACTGTGTTCTCTACGAACCTAACGTATTCCGTCCAAAGATGCGTGCGTCTGTCGATAGCGAAATGACCGTCAATTAGGCCACGAACCGACCGATGCATTGATTGCCTAGTACGCGGAATATGGTGCCTCGTTTTAACACAAACAGAAAAAAGGGGGCAAACTACAGTGGCGCGGCGTGGACAATTTTAAAAGGTAAGTTGAAAGAAATTTTCCCCTGCAAACGCTTTCTGAAATTGAATTTCTTAAAAAACAAACAATACAAAAAAGTGGTGTTGCATACAAAAAAAAAGCTTCCAACATGATTTGTGTGCACAACCTGCGAGAAGCAGGACCGACGCACCAACCAACACCGCTAACAGAGCCGATAAGTTACAGTTTTTAGTTTTCGTTGTGATTTTTCAGACACAAATAAAGAGGTATGCACATACAAAATTCCCAAAATAAGTCGAAGAAAAGCGGATTATTTTTTTTTTAATTCCAGAAAACAATGAAAGAAAACCAATTTGTTCCTAATAGCCTGATATTTTATTACTCGACATCATTCGGATTGGTAAAATTTGTCGCGTGCGTGTGCTGATATTATATATATGGACTAGGGTGTCCCTCATTTCCGAAGTTTCTATTTACTAACGCATACGTCTTGGTTTTGTTTATTTGCTCCTAAAACTCTCGTAAATACATTTTTATCTTAATTGGAATACGAGAACCCGTGCCGAATGGCATCGAAACGTGTTTATACAAGTTGCGTGGAAGAAGTGGCGCCCACCCACGGAATTGGGCATTTGTTTGAAATTATTCTAGTGATTAATTGTTATAGAATCCTGCCATGTAGCCAAGTAGAAGCAATAAAAAAAAAGATAATAATGCAGACGTGATCGTCGGGACCCTTTGCCGCATGGATGGCGCATGTTTATTGAGGTCACTTCCTAATCGCCTGTGCAACTGATAACCCAATTGTACCATAGGCGAAGTTTATGTTTAGTTATCATTATTAAGTAATGATGTAGGATAAATAAAACTTAAGATAGATTCCAAACAGTGCAGAAGTCTTCAGATAGATCCCAAAGGACGCGCATGAATCCAAAGATAAATCTCATCGTGATACAGTGAAATACAAGTACATATAATATCGATACTTTTTTACATTATAGTAAATAAGTGTTTCATTAAAAGAATTATTAAGACAAATCTTAATATAAAATTATCAACACGCATTGTAATACATGTATATAATGGCACCGGAATTAACAAGCAATAGAAAAAGTATTTTCTTAGTGGGTGACGTAAATTATCAAATCACAAGCGCAAAAATACCCTCTAACTGTCAAGTTCTTTCAGTATTTTTTTTAGCAGGGAAGTCCTGCGTGCGTTCCTTGGACATGTTTGCTTTGATTGAAGAGTCAGCCGCGAACTGTATGGGCTGTACAATGACGTGAGGGTAGCTGGGTGTCTACGGATCAAACTCCTAGGATTTATAATGTAGATGCTATGCACAACTTGTCTCATGCATGTTGTGGACAACGCAAGAGACGATGGACCCCACCCAACTAGATGTGCGTTACTTGAGGCAGCTAGCGAGTTGGAGAGGATTGTGGGTTGGGGTCCAGTTTGGAGCCCAGGTTCAAAAACAGAGAATAAGCAAATTGTACCAGACCGTCTCTGCAGATCTTCCATTCTTAAAGGGCATACATAATATAATAATATGGGTGGCGTGACAGTCCGAGGTGGACCTGGGCCTAGTTTCTCAGCAACCACTCGTGTTGTGTGTGCTTTCACGAGTGGAAGGGACCTACAGCTTTATGCCGACTCCGAACGTAGAATTTGAGAAGCTTTTTCTAGACAGGAATACTCTTTGAGCATTGTCAGTGACTCGAAAGAGGTGGAGCCGTGAATTATGACATGTGGTAAATTCGGGTATTGAACCTGGCACCCTCTGCGTAGGAGTCGACGCACTTATCCACTACGCCACGGCGAGCACCAGGCATACATGGATGATTGAAATATTCTTATGGACGGTCGAATATAAGTTCTTAACGGATAATGACCAGCCAGAGGGTAATAAGGTGCGCTACCATTTCTACCCCTGTCCTATAGAGCCTTAAGATATTTTTGCCCTACACTTAGTCCGAAACACATCAATTTCCTCCTATCGACTAAGAACTGGTACTGCATTAATGTGTTTATAATTCCCAGTTTTCTGAATTAGAATGATACATCCCGTAACCATTGCGCTCGATTCGCAGAAAACAAAAATCAATTAACATGGGCCACGAGCTCGTCTTGCACATGTAGATACTAGTTGCCAATACTAGTCGGTCAGTGTAGTAGGAAAGTATTCGATTCATGGGCTTAACTCGTGAGAGTACAGACAGACCTGACCTGTTCCACTTCCAGATGTAGCATCACTCATCCTATGAAGTCATGGACCTTAAAAGCGACATGCATACTCCTATCGATGCCTTGAAATTCTTGGAACAATGACACCGTGCCTCTGTAAAATCTCTGTGAAAGGGGAGAAGTGACATGGTCGACCTGACATGATTCATTCGTCATTGGATGCCATAGACAAATGGAACAAATGGAAACCTACGAACTGTAACAATAACACGTTCGACTGCCTCTACAAATTGATTCCATTGTAACAACATTGAGATGTTCCGTTTTCTATGAAATTCCTATCATCCACTTCTGACTGGATGCCGCAAAATTCTAGGAATTGAGAGCATTCAGTGGCTATCCATCTCCTATCTTAGCGTTGAAGGTCACTTCAAAGTCACCTCCGATGTCGACATCCACCTGCTCAGTGGAATACTGTCGATGTCTAACCGATATCCTCGAATGTATTTCAATTATCTATTCTTACGGCCATTTGGCACATTCCGTTACTCCAGCTACCGACCAGGATAAACGTTCATCCTATTTGCCTAATGACGTTATCATCCACAGCAGATTCAGAACCCGCATCATTTGTTCATTTATTCTAATCAATCGGAACATCATCAGGACTAAACCAAATTTCAATTAAATCTACCGGATGGTGCCCGAACGAAGGTCAACGTGGACTTCTTTTCCACCCCTTGACGATAACTTAGCCGACACGACCTGACCGACATGACTCAGCAGCCCTTGAGTCGGCCTGACCACTAAATTATCCTCAACACCCTCGACCTCGATCTCGACACCGTCCATCACCACACCCTGGGCACATCATTAATCCTTCTGATCGATTACAGTTCGGGTACTTACCGTCCTTCTTGTAAAAAATGACTTCCAACTTAAGTTCCATTTTATTGCTCAGACTTTTCTCAATTTGTAACTTGTGCTCCTCCTTTGTCTCGGGCCCGTACAGAAAGTGACACGAACATCCTGCAATGAGGGAAAGAAACACATCGAAAATTCAAAAATTTTGGAAGGGGGTAAAAATGCTACAGTTCACTTACCCTTCTGCATTATTTGAGCCCGGGAGTATCCTGTTAACTCCACGAAGCCATCTGAACAATAAACGATTGGATTGCCATTTGCTTGAGCGTTTCCCAATACAAAGTTTGAATCTGAAAATGAAAAGATAAAGACGATGAGAACGAGAACATGTCATGAGAAATTAAGGAAGGTCATGTCGTCGTGTGGACGAGGGGATAATAAACGATAAAAAGGGGCAGCGCGGTTCTGCCCCGTTTATCTGTCATTCGGCATCGATGGCCCCTTCAAGGAGCAGTGATATCGGATTGAGTTTTATCGGAAAAGCACTCATAAATGCTGTAGTACTTGAACTTTAACGTCGCTCTGGACCTGCTCGTTATAAATGATGAGCACGAGCGGGTTGATCTGGGCGACTTGAGGGCCAATTTGAGTGGTTTGAGTGAGTGCATGATTTTTGATGTATTCGTTGAGTATGCACTGGGGAAGCTGAAGTTGATATGAAGACTGAGAGATTTGCTATCGTTATACGATATCCCTTCAAGTTGAAGCAACTGCAGTATTTCGCAAGATATAAGGCAGACGGTGGGGATTTGTACGAATGCGTATTATATACATGGTATGTCTAGTGTGTCATGCATTTGGAGTTATCACGTGGCATTCACGTAGAAGTATATGAGACAAAATGAGACACAGATTAATGAAGCAGAGGCACCAGTAAACCAACCTAAGAGCTAGGGAACTGTGAATTATAAACCCTTTACAACCCAACTTTTCATGAGAGCACATTCGCTTGTTTTATAGCAAAAATTATAAATCCGTAAATTGAATAGTTTTCAGTAAACATGTAATTTAATTATTTCTAAAAGTCAATAAATGCATGGAATGGGTGGACGGGTGGATATAACAATTATCCTAATGGTGGTCTACAAAGCCAACAAATGAACAGTAGCACGTCTACCTGCAAGTCCGTCTCATAAATTGTTTTTACGAAAGTATGGTTAACGAATTATTTTGATTAAAATCTATAGTTCAAATACCAAATACCGATATTACTTATTTTTTTTATTTATAAGGAAATAAGTAAAATAAATCGCCAAAGTACAGTGGGTCAGAATATTGACTTGACCAAATTACTCCTACAGACATTTCAATAGCGTTTCCTATGGAAAACTTTCATTCAGAACTCTTGATGGAGAACTATCGATAGCACTATCGATTAGTTTTCAGACATTAATAAAAAAACTATCGATAGTTTTCGATAGTGATTTATGAAACCAATTAATTGTCTAAAAACCGGAATACTTAATTTAAAATACTAAGGATTACCCTCAGTTTACAAGTTAAGAGGTTTTCATCTCAAATAATCAGTATTTTGGATTTATAGGATAGGAGGATAGGATAGGATAGAATAGGAGAATACGCGTTTCCCAATGACCAGTAATGGAAATAACGCATATATATTCACAAGAGTCATTCATTCGTGTATTTGCAGTCGCTATGACCGCATTTTCTTCTGTGTGGTGCGAATAAAACTGTTCCGAGCAAGAAGGAAAAGACCAAGAGATGCAATAAGAGAAAAGCCAATTTGCTGAATACGCGTTTCCCAATGACCAGTAATGGAAATAACGCATATATATTCACAAGAGTCATTCATTCGTGTATTTGCAGTCGCTATGACCGCATTTTCTTCTGTGTGGTGCGAATAAAACTGTTCCGAGCAAGAAGGAAAAGACCAAGAGATGCAATAAGAGAAAAGCCAATTTGCTCAAATAAATTTGTTCAAGAAATCTATAGATGACAAATTGGCCAAATATTCTTTGTGCAAAGACTAGGAAGGAATATAAGACTAACGGTATATTAAACGATTTCTCCAAATTCTTATGAGAATTCAAATATTACAATTGATCACGATGCTGCTTCTGCAAATCCATACACGTATTCCAATGTGCGCGTGAGTCTCTGTTTTGAAAGCCACCACAATACGAGCCCCAGCCTCAAAGAAAAAACGAACTAGAACTCATAATACAGTCTTGGCCTTGATGTTCAACTCTTCAAGGATTAATGCCTTCGTTAAACTTCTCGATCTGGAATACAAACGTAATCCCAAGCAAATTTTCTGTTAAAGAAAAATTGGGTGGTCTTTATACCAATTCATGCATACACGAATGCACCAAAAAGTTTTAAACTATCCCAGTATCTACGGTTAAGCCTGAGACGATATTTGAACTTTCTTACATAGAAACGTGGGTGGGGAGTGTGGAGGAAGAAAGTACACAACACCTTCTCTGGAGCTGCCCTGCATTCACGTCGATCAGGAAAGCCATAATTGGCTACTACTTCTTAAATAATCTGTGTGATCTTAGTGAAACACTGGTAAAATCAATTCTAGAATTCACTGACAAAACTGGCTGGCTGTCATAATAATCACCCCGATCCAATCCCTTGTTTTTGCAAACCCACTTGGCAGCTTTCTGGGCTTTCTTTATTCAAAGTGCATATTTTTAAATCCGCTTACTACCTACCTACCTAAATAAAAACAAGTGGCTAAGCAAACAACTCACAACAGTCAAATGTATTCGTTCTACTTTATTTTCAAAAACCACGAACATTTATCGAAAACTATCGATAATTATAGATAGTCGATTATTTTCAATGGCATGGACTAGATAGTTCTCCACTTCTACTAGTTACATATTTGATTAAAATCTTTTATTAATATTAATTCCAATTCTATCAAAAATGTCTGCTCCTTTTTTGCCTTTTTTTGTCAGACATAAAAATGTGCCACTTTGGCTGCTAAAGTAAAATTGCTACCAATAAATATTTTCTCATAACGGGCCATTGTTCAGCGACGGGTGTAGTACATATGTAATTAATGATCAGATGAAAGTGTAATTCATCTTCAATCATTCAATCCAATAAATCCACTTCTCGGGAATGTGGAAGGTCGTCCAATTTTTTAAGAATAAAAAAAGCCTTATTTTTTCGAAGCCTAAATATGCAAGACTTTGCCTACGAAGTTTCACCCTTTTATCTTTAAGAACAAAAACAGGTACAGCTTTTTGAGACAGTTTGGGGACCACTGTGCGCCGCTTAACGAAGTGTCATACAAGAATCTTCTTTTGGCGCCACATCCATAACCAATGCATGCCTGATTAGCACTATAACTTAAAATTGCGGATGCACTTTTACAATCTACGTATACTGAAGTTTCTATAAAAAAAAAAAAACAAACGTCTCCATCTAAAAGTGTTTCTTCGCAGAAATTACAGAAAGATTCTATTGGCGTGAGTGTGAGTTCAAAAACTTGAGCTCAGCAGCGCAGGAGGCATTGGTACCGTCGTTCTAGGAATTCATGCGACGCAGTGAACGGGTTCCTGGCAACCATGCGCTGAGCTACCATGATCACTTGTATTTGATGCAAATGTTCTTTGAAAATTCCTCCTGCTGTCCCCAAAAAGTTTAATCTAGAAAAAATTTTAAAAAAATTCCACATACGCCACAGTTAACACATTTTGTAGTCAATAAAGTGTATCGAGCTAGAGTAATCCTACGCTATCTGCTTCGAGCTCGCTGAGCTATTGGTTGATCAACACCAAAGACAATGTGATTGCAAGCGTTATTATGCGCTTACATCGGAACTGATGGGAACACCGCTGGCCGAGGAATGCGAAGTATCTGACTTTCCCCTAGTTTCGGCTAACTATTGCGCAGTCTAGTCCCGTTGGAATCGTTGATTGTGAGTCCTTTCTGAAAGTGATGTTGGAGTGGCTGACTGCTGGTTCGCAGACGTCATTATACGTATACGTATAGCATATTCCAACACACTTCCATTTTTCGGTAATTCGAGGAAAACTAATTGTGATAACTACAGAGCGAGTGTCACTAATGCTGTCATGGGAATCGTCAGAAGAATAAACGTTAGTGTGAAATTGATTCATTTTCTTTAACAATTTTTCCCAAATTGGCCTACAGGCGTTAATTCCGTAAGCGCCCTGCTATGCCCATGCCAACCAGTCATCCTCTGCCAATGATTACATGAAAAAAGTCTTTCATGAAGATACCAACGGAATCAAGAACATTCTCTAGGCTTGATTCCTCAGCGGAAAAATTCACAGACATCTTGAGTCAACCCAGGGTTAGATCCAGTTCTATCTGCAGACCGACGGTCAAATCGAACACCTTCAGATGGCCAGAGAGAAACAGTACAGCGAAGTACATATGAAATGCCATTGACTGGGAATCTTACAATTAGCTCTCAGCATTTTCAAAATTTAACTGAAGAATATTCCATTGCCTTCTGGTAGCTCTTCTGTAGAAGGATAATGAAGCTGATTAGATCTCTAGTATGATTAAGGTGCTTCGAAACATAGAATCAATGGACTAATGGAGCCAGGATTGCCTCCAGTACAAAAACTTTTGTGGCATTAATTTCCTAGGCAGTTATGATAAGGGCTTAGTGGCTTGCTCTAGAGAAACTAGACCAGCCGTCTTCAGGTTGTATGACGACCCATATTATTATTATTATAACCCCACTCAATTTAACATGCAGCTAATTCAGGTACCTCTATTATGTGGACTACAGTGCTGCTAAGGGTAGCGAAACATATCACTGCCTGCTCATCATCTTTCATGAATATTCGTCTGAGCCATGTACCCATATTTAAAATATTGTTTTAGTTCTGTGTATACATTATGTAGATAGCTGACTGCCAACATGCAGCGTTACCACACAGGGCAGCGTATGCCCCGCGTAAGTGTTATACGCGAATCTAGTCGATCTCAATCTGCAACAAAGTTAGTGCTTCTAACCAGGCAGAGCCAAAAGATGGCTAATATTCAATGCGTCATATGCGACAGCATTATATTTCTTAGTGTTATCGAAGAAGTAAACCCCTAAGATGAATTCTTTGCAGCAGTTATGGGACTTGTGAAATTAATAATGGTGGTAGATTACCAGAAAAAGGTGGTGGAAAAAACAAGACAAAGACAAAGAGACAAAATAACTATATCTTTGGCCATCAGATCAATCCAAAATCACTTTTGTCTCAACGGAGTGATGAATATATCACACTTTTTTGGCTTTTAAACTTATGTGGTCTTCTGCAAGGAAGTTTTTTGCTGTGCTTTTGCGTAAGGAAATGCTTCAAGTCTTCTTTGTACTGTTCGAGAGTAAGATCGTAAGATTAATTCATCCAAAATCACTGCAGCTGATTTGAAAGTGCTTTTCTTGGACAGACCTTTAATTTGGCCATCATCATTTAGCGATGTTTTTCTTGGTCGACCTTGTGGCATGTGCGATTTTAATGGCTGTAGGGCACAAGAAATGAAGATGAGAAGAAAATAAACTAACTTAACTTCAACATAACAAACTAGTACAAATTATTGAAACTAGTGTAGAAACAATTAGGAATAGCAGTCTCCACATGCCCATCGCATTGTTTTTTCCAGCAATTCAAGTCCGTTGAGTTTTAACTGACACACTCATGTTCGTTATTGCCGCACAAGCCGACAGGCAGAAATCTCTTCCTATCTGTAGTCTAAATTTCAAATACCAATGTTGACAGATCAGTGTCGTGTTTGTCTGTGGACTCTTACGGTTTCCTTTGGCATACAGACACGACCTGCCTTGCCAATAAAAATTGTATTCCTACAAGCTGTCAATAGCTAAGAAGTAGAGCAAGACAAATCGTCATTCCAATCCTGAAAAGCTACTTTTCGTTAATAAATGTAGGTACTCCTTTCAGTTTCTCTTTATTTTGCCTAAGTTCAGTTGGCAGCCCACTCCACTCGAATACATCTCTTGTTTTTGTTTTCAATAAAACCCATACTCGTGCACAATTTCAAATCCATAACAACCTTTCTATCACAGAATTCTCCATCCCAATCAAAAAATCTCTTCTCTCACAATCCCATTCATATCCGAAACAACACAAAAGTCATCCTCCGTGCATCCTTCTCCGAGTCGCCTTCATGCCGTACTTGGTTTCGGTTCAAGTCAACAGCCGCCGGCACTGTTGGAACCTGATCGATTCGCTATACATTCACACGTCACTCGCACATGTCGGTTAACCTGAAGACCTTCATACAGGCACAAGAGAAAATTCGTTTTCCAATCTACTCTAAGACCCTCACCCACCACCATCGCCGACGCTCAGTCTGACAAGTTGAAAATACGGTCTAACGAAGAACTAACATGTCGTAACCGTTTTTTATTGTATTTTGATCTCGTTCTTCATATTTGTCTAGTTTTTTTTTTTTTTAATTTTTCTAAATTCATCCCAAATCATCCCAACTCATTGTCAATTAGGGTAACCGTACGCCGGCAACCCAGTGTCGCATCTCGCCGATATCAAATGTGCCAGCCGGTCGATGATGCTCCACTCGTCTACAAACCCCCGCGGGTGCCACTCTGTGTCAGGGAAAAAACAACGGGTCTTCACACTTTGCAGATAAAGATAAAATTGTTCCTTTGACCTTTCTGGTTCGTGAATTTCTGGCATTTTTTGTCATCCACCCGGACGGACCCTTGCGGCGGTTGCGACGTGAGCCAAAGTGTGGGTGGTTTTCAATCGATTGGAACTGTATGGACTGGAAATTGGCGGGAGGCTTTAAGATTAGTTGACTGCGGCACAGGGAGTACTCTATGAATAGAATAGAACCCGCTTTTGAATTGAATGTTCAATGAGGCGATGGTGTCCGTTGCCATTGCCCCCAGTTGCTTTGTTTGCAGTACGAACTTACGTCAAAAGAATGGCATTGGGGATGATTATTTAGATCAGAAGTCACAATTCCATGCTCATTTAATAGCCGCCGGGTCAAATCAGGCAGTTTAAGTTGATTGAACCTAGTTTTAAAATTGGGAAGGATATGCCTAGAGCTACCATTAGTAAGTCAGTAACATCTTGTCAACTTCTGCTAAGTTATATCGCACGTCCAGGTTGTAGTTGTTGTTGAGGGTATATTGCACCACGACCTTTAGATCTATTGTGCTTGGGGTTTCCAAAACGGATATATCCGTATTCGATATCCACCGTGACTTGAACTCTTAACCAACAACAAAATTTTTAAATTAAGTCTGACCGAATAGTCTCTGCATCTACGCTCATTAATCTTAATAAATTAACACCCCTATTCTGGCAAACCTCAGTGTCAGTCAAAAGAGCATGGTGAGTCACAAATTGTGAGGTTTTCATATTCTGAGCAAAACCTCACAGCTTGTGAGCATCACAAGAAGCGTCAAAATTGTGATGTTCTCATGAGCACATCACAAGGAAAAATGGCAACAAAAGAACTGTCACACACAAGGAAAAATAAACATATGTTGATTTTATTTTGGCGTTTAGCTCATCTGCGAATGCGGCCTAATAATTCTGCATCCTATTCAGGTCAGTTGGACCATTTTTGCCCAGAAGAAAATCAGGATTCATTTGCAAGAAATTCGTATAATGGTCCAACTGCTCCTGGGATGTACGCTGATATTTTCTTGTTGCTGCAAAATATTCATTATTAATAAATACTTATACATATTTCATTAATATACACAATATTACCTTTTTCGCTACGTTTTGCCTTTATTTTGTAGATAGCGCGAATATAATAATTGTCAAAAAAAAATAATTTTTGACATGGCAACGAATTCACCTCACCATGGTGAATATTCTTGTATGTTTTCTTGTCGGGTATATTTTACAAACAAAGTAGTCTAGTTATTTTAACAATGTTTTAAACATTTTAAATTGTTTAAAAATAATAAACTTTTTAAAATTTTTTTGCAACGGAAATATGTATGTACATACAGTCAATAAAACTCATATTCGTAGACCAGATAAGAAATAAATCTTTTTCGATTTATGCAAGAACCACACGAACTTTGAATGTTACTTGGTTACAAAATCAATGATTTCATATAGATCTGTTGGCAAACACAAAAAAGCCATCAAAAACCAAAAAAAAAAAAACAATTAACTGACAACAAATTCATATTCATACACTTAACAATTTTTGGTAATAGACAAGCAATTTAAGAAAATTGTAATATTTTGAGTCATATCCCTTTTTTTTAATCGCATGCTTCAACCTATTTGCCATAACTTGAAGAGGTTTCATTGCAGTTTCAGCCGAAATTTTGTCCATTCCTTCATATCTGTTGCATTTCTAATTGCAATTTTTCTTAGTTGTTGGCCTAAATGGTCTCATATATTTTCGATGATGACCGTCATAATATCTGGTGACTGAGGTAGAGTTTCCACCACTTTAGGGCAACCATAAAGGGGGAATAGTCGGGTATTATAAGCTTTATGCTTTGCGTCATTGTCCTGGTAAAACATGAATTGGTTGTCAAGATCCAATTTTTGTAAACTTTTTCCAAATTTTGCTTCAAAACTTCGATTTATTTCTTGTCGTTCATTGTCCATTCAGTTATATAACCCAAACCATCAACGATATACGACCATGCAGTTGCAGTTGCGACGTATTTTTAGGAAGGAGCTCCGTATTTTGTTTCCGCCATAGCATTTGTCATCCATCCGACCCAGAGATATTCAATTTTGATTCATCTGTAAAAAATTACGGTTTTCCAAAAGCAAAAACCTTTGAATTGATTCCCCTTCGCAAGTTGCCAGTTGGCGTTTCTGGCTCTATTTTATTATTTCGAACCTATTGTACGAATATGTATTTGATTGACTGTACATATGTATACATAATAGTTAGAAAAAGTTTTAACTCTACTTCTCGAATTTAGATTTATACAAAATTGATTATCCCTTGAAAATGTCATTCAAAAGACCAGTATCAAAAGTTTGAAATTATTTCGAGAAACTGGTAAATGATAAAAAAGCGCAATTCCTGAAATGCCGATCCAAAATAACAAATGCAAATAGAGCATTGATAAATCCTCTCACACTTGTTCAAAACATTTTGATGAACGAAACCGTGCAAAAAGTACGATGTCCGATTAATGAAACTAAGGAAAAATGTTAGTCTTTCTCTACAGTCTACAAAACTAGCAGTTGAAGCGAAATGACGCAAATCTGTTTACAGCTGAATGTGTTTTATTAAAAAAAAATAAAATAAATGGGAGCAATCGATTCCGAAATAATCCGGTATTTGTTGTAGTCAATTCAAAATCGCATTGAATATCCTAAAAGTTACACTTCAACAAATAATAATAATAATAATATGGCTAGCGCTACAGTCCGAGGCGTGGAAGGGACCTACAGTGTAATGCCGACTCCGAACGGCCAAGTTTGAGAAGCTTTTCCTAGACAGGAAATACTCTTTGCGCATTGTTAGTGACTCGAAAGAGGTGGAGCCGTGAAATATGAAAGGTGGTAAATTCGTCTATCGAACCTGGTATCCTCTGCGTAGGAGTCTACGCTCTAACCCACTACGCCACGGCGACCCACTTCAACAAATGGTCCTCCAAAACATATTCTTAGTTTTTGTTAAAGCTCTAATGAAGAGACTTCTTCCTAATGAGACTATGCAACAATCGGATGCTGTGCTAAGGAAACTGCACATTTCATCTATAAGCTTGCTCTCAATCCTACACGAACAAAAACTTACTTCAATTTACTTGGACTTCACCATGACACTACTCAGAGAACAACTTCAAAACCCTGATTCCGGAAAGAGACCAGTGTCCTAAATATACCCTTTGGTAAAGCAATACATTTTTACACAGATGAATCGAAGACAGAGGATGCAATATTAAGTGGTGTTTTCTCGGAGTGTCTTAGTCTGAACAAATCTGTTCGTATAGGGGTAATGGAAACGATATCTGTATTTTTCCAGATGATCAGGCAGCAATCATATCCCTGGCATAGTTCTCTATAAACTCTAAACAGAAATCGACTGCCGCGTATTTCTTAACGAGATATCCCAACAGTTCAACATTCACCTTAGCTGGCTGCCAGGCCACAGGGACATCACGGGAGACTGCAAGGCTGATGAAACGTGCCACGAGACTGCCAGTTTATATCTCCTCTCGTAACTTATGTAGGTACCACTATAGCGAGTTATTTCTCAATAAATTCTACGCACAGAAAATCAATGGCAGAAGTTTGACAGCCTCACTTGTCGAATTAAAAAAAATCTTTGCATTTTTCGATCCAAAAAGTACTTGCTCTTGCCTGATCTCCCTAAGTGGGAATAATTACGGGACACTCCTACTAGGCATCCACGCAAAAAGACTAGGCCTATTCTCCAACTAATTCTGTAGAAGCTCCCTATATGAAGAGGGCGAGAAAGGCATCCAACACCACCTCTGCAATTGTCCTGCTCTTGCCTTAGCTAGGAAAGCCACTGGCCCCGATTGCGAGTGTCGATTATCGATTGAATCGATGGTCAACAAATCTATCGATTGAAATATATTTTGATATTGTGTAACTCAATCGACTGAGAATTGTATTATTGTGAATTAAAAATTATTATTGTGATGTCGAATTTATTAATTCGTGTTTAAACAGACGTGCTGTCATAAATAACGGCAACCCTCTTTAATTTGGAATACCCAAGTGCCGGTAAAATGGGCCTACGTTTGCCTGAGGGCATTATTGCAACTTCCTACCTACGTGCCTGCCTAATATATCTCTCTAAAAGAAAACAACTGATTTTGGTCACTAACTCGAATCTTCATAATCGGAAAACATTTAAACCCATTCACAAATGGCCGGTGAACATTTTCCAATGGAATCTTACGCGTTTCAGTACTTCTTTTGAGTGCAGAACAGACCTTCTAAGACTTTTCCTTAAGCATGCTGCATACCCCTCAAATGCCACAAACAGAATTAATTGAATTAAATTCGGTTTATTTCTTCCCCACAATGGGACCGATTTTTTGAGTCAAGTCCTCTTCTCTCCAAGTGCATTGACCCATCAGGAGATCTGCTGCTTCCAGATGACCGCCTCGTGGCGTAAATAAATTTAAAATAATTCACAATTTAATTAAATGTTCCCAAATGGTCTGCCACCCCACCTCTGGGCGAGATTGCAACCGGTATGAATGGACAGTAAATGAAAGAAAAATGACAAGAGTTATTCTGAATTGAACTCATTTGTGAATTATTTTAACTCGCCACACCAGTTGATTACTGATTCAGCCTGTGGCGTTTTTAATTAAGCCACTTTGAAGAATTTTATTTGCACAACTTTCAGTTTATTCAATATCTCACTCCCGGAAGTAGTTCGGGTACAGTTGTGCTTTGTTTGTGATAGGCAAATATCAGGGAAAATCACGCAAAATTATTCTTTAATTAAATGAAAGGGTTTTTAAAATGTATCAAGGGAATGAGCGTCAGTTTGTTGTTTAAGGGGATTTAACACCAAAATTCGATGCAGTATCATCCTTATTAAGTTATAGACAGTCAGGCGGCCATCATTGCTCTGGACATACCATCGATTACATCAATGTAAAATCGTACAAATTTGCCATCTATCCCATAGGGAGAGGAGACCAAGTGCAACCCTTCGCCATGCAGGGTCCGTGGACATAGTCCATCTCAAGCAATTAGAAAAAATCCCTTCTTTTGTGGAGTACACATTCCAATTAAACCTATCCAGTGTCACGTGATGGCTTAAATAACCCGTGCTCTTTACAAATCTGAGAAGATCCGATATATCCGTATTCTGTAATTCCCTAGTCTCTGTGAAGAATCTTAGGCCCAGCAAAAGTAGGCGCCGATTTGCGCAGTGGCAAAGCAGCGTTTCGGTCTCTTCCTCGTCACCGCTACTGCGGCAGAGATCGGTGGATACCACATTGCATTTCCTGAGCATTATTCCGAGCACTCCAACGGGCACACGGATCGATTTGCGGTCCAACGCCAGAAGCTTCTCTATACTGCCGTTGTTAACATCCTGTTACTTACAGATACCCTCAACATCACCAATCGGAGATGAATGGATATAGACAATTGTAGGGGTTGGAGACAAATTCGGCCTTAAATAAATCGACAAAAACAATACCATTCCTTAAATTAAACAGAAAGGAAACCAATAATGTCTGTCTGCACACGGTAGAAGAATGCGAGCCCTGCACAACAACTTTTGAGGAGCTGCTGGGATGAAAAATAAGGAGAAACAGCGCTTCACTACCTTTGGCACTTCTTGCAAGACAGTCAAGGGAACTATTAGTCTTGGTTGATCGACATTTAAGTATTACAATATTTTTCTTCGTATAAAAGCTACATATGCCCAGAATAGGGTACTGATGATCGTTGGTTCTTAAGGAACATATAATCATCTCGTATTTATTGTCTTTGATTTTTTGCTTTAGTTGTATCCCGAGCTATAACGTTTGGCAACGTCATTGAAATGCTTGATGGTAATTTTATTTGATTTAAGTCTTAAGAGATCAGTTGAAGGAATAATGATTCTTGATGTATTTTCCGTCGGTCTGTAAGAAGTTATGGCCCGATGGTACTTCTGATTACCACTAACAAATCTGGTCCTTGGAAGTCCTTTGGAAACCCCAAAAATAGTTGCATTTCTTAAAATACCCTAAAGTTGAAAACTATCAAGACAAAATATTTGTTTGGTTTTTATAGCATGGGCAACAAAAGGGATATTAAGCAGCCTGGATAGTTAAGATATCAAGATTCAGGACGTAGCAAAATTCAAAACAAATTGGCGGTCACCCAGCAAAGGGTGAATCATCCCGGAGAGGTCCTTAGGTGATTGTTAGTCCTTTGGCTAACGAAGGACCGGTGAATCAATTACCGGACGGTGGATCTATGTGGCTCACATCTGATCCAGATGTGACAGTCACTTTAACTAAACCTAACCTAATCATACCCACAGACTAGAGTTGGTCTGGTCTAGCACATGCACGAAATCCATATTTGAGCAATTTATCTCCCTGTTAGGGATACTATGAAGACACTCTGTAATTTGCTTCGACTCAAGCCAATGATGTTAAATAAAGCCACATGATAATCTATAATCTATAATATCTCCTTAGGGATACTATGAACCCCCACTGGTCGTGGTGTGATGTTATGGCTGCCACTTTAATCTAACCTTACCTACAGGCTTCCAGAACTCGATGGAAATTCAATTTAGCTCAGGTGAACACCTCCGCAACAAATCTATTTGCAGTTCATTCCTAAGAAACAGGAATCACTCAAGAATAACATCCCCTGCAAATGTGTTGTTAATTGCCTCAAGAGAGGCAGGATTCGCCAATAGAGACACAGCTTAATGAACCGTAAATAGGATACACAACCTTTAATGGATCAGTGACCCCCAATGGCTCAACAGATGGCAGCTAATCCCCTAAATACCGGTTATCATCTCTTACGTCCACTGAACCCGTAGTGGCAATTCCTCATGCGAATCGGTCAGTAATTGAGGATGTCCTGTCAGACTGCCGAATGTCTGTGATTAACTGGACGAAACTGAGTTATTTTTTCTTCACGTGACGCGGACGGTTATACTTCCGGCAAAATGTTGTTGAGTGCAGACCGATAGTGTCCATTAAGTCATCAATCTTGTACCTGGCAAGGAGACAAACAAAACCGTACACCCACTGTGATGGAGAGTGCAAAGAGGGTGCAAGACTGGAGATATTAATTGAATTGGAAGCCGGGGGGTGGACCATTCGAGGGAGATTTCTTATTTTGTTTTGTATATAATAGCTGATGCCCTTAAAGATATCATTTAAAGAGTAGATTGGTATCTTCGAGAGAAAAGTTTTGCGTGCGATCTCTACTCGTGCTTGGGTTGAAGATCCTTGGAGAAGAAGATTCAACCACCAACTCTACGGGCTATAGAGTGACATGAGTCTAGCCGGGTGTCTATCTCCTTAGCTTTTTCTAGCATTTTCAGTTATTCGAAAGAGGTGGGACCGGGATGAATCTTTTTGTTCGTATTGGCCGGGAATCGAACCCAGGCAGCGAGGCTCAGTTGCGTAATAGTCGACGTACATACCAATAATGCAGGTTGTGCAAGTTATATATATATTACAATAGCCCGCGACTTTGTCTGCGTGAATATCAGTTATCGCGGTTGGATAAACCATATTACTATGTCCTACCAGCGGCTGGCCAGCAACCTTCCCATTCGCCCGCCGCCCAACGGCTTGCACACCATGCGCGAGTTATGTATATGAGCAGTACAACAGGAGATGCTGACTCGAACCTAGTCAATGAACTTAGCATTGCACACCAAAGTGCAAGCACAGACAAACCGCTTGCTTGGTGATCACCTGGAAGTTCGTTCGTTGACAACAGGTATCTTATTGCAATAAGTTAATGAGTCGATATCATGTTGGCGAGTTAACGTATTGTAAGCGAAGGTCATAAGATAGATTAAAAAATGAATGACTGATTAGTCAATAAAGAGACTCGACACCGGATAGTTGTTTTTTTTTTTATTATTTTATTCGGGTTACGAATTTAACTCGCGCCTGCTCCCCGAAAATACCTATTTTGTTGCGGAGTTATTTTAAAATTATGATATCGCTCTCATGATGCTTATGTTGGTTATGTTAGTTTACAAGTAAATACTTGGGATTAATACCATATTTATTTGGATAAGGTTTAATATTATGTTGATATAACTCTTTCGCAAATAATGCATTAATTTCTAACAAATTTGCTTACCATAAAAATGGTTATAGTGAGTCACTCTTAAAAGACATTTGTTGCCACTGAAGTTTTAAAGAGGAACAATACCATCATACGTGATTTGTGCAACTAAAACTGTTTATGAGGTGCAATGCAGACAACGGAAGCTCTAATAAGGGATAATTTTTTCCCGCTTTTGCAAAATATTTTTCATTGATGCTTCGCTCCTACTCTTCGGCGATGTTATAAGGTTTATAGCCTTCCTCGATTTATGAACTATCCAACACAAAAATAATTGTTCAATTCATTAACGTTGACCGCGTCAACGAACTCTTCAGTTTTATAATATTAAGTAGAGATTTTTTGCTTGTGCACTTATCGTTAGGTGAAAAATTGGCATATTATATCTTGTGATGATACATTTCGGAATTCTGATATTGGCTTCACATTGAGCGGTAGCAGCAGCATTCTAGTTGACAAATTTAGTTTTTATTTCTAAATTTTTCTAATTAAAAATTTTAAAAATCTCTTTATTATAAAGTGCTGTTTATGTGAAAGTGATGTGGTTGGTGCATTGCTCAAATCCGACTGGAAGTCATTTTTTTTTTGTTTTTTTATAGGCACTTTTTTTTATTTTGCTTTGTGTTGATTCAACAAACAATTCATATTCTGTTTTAAAAATACCTAATTTGTTTCCTTGAAATGAGTTCAATTTGTAATTTAAGTTGAACGTAAGCTCTCGTTCAACTCGTTTCCATTAAAACCTCAGTTCAGCAACACAGTTGCATATTGTTTCGCTCATTTGAGAGCGAGAGCACTTGGCGTTTGATAATGGGATCTTAATCCTATCCTCCCTTTCCTACCACTTACTTTTTTTTTATTATCGACATTTGATGAAGAGTTATTTTTCTCTTAACGGTTATATAACATAGGCAGTTTTTTACTACCATATTTATTGTTTGGTCAGACTCATGGAACCACTCATAACCACACGTACGCACTAGAAAAGCTCCAAGGGACTGCACTAAGAAAACCAAAAAGGTATAGCAAATACATCAACAAATCCAATAAGAATAATTCAATTATCGTAGTAAGTACATGCACCAGTTGGAAAGGTGGGCATTTTTTTTTTTCATTATAGAGATAACCCGTAAAATGCCATAAACTTCGACCTTGTGATTGCACATGGCGTTTCTTGGAATGCGATGGATGGTAGTGAATTTCAATTTTTTCAGAACCACAAATTCAAAAAAAGGATCATCTACCTTTATAAAAATAAAAAAAAGACTATTCATAAAGCGCTTTGTATGTAATGTGTTTTCGATTGTGAATGAACAAAAATCCGTGACAGATATTGGGTGAGTGGCTAATGCTATTTCACGTTGTCTGGCTGGGGCTATTATATTATTTTCATCGGCAATCCCATTTGTTTTATAATAATAAAAATTGGATATTCTGTTTTCCGATGTAATATAAATATAAGCGAAAATTATCTATACTAATACCACGAATTCCATCGTAATCGGAAATGTTCTACGAACTCCAAAAATTGGTCTCAGAATACATTCTTAGTAGAATCGTAGTGAAAAATCTGCTGAAAATTGGTATCACTGAATACGAATGAAAATGAAATTTGTTATCTTTCCCAACGACAACCAACTTACGTCGGAATTGCGATTTTTCGTTTATATTGTGTAATAGCATATTTTACTCTTACGTCGGAATTACGATTCCGTTTGGATTGTGGAATAGCATTTTCTAGTAGTTCTTATCGTATCTTGGATTCGTAGCTTTGCTACGACTGGATTCTGTGAGAGAGTTTGTTTGGGTTAAAAAATGTCGCTTGCGTTAGATAATTTATTTATAGAGGAATGATTTAGCCGCCACGACCAAAAGGAGTGAAGCATCAATGAAAAATCTTGCAAAAATGGGGAAAATTTTCATTTTTGACGGTTTCCGTTGCTTACGCTGCGTAAACGGTTTGAGTAGCGCGAAGATCATGTGTTATAAAATTGTTCCTCTTTAAAAGTTCTAAAAAAAAGTCCTTGACGGCATATGTCTATCTCTTAAGATTGACTCACTATAACCGTTTTTGTGGTTTTCAAATTTATTGGCAAGTAATATTTATCCAACCGCGATAACTGATATTCACGCGGACGATTTCGCCGGGAACAGCTAGTAATTTATAACATATATATTGTGTAATAAAATTTATTACATAAATTCGTATGACATTCCTCCTGTCGTACGACTGGCTTTTCTACTAGTGTTTAATATTGTTTTAAATCAAATACAGTTAAAAGTCATTAAGTGCATTTCTCTTAAATTCCTTTGAAGTACCTATTTTTTATTCACAAAAGTTATGTTGTTGATAAGGTTCAAGGTGGAGAATTGGACTTTTGAGTAACAAATTCTTTATTGTAGTATTTTAGTTCCTGAGTTTTACCTTTGAATCGACGAAATGCCGATAGCAGCCCTGTGTTCTTAGACCATTGTGAGTCAATTTCAAGATGTGCCACCTTTAAAACGAAAATTGGTATTTCTCTTCCGGAACCGAATCATTGAAAGGGTACAAATTAGTCTTCAAATGAGCGATTAATTGGTTCGCCCTGAAATTATTTTCTTTCAAAATAATATTTCATAAGAATATTTTATTACCCTTCCAAACGTAATGAAAGCATTGGGGATTGACTTTTACTTCTCGTACCCTTCCGTTCAATACTAATTGCTTCTTACGAGGAAATATTGAATAATCCCTCCACGAAAACAGACGTTTGATGTTCCCTTTCGTGATACTTTTCGAAGAATTCCCCTTACCCATTGGTCGTTATTCACTTACCGTAAGATGTCGGTTTGGTTGCTACCTAAACTTCCACTTGTCAGTTTCAAGTGTTCCCCGAAAGTGTATTCATTTTTCTTTGATTTCGTGGAATAACCTACTTTTGCTGGTCCTGTTCAAGTATCAATCGAATGTCAGCAACATGGACACAAATATAAAGTACACAACCTTCATTGTACACTGACCTTCCACAGAGAGTATGTCTTCTGCCAAGCAGTCCACTGAAGAGGAGCTTAGACTTCACTTCCATCCCCCTTCTAGACTTCGCAATGAAAGCCGATTAAAAAGCGCAACATTTTTGCTTCGTTTTATTTCATCCTATGACCTGCACATCAACTGAACAATCCCATTCGAGGGGAAACTGGCTGTGCGGTGACATCGATACGGTTGACAAGTTTTTGATTAAAAGCTGTTATTGTTCTACACAGCCATGAAACCACTGAGCAGTGTGAAACTAAAACAGTGGCAACTGAGGTGGCCCCCCACAAGCTTTTGTGGTTTTGAGTTTGAAAAACAACAGCCGAACACAGTTGGTTGGAGTAAATTGAAACGATATTGAAGCAAAGTCAGTTAACCGCCTGGTGGTTGGTTCTGTGTTGTTTGTTGACACGGCAACTTTTGCTAGATTTCAAACTAAACCAGTGTTCAGTGGGGAAGTTTTTGTTTTGATACTATTTTGTGACCGTTGAGCATAAAATAATCAACAGCAATCAATTAAAAGTGATGGGAGATGGTGCCCCATCATCAGGGTAGATTTTGTAATAAGATTCAAAACTTTTTGACATTATAATTGCGTGCTTGCGGAGTGGTTGTAAATTGTATCCATTGAACAATCCGATACGCTCCGGGATTTGATTCCATTGCTAATTATAGTTCAATTCTAATTTGTATTATATGTTTCGATCGGAAAGTACAGCCTCCATGACACGACAACAGATAACAGCTTCCGACTCACAGACTTTGCCGCAGCGCGTAGTATGGTCATAAGCAGCACAAGGTTCCCTCGCCAAAGAATCCACACAGCAACCTGGCGATCTCTGGATGGTCGAACCGCCAACCAAATCGACCAAGAGCTCATTGACGAAAGGCATACCTCAATTATCCTGGATGTGCGAACATTCAGGGCTGAAACCTTGACTCTGACTATTTCCTTGTATCAGCAAAATTCAGAGCTTGACTGTCCAATGTCAGAAAGCCTATTTTAATAATATATAATTTTGACATTGGATGCCTGAGCACACCCGAGATTGCCAGAGCCTACGAAGAGCACCTAAGTGAGATACTCTCCGGTATGCCCATGTCGAACACAAACGCCAACGAGTTGTGGTTGCATTGCCGCTCAGCCATCAAAGAGGTAACTGAAACCACCCGAGGCTACCTACCACCTCCGACGAGAAACCCGTAGTATGATTGCGAGTGTGAGCAGAAGAAACATGCAACTGACGAGGCATACCAAAATGCACTGCAACGAAAAACTAGAGCAGCGCAGGGGGAGTACCGGGCTATAAGACGGGAGGAGAATGCTTCTACGCCTGAAGAAAAGGTCTCTCGCAACCTCCCAGCTCAAGGATATCGAAGAGTCTAGGGACAAGCATAAAATACGGGTCTTCTACATAAAAGCCAAAAGCCTTGCCGCTGGCTTTAGGAACGGCACCCGCAGGGAATAGTGGATGTGTTTAAGCAGTACTTTCAACACCTGCTTAACGGACCTGACCAGGCGAGATTGATAGGGTCCTGATAGTGATTGATAGTCCTCCCACCTAGCTTTGAAGAAGTCGGCACAGCCATTAAAAGGCTGAAGAACGAAAGAGCCGCAGGCTCAGCTGGCTTACCATCAGAGCTCTTCAAGGCCGGTGACGATGTTCTGTTAGGGAGCATGCACCAGATCTTCAGTAGAATTTGGGGGACGAATGCATGCCCAACGACTGGAATATCAGCTCCATATGCCCCATCCACAAAAAAGGCGATCCTACCTCTTGCAACAACTACAGAGGTATATCCCTACTCAACGTCGCCTACAACACCCTGTCCAATGAATTGTGTGAACATCTAAAGGCGTTTTGTACCGCACTAATCGACACGTACCAGTCCGTCTTCCAGCTCGGCAAATCGACTAAATCGACCTGCTTCATACTAAAGCAGGTAATAGAGAAGACCAGCGAGTTTCAAATCGATACGAACAACCTCTTTATAGACTTTAAAGCCGCATACGACATCATTCATCCCAAGCAACTCCGGCTGTGTCGCACCGGCACAACCACAGTTAGGCTGAAGTGCTTCCGAGCCGGATTTCGGCAAGGAGATGCATGTGATCATCTGTGATGTGATTTCTTCAATCTGGTACTGGGGAATATAGTGCGGCGCGTAGCTGTAAACACGAAAGACACTATCTTGATGTCAGTCCAACTGTTGGGGTTCCCAGATGACATCGACATCGTCGCGCTTCCAACGTGCTTTAGTGGAAGCATTCACGTCATTTGAAGAAGAGGCCAAGCGAGCTGGTCTTAATGTCAATGAGGACAAAACGATATATATGCTCTCGACCAAAAAACGTTTCGTCACACAGCACCTTGGACAAAACATCACGATCGAAAGGATCGTTAAGGACATTGTCTACCTCGAGGAAACGTGAACTCCACGAATGACATCACAGTGGATATCCGACGAAGAATCGCCCTTGGCAACCGATGCTAATTCGTTTTGTCAAAACAGCTGGGTTCAAGACTCCTTACTCGAAGGATCGCTCTACGAAACTCTTATTTTGCCAGTCCTGATGTATGGAGCCGAAAGATAGACGCTAAACTACACTGCGGTGCTGATTCTTGGTACCTTCGAAAGAAAAATTCTACGTAGGATATATCCCGTCAGATAGTCCCGTCTACGAGGAAGGCGAATGAAGGAGAAGACACAACTGCAAACTCTACGAGCTGTACCAGGATGTGGATGTAGTCCGGAAGGCAAAAATCCGTCAACTGCACTGGCTAGGCCACATCGGGCGCAGGAACTCCAACGCTCCAGTTAAAAGGGTGGAAGGAGGGAAAGACCGAACCTGCGATATAAAGGCCAAGTATTCGCGGATGCAAGAGGACTTCGTCTTGAGGACTGGAAGCAGCGTGGCTATGACCGACAGCGATGTAAGACTGCAATTGCTCAGGTTCAGACCCTCCATGGGTCGTATGCCTGACAGGTATTATTTGTTTTGTGCAAATGACACAATGCAAGTACGTTCTAAGAGAATTGATCCGAAGATAGCTTCCAATAGTCGCGACATTTACAAATGGGAATACCAACTTCCAGAGGGGAGAAACCGCCCAATTCAGACCTAGCTCTGGGGGAAGTTTCAAATCCGAAGATTATAGTGAGAGTGAAAATACACCAATCATGATGTTGAAGATGTTACTTATAACCTCCAACATGCTACCTACAACTTCCAACATGCTAAAGCTGCATCGTCTGAAATATGCAAAAAGCTTGCTGTAGGTATCTTCAACTTAGGGCTTATACAGGAGCCCAGTCTTCGATTTCAAAAACCAATACAAGATCGTTATACATAGTAGGGAAGAATGAGCCAATAGCCCTCCGTGGATGGATGATCACGCCTGAAGATGGTGCACAGACGGGTCGAGGTGAGAAAGTGGAGTAGGAGCAGGCATTGTAGGACCCATATGTAACCTATACATGTCTTTGCCCAAAGAGTCCGCTATCTTCCAAGTTGAACCACTTGCCATAAATGACGCAGCAAATTGCATTAACAATAGAATCCTAATAAAAATAAAAGTAAGAAGATACTTTCAGATAGCCAGGCAGTACATAAAATCCTAAATAGCTATACATTCAGCGACAGGGCTGTCTGGGAATGTTATAAGATCACAACACGCTGGCAGAGAAAAATATGCTAAGACTAATTTATGTGCCTAGACATGAAAACTACGAGGACAATGAAAAGGGCAGACATCCAGTCAAGAAAGGGGCTGAAGGTCCTATTATCAGGCCTTTACTTTTTCATAAATTCAGCAACATTGACGAACAACATTTTATGAACAACTGGACAAGTAAATGTCGCAACCGATTCTGGGACAATCGGGAGGGACTAAGACATGCCAAATAATACATGTGGGTTAATCTGAGGAGAACCGAGGAGGCTCTTAACCTAAACAAGCCTGACCTTAAAAATGTGGTGCACTTGCTGCCCACTATACAAAACAGCAACTATACAAAATAGGGCACATCAGCACAGAAAACTGTAGACAGTGTGGACAATCAAAGCACACCATGGAACACCCAGTACTCGGGTGTCCAAATCTGACACCAAGCAGATACAACATAAGTAACAAAATCATTATTATCGGGAACATACTATCAGGACATTCCATCTATAGAGAGTGCTGATCTCTCTCTCTCTCTCTCTCTTTCAAGGTAGTTCTGAAGTCTTAGTTAGCGAAAAGGGCACAATATAGTGCTAAAGAGTCCTTCTTTATGTTCAATAGAAGGGGTCCATGGACCTTCCATTGGGGAATTTAAATTGCAAGGCACTGGAATCATCACTAGGGTATGTGGACTCTTAAATAATCTTGAACAGAGATTGGGTTGTGTGTGGGCTTCTATCCATATTCGGGAAGCTGTTCGTATCTAGCGTGTAACTTTTAACCATCTTAACTATTTCTGCTTGCAAGGCCTACTCCGTCCAGCATAATGCTTCCATATGAACTTCCACAGATAGACTTACACGACAAATTAATACTTGGAAGAAATGGTGTTTCACTACCTGACACTGACAAGTCCTGACACAAATCGAGTGAAATTTAGAGTAATGTGAGACAGATACTCTCCTCTTCTTATATCGATCGCTGAGTGTTACCACCAACAGAAACTTAATCCTAGGCCACCACGACACTGCGAATCTCGCGTTCAGGTGGTGTGTGTGCAGCATCATTACACTCCACTATCGTTTACTGCATCCCCCGACATCGGAGGCCAAGCATTCGTTTTCTCGAACTTGACAATTCGTTTTCTCGAACTCGAAATCGACAGAGTCAGCCAATTACGCGCCGAATACAATAAATTCATCCACCCATCCACACACAAACAGACAGCCAACAACTTCGACTGTTAATTGAATTGAGCCCGCCAATCTTTATTAGGTAAATTTCCTTATGCAATTTGAAAAGTTTGCCACGCACAGCACAGAAGTTTGGCCTTATTCCCCAAAGACCCCATGGAAGCCTGCCCCTCGTCGAACAACAGGACTCATCGATTCGATCTCAGTTGAGTGCAACGCCCATCAAAAGTGGGCGTTTGTGCATTTGTTTGCCAACTGAACTGAAGGTCGAGTGCACATCGATGTGCGGGAATGGAGCCTAATTGGCAGCACCCAGGCACCTGGGTGATGTTCGCAAACACTGCACGAGCCTGGCATGCTAATTGGTACACGGCATCGAGGTGCGAGATAGCGGGGTGTTGGCATTGTGACGTCAACAAATGGGAAAACACTGGGATTACCAGTACACTCGAGGAGGGTCTGACACGAGCGCGAGTCCATAAAAGCAAGGCACCTGTTGCGTTCGCTCGAAAAAGGCCAAACGCTCTAATTTAAATAAATGAGAAAGCTCAGCCACGGCGACATCGGCATGGGGGCTGAATACTTACGCGTTCCATCGAAGCGGGTTGCAATCGTATCCAAGAAGGTATTTTGGGGCGCTAGCAGCCCCTTCCGGGCTGGCATTGGATTTGATGGTCTCTTGTACCGTTTCTCCTTGCGATGTAAATCTGAAAGTGTAACAAGAAAATGCTGACGTTAATGGAATTTCAAACACAATGTACACGAGGAAGGTGCGAGACGTGTACTGTTACGAGGCGTTTATGGAACTCTCTCGAAGCGTTTAATGACATGTTAAAAGGGATATAAGGGCGCGACCGTATTTATTTATTGTCTGTCTCTTCGGGGAAATGGAAATCTCCTCCTGCAGAGTCGTAAGGAGAACCTGGCATGGGACAGGAGGGGTTGTCATGAGTTGAGCAAGTATTTGATACTTAATATTGACTTTGTCTTAGTGGATGAAGTGGCAAATCGGGTGAAAATGGCTTCGTGGTTATACTCAGTGGCAGCAGAGGGGTGTTGATATTGATTCACTTGCTGCTCGTTTTGTTGCCAGAATGTAGTTCGTATCATTTTATCATTTGTGGGGCAGTGGGGGATTATAGATGGAAAATGCTGTCGAAAGGATGCTGCAGTTTCAATCTCCGCAAATACAAATGAACGAGACTAGAAGCTTGCAAAACGTAATACTGAGGCATAAATGTGGATTTCATGGAAAATGATGACAATGATGATGAAGGACTAACCTGGGTAAAATGAGAAGATGCATCACTGGAAGTGCATAGAATATCGGTACGGCATCGGAATCTGATACAACATTTTGACAGAATGTGTACAAACATCGGGCACGTGCATAGTAACAAAATCTCAAAACTCTAAATTTGCAGTCGAATTATCATAAATAAATCTCTGCAGCCTTCATTGAGGGAGGATTTAACAGTGCGTACCCATTGCCAACCTAGCAGGAAATTGATGTATCCAAGCCGACCGATATACCAAGTACCCACAAGCAGAGATATCAACGTAAATCTCGGTTTTGCCAGCACCTCCAAGTGTGCCAGTAAATGGACACCAACCATGGCCGTCCTCTCTCTGATCCTCTTCTTTCGACAGTAGTGGTGCAGGATCTGCTACTATCCCCTGGACAGGCAGAGGTGCATTGTGATTGCCTACGTGTATCACATCGCTGTCTCGGGCAAACGTCCCATAATCCTAAGAGTTTTGATGCACAATAATGGCCCCGTAATAACAAACCATTTTTCTCTCAGACGGAGGCAATTACACGGTCATATTCTACAGGGTTGACCGTCTAGTGCTTTTTTTTTTTAAATCGTAGGTTATTCTGAGACTGGCAGCTGTTTCCCGCTCGAAATCTTGACAGAAAGTCAGTACCATTCATACCTCCGCGGAACGATATGAGTCGCTTTACGCTATGCTATATGAGTCGCATATTTCCAAAGTGAGTGCTGTAGAGCCCAAGCAGTGCGATTTTTGAAAAGATGTTTCGTCCGAATAGGAGCACCCACCGCGACTGCTGTAGGCAGGTATGCGCAAAAAGTTCGTGAGATTGGTATGCTAGTGAACAACACTCTTGATCCGCGTCATAGCACGTTTCATTCAGATGGGAATAAGGAAGCTATGGCCGAGAGCATAATTGGGTAATTTTTCTTCGAAAATGATGCGGGGAACAACGTTTCTGTCAACGATGGAAGTTACAGGGTCATGTTAACCGACTTTTTTCTTACTGAAATTTGAGACTTGTATTTGGACAACCTCTGTTTCATGCTGGATAGAGCGCGAAGTCAAAGAGTCGATCGATGTATTTGCACACCAAATTTCCAAATCGTGTTATCACCCATCGTGGCGATGTCAATTGGCCGCCTCGGAGCTACGATTTGACCCCTTTGTACCGACCGATGTTATGCCAATAATGCGAGAAACATCTAAGCACTTAAGGCCAATATCATCCAATCAATCAGTGATTTTCCAAAAGGACCAGCAATCCCATACTCCTGCAGAACACTTCAGAGATTTCCTCGGAGAACTCAGACAACAATATATACAAATGATCCTGTTTTGGAACAACCAAGAGGGTGTTAAGCACTTTATATATATTCATGCAACAACACTTCAATCCTAAAGGAGCCAAAAAAGCTCTAGAGTTTAAGAAAGCTGCCCTAAGATTGCTATGTTGACCACTAACAGAACCCAGAGCATGTAATTGTCGCCTGCCTAAGACCGACCGTGTAAGCACTGTGGCCAGGCGAAATATTATAGAAGACATACTAAACGACTGCCCAAGACTTGCCTGAGAAAGAGTAAAAGTTATTATTAAATAAATATTAAGAAAAAATAAAAAATCAAGCAAATAAAAAAACAGAATATGCGTAACTGGGAAAGACTTCCAAGAAATTCCATCTAGAGAAGTTTTCAAATATCCGGAGGCAACACTTAAGTTCTAGACCATTAGAAGGATATCTTTATGGTCGCAGAATGAGGGTATTTTATGATCAAAAGTTCTTCAATTAAATTTAACGTGTGAGTGTAGTTCGGAATGCAAAAGTGCGTCGATTGTACTGGTTCTTCCATTTCGGCCGCATGGATCTGCTGGATCTGATTGCTTGTAAATAGAGGGTTTGCAACGTTGTGGCGCTTTCGGGTGGCAGTTTGTTTGTTTTTTTCGTTTACGTGGCATTGCCTTGTACATTTTTTCAGTAAGGTGAGAGGGCAAATTTTAATTTATACTACGGGTGCAACGCTTGGGTTAAGCGGATCTTCCAATCCGAGCCTAGATCTTGAAGGATCGAATCGCTCTATAAAGTCCAAACGTGGACTCACTGAAAGCACATTGTTCGGGACAGACAACAATGAAAGGCAGTATTATATCATGCCTGGGTATTCGGTCAGAGAAGTATGTAAGTAAGGAAGACCGTTACTGGTATAAGAACCTTAAATTAATATTGGCATTAAATTATATCCTATCTTACCACAATGGTGGATTGGTTGCTGGGTCTGATTGCTTGTAAATAGAGGGGTTGCAACGTTGTGGCGCTTTTGGGATGGCAGTTCGTTTGTTTTTTCCGTTTACGTGGCATTGCCTTGTGAATTTGTTCAGTAAGGGGAGAGGGTCTACTTTAACTACGCGTGCAAGACCTATAGCCGTTTGTCGAAATTACAACCGAATGACATTGTCCCGGGAAAAAATCAATATCGCCGAGCTATTTAGAATATCCCATGACCTTCCTTCCTGGGGAAGTCGGTCCTACATTCTCCATTCACTTTCCCTGAATGAAAAAAAAACTGTGCCAACACAACACAATTATTTGTTACTTGTACGTTCTACCCCTTGTGTCAGGTACTTCATAACTTAGCGTTATCGCGGCTTCCTGTGGACGTGAGCACTTAGCCCTGCCGCCATTGGCTACCATTTTATCGACTAAAACACTCCACTTAATATTCGCATTTTCATGTCTTCGTGTTAAAAGCACCCAAACACTGTTAATAAATCCGAAAACAGTCTAAAAAAATAAGCTTAGTCAGCCTTAAGTGAGATTTGTTAATGAAAGCCACTGTCACAAACCACTTCAATCACCAAACCAAAAATTCGTACATACCGGACGGAGTTCTTTTGATTCTGTCTATCGACCCCCTTCGCATCGTGTCACTTTAGCCGGACTCACACACACGACCACAACGAACAGATGACCGATAGGCACTAAAGCTGCAAAACTTCGATAATGACAAGCGATGAAAATGTAATATTTGCCGATAAGCCAAAGGGCAGCCCCACTTTCTACTCATCGGGCAGAGATAACCGATTAGAATACACTGACAGATGTACTGGGTGTGAGGATGCAAGGGGCTTGAAAAACCGCCAGCGCTGAGCATGATAAGCTGGTGAGTGGTGATGTTCACATGTGTACATGTGTGTAGCTTTTAGATAAATCCATTGCCGATAAGCCTGAAGGGGTTGCGTGTAATTAGGGGAGATTCTAATTGACTAGACGGAACACGATGGATGGGTTCAATTCAGACGGGGTCGAGGGTTAAATTGATGGAGGTATTGAAAATGTTTACCATTGTCTCCTCAAGAGGTCTCAGATCACTGAATGTTGGCAGACGGCAGTTGGATAAGTTTCAGTGATTAACGAAGGACTCAATGTCAAGCGCATTTTATGGATTCCGCAGCAACCCTTATGGGTTCCCTTTGTTGTCTGGAATCATTTTTGATGCCTCATTGCTTCGGAATCCTTTGAAGTGAAGGACGTGAAACTTGGACGAGTGAGTGCGTATCTGCCGAACCCACAGAAATTCTTATGTATTTCATTCAAACAATTAATGACGAGTTTTTCAACAGAGACGGGTAGACATTCGTAAGTCATGGCAGCCATGTTTATTTGTTCGTTCATAGTATTTCGTTTTTGATGTGAAACACTTATTGACAGTGTAACCTACTCGTATGCCGTGACACAAATGGCATGACGTTATCACGTCATCATACCCCTCTGCTGCCAGGGATTCGAGGCACCGACTCTACATATTACGACAACTCATGGACGCCAAGCATTGCAGTAATCAGAGCTATTACAATATTTATGTAAAAATATGAGTCAACTACTGAACACCCTTCGAAGTATTAACATAGATCTTTCACATTAGCCAGGTTTCCCTTAACGAGAAATACGAACAAATGATAAATGTTTATTATCGAAATGAGTGTTCCCTTACGGCAAAAATTAGGTCCTCTTCGACATGTATACTCCTAATTTTCGCAAGCGATCACGTACTTCTTTGTATTGTGCCGATGTATACACGGATGGAAGGCACAAGCTCGGGCATTTTCTTCGAATTTTTAAACATACAGTGCGCTATCAGAATCCCTGACCCAAGCAGTGTCTCTCAAGTGGAGGTCCCGCCAGTCAAAGAAGCGGCCAGAATGATATCAGTGTTGGAAATACCACCGGCTGATATTACCATTCTAATGGACAATTTGGGGAAAGGAAAGCGTCCAAACTGGTTGCAGGCTAAGAATACAGCAATCGATTAGGGCCATAACCGGCCATGAGGTAGCAGATGATATTCCCAGGGAAGAGGAAGAAGGCGATCAAATGGATTAACCTACCTCTTGGAATCAAACTACCTTGGATGTCAAGAAAACGTCGACGTAAGCTAATAAAATGTGGAAGTCAGACCATTCGGATGCACTGGCATAAGTTAGAAAAGTGCAAAAATATTTTTTATTTATTTAAGCAAAATGATCCAGTGGTTCTTGCAAAATTTATGCGATGTTGTGGTTTCACTAGAGCCACATCATTTAGGATCGTTTTGTTCGCAATTGCTCAACTTCCCGGAAAACTAGGAGTTGATCAACTTCCAGATTGGCCTCATTCATTATTTAATCAGCGAGTTGAAAATTGATTTTGTTCACTATTTCAACTCAAAGTCTGAAATTTAAAATCCAGAAGCTGTCCAACTTTCTCTTCTTAACTTTCCGCTGGGATATTTTTGACAATTCACACAAAGAAAGCGGGCTGAAAGCAAACGTTCTCGGGAGAGATAATGGTTGCATATCTCTATCTTCCATTATCTCTGGTTATCAGTTGCTGCCGGCAGGCTATGGAGAACAGCACAAAACAGAACACAAATAAAGTCTGCATTCGCCTACTGAATTAATCAGAGCGAATAATATTGACAATTGGTCAGCGTATTATTGCCCGTAATACGAGAGGTCTCTTAACAAATGGAAAAGAATCTATCAAGTACTTTCGAATCAAATCGAAAGTGCAAGTATATTCTCTCGTTTCACGGCAATGTATCCTGTATTAGTTCAAGTACCATTAATTGTCCGCTTTGAGAGACGACAAGAATAAATGAAACACACAATCATCCCATCTTGTATAGACACTTGAGCAGCAAACTACGACAATGGAAGAAAAGGGAGAGAGATCAAAATTCTCGATTTAATCCATAAAGTTCTGCTATTTCCATAAGTTGAGAAAAGGTGGAGTTGATAAACTCATGGGTTGTAATTTGAAAGTTTAAGTCATAAAGAGTGAGAGAAGTTGAAGAGAAAAAGCCCAAAGTCATGTTTAACTTTCGGTTAATAAAATGACCATTAACGATTTAAAGAATGGTTGAACTGGAGTTTTACCTAGACCTACCTAGACATTTTACATTTAAGGCCGGGCAGAAATAAACGAGATGCCTCATAGTTTCCACCAAAGCTGTTTCTTTGCAGTTTCTGCATCTCTCTGTGGAATCAGGTCTAGTCTATAAAGACGATGACCCACAACGCAGTGGCCTGTAATGATACCTAATAGTAATGTGAAGTTAACTCTTGGTAGCGAGAGTAGTAGTTTCGCTTTGGCGATGTTATATATATTCGGACCAGAATATCTTGCTTTTGAGGCATGAATTAGTCCAATAGTTCCACGCATTGTTTGCTTTTATTTCTTACTTCATTATCGAATTTATTGAATAACAATATTATTGGATCTTGCATTATTTGTCACACGACACTGTCACGCAACGCCTTAGTTCGTCAGCTGTTTCACTTCTCTGGATTAATACGAGAAACAGAAATCCCACGTGGAGTGCGTTGATAATACAGAGGTCCTGTAGGCCATCAAAATTCTTGGGTTTTATATTTCTTTTGGGCTTTATTACGTTAAGCTTACGATTTCCGCTGCTTTTCAGTACTTCCTCTGCTTTCTGAATGGAACTGGCGGCCAGTTGCGCTTGAGCTATGCTACTTCTTTCGTGGAGCTTATGGGAACTTTAGAGGTCTTGCGATGCATTGAATATACCTTCCACTATATACAAAACTTGAATACACCAAGTTTTGTGACTAAGCTATGGTTTCTGACCAGTGTTCTCTACTCGGAAATTTTACAGGAACTACGGTCGAAGCGTGTGAAGTTCTATTGGTAGTCCGTATTATTTGGGGCAATCTTTAAAAAGTTACAAAGGCCGAAAGTTTTGACTCTACGCACACTTTGATGGCGGCTTCTATGAAACTAGCACCAAAACTTAAAAAAAAGAAACTGGAACTTTTTTCCCAGATGTAAAGGCGATTGTTTGTTCTTCAGTTATGCGTATCAAAAGGAGAATGAGAAGAAAGCAGAGAAAATAATTTGTACGCTGTCCCATTTGTTTTGTCAACTCCAACCAAATCCACCATGCTCTACTCACAATCCTTTCTAAGATAATCACCACCAACCGACAACATCGTACATAGACAAGCAAATAAAAGCCGGTCTCACTCAAAACAAGTCAGACTTCCAATCGTTGCGGTTTCCATCCTTGATTTGAATTACTACGCCCGCTCAGAATGATGCCTCTTGAACAGCTGAACTGGAATTACTTGAATAACAAAGGCATATACAGCCCGTAGGGGAACATCATAGTCATTAAATGGTCATTCAGGACCATTACCATGGATTTGCATTCATTCTTGGTTGGATGACTATATGCAATGCATTCAACATAAATCGCCTTCCGGACAAAGCATTTCAGCAGAACTGTACATCGGCAGTATCCACTAACTATTCACAAACCATGAGAGTCGTAAATTTCCCACAGCATCGTAGAAATACCATGAACCGATGGAAACCAGGAATGAACACGTAACTGATTGAACGAACGAAAAGCAATGACCCACAATAGAATTCACGATCGATTTTAATTGTCTCATCAAACAACAAAGGCTTGCACGGCCGTCCAGGCACTGCAGAGTCATAAAGGATCGATTGACACTCGGAGGGTCAAGCCTGGACTCATGTCGGGTGCTTTGCATGTGCAGAAGGAGAAATCATGAGGGTCTCCTGTGCTTGTGTGCAAGAGGAATCCAAAAGCTTACATACACAGCAGTTTGCCATTTCCGGAAGTACTTCGACCAAAAATATATAAAAATATTACGTATACGCCCCCACGACCCAGTGCGAAAATTGTTATTCTTTTGCTGAGCATGGCTCTGCAGTCATATATGGAGGATTTCTGGGCTTGAGTAGCGACTTAGCACTGCAATTGAAGAAATGCTGGCTATCGCGAAATAACTTTTTAGCAGTCGATGAACTGTTTCTTTAAGGACTGAATTCCATTGCCATTCCAGTGCAAGAAGGTCAGCTAAGGCACAGATTAAATATATTCTCTGGAGAGGTGTGCTTATGGCATTAGAGGTAAAATGGCTTCACAGTCTAAATGTCTTGAGAATAGCTGACTTGCAAGTCCGCCTCGAGTCTGTTTTCTCCTGAATGGGACAGGGGCAGAATACGTAATTTTTCATCATCTGCACGTCAAAAGCCGGCTCGGAATCATCTCCCATTCAGAAGCTTAACGAAATCTTCCTTTAATCATCAGGCAAGTTTGCGGCCATGATAAGCGAGATCTTGGAGGGCTCTTTGAGTAAAGTAAGTATCTGCGCCATAGAGAACGGCCTAGGTATCAACTCAAGCAAAACGGAACTGATGCTTTTCAACAGAAACCCACGATACCCAATTCCCCTTCCCCGTCTCAACGATCATCCTCTCGCTCACTCTTTCTCTATCTTCCAGCGCAAAACTTAGTCCAGCGAGTTAAGAAAGCATACTTAGCTTTCTACGACTGCAGCAGAAACTTCGGTAAAAAATGGAGTCCCTACCGTATGAAGATCAAACGACGGTTATTCCCCCGATTCTAACATACGGATCAATAGTATGGTGGCCGACCCATACAATATCACAAGACGAAGCAAGGTTCAGAGAACATCATGCATTAGAACTACAGGTGATCTACGGTCCACTCCGTGAGATGCTCTGACGGTGATGCTTGATGAAGTCTTCTGCCTTTTTATCCAAGCATTACAAAAAAGATAAACGGCATACAACGCCATCAGCCTCAGAGAGTCTGAATGCTGGACATCAAAACCCTATGGTCATATCGCAATCCTTGATCTCACTACAAGAGATCTTATAACCCAATGGTCCCGAGTTCAATCTGTCAAATGGCTTCGACACTCCAATTAACGAAAGAATGAAATGGTGGATACACTGACAGCTCTAAGATGGGCAGCACAGTCAATGCGGGTTTTCGGGGTTCTCGGCAATTCTGAGCATTTCTTAATCCTATAGAGTCCGGAATAATTCTAGTGAGTTCCAGGTGGAACTATTTGCAATCCGGAAAGAATGTCGTCAAGTCAAAATACACCCAAATATTTTGAAAAGTGGCGTAGTGGCAGCCTTAATTCATATTAAAAATGTGCAGAAATGTCGAGCTGAGACAACGTCATTAGAAGGAAAGCTCAACATCTGGGGTCCAGTTCACAGTGACATCCCAGGAAATGAGAAAGCCGATGAACCAGCTTGGCAGGGATCCAGATCCAAATACAAGCAGTAATGGCTAATATCTCCTCACACTTCCTTGAAATAGCAAACCTTAGCTGGGCCAGACTTTTAAAATGTTCAACAGCAAGGAAAACATGGCGTGAGTAGATTCGATCTTAAACAAAATGTCTCCTTTAGCGAAATAGCCACGATATAGGTGAACTAGTGACGGTTTGTACATTGGCTAAAAGGTGATCATGCCGTAAAAAGGGGCCCCTCTTTTGCCAGAGTCAGACAGCGAGCGCTTGGTAGACCCTTCTTCAACCCATTTGAGTTAAAGGAGGATATTAACGAACTAATGTCCGTCTTTAATACCTCAGGGTGGATTTAGAGATATCTCAAAATACATCTATACACCTCTGTTATAGAGGTGTAGAGGCACAGTGCTAATTAGGTTCTAACCGAAGCACCACTTTCACCTACCTTCCTGCCCCCAATCATTCCGTGTCATCACTTGCAACCGCACACTGTTGCTACTCTCATCCAACCAATGCCTTTCCGCACAAACGACCACTAACCCACCACCCCAACCCTTCCGTACACACCTTCCTATGGAAGGCCTTTAAATAAAAGCGAGAAAGGGATTCATCTCGATCTCGCATGTGTGGGTGCGCCTTTTTCAGTTTAGCTCATCGTAAAAACGATGTTATTGGCAGTACTGTTGTGTGCCTTCAAATGATGATGATGTACCATGAAACGAACCAAGAACAAAACACCTGTCCAGAGGACGCTAGCAGATGGCGACGGGGCGAGAAGAGGCGGAGTACTGTGATTGATTGCATGCTTTCGTGCTACGGGCTAAACGGGGCAGGGTAGCGCCACTCCGGGCAGCTGCATGGCCATCACGATGTGTCGGAGTGCCTCTGAGAAGATTTATGCCATTCGTTAGTGAATTCGGGGCAATTCGATTAAAGCACAGCGAGTGAACTGAGTAGGTATGCCGATTTAAGGATTTACGACAAGTTTTCAAGTTTTACAGTGTCATCGCATCGCAAGTGATTCACGACTGGTCGTTAAAGTTTAGTGCTAGGGTCTGTCGCTTTGGGACGATTGCGGGTGAAGCTGTCAAAATCATAGCCGAGTTTGTGCAAAATCGCTTACGCTAAGGAGCTTTGCTTGAGTGCTCACGAGGAAAGACGATGTTTTACTTGCTAATTGGTAAGCGAGTGACTAGGGAGAGAGATAAAGAGAGCAGGGAGACCATTGGAACGTGTCGTTTGAGTGCCCCGTTTTGATGGCCTTGAGATGACTTGCAAATGGCTATAACTGAAGTGACGTTGCGATAAGTGGACGGGTTATAGTGGGTACTAAAGGCAATTGACCTGAAGGGATGATAATGCAGAACAATTGCTAAACGTGGGGTATAAAGTGATGTTGAGCGTGAGTAGATGACAGACCCATTAGCCGTCGGTCATCTAACTCCATAATTTACATGCACATTTATTATAAGTTCTTATTTTTGCTACTCCTACGCCATCAGGTAGTTCAAATAATTTTTTTTAGTTTGCAACCATAATTCAGGGTGTATTATTAATATGCACATGCTTCGAAGCTGGAAGCTCATTAAGCAGCGAGAGCAACAAAAGCTGTTCGTGACCTTTCCGAATAGAGACGAAAGGGAGTCTGAGGAGAAAAGGGAAAGAGCACAAGAAGTGCTCGGAAAAATGGAGAGGTGCTACGGCAGGAATGATGTGTGAAAGTTTTACCAAATGGTGAAGCAGGCATCCAATGGACATAAGGATGGGACAAAAGCCTACCGGCAGAACTTCCAATAGAGTCTGAGTCTGACGAAATACTCACTTCTGTAGACTGCTAAACGACGTTCACGTCTCAAATACAGCTCTCTGGCAGAATGTTCCCTTCAATCTGGACAATGATCGACAGGAATTCCGTCCCCCGACCTAGACGAGGGCAAGATGGCGATATCAAGACTGGAGTCAAGCAAAGCTGCAGGTGCGGACGGTCAGACCACTCAAATTTTAAGGCAGCTGGAGAAGATCTGGTTGTGCCAAATACCACCTCATTTGTAAGATCTGTCAATGGTTGGAAGAGAGTATGTCCGACGAGTGGAATCTCAGTATCGTTTGCCTCATGAACATCGGGCATAAGATATTATCTGTCGTTTTATTTGACAGCAGGGAGCCGTTTATAGACTATCTGATAAGTCAGTGTGCCTACAATACGTTGAATTTCGCATTCAATCAAATGTTCACACTAAGGCGATTCCAGAAAAAAGATCTGAAGATTTCAAATCGAATCGATTTCAAAGCCGCACATGACAGCATGCATATAGGCGAGCTATGCAACACCATGTCTGTGGATGCCGATGTAGAATTCTCGCTGCTCAATCAAGGTCAGTAATGAAATCACGGCTACCTTAAACGTCAAAAAAGAACTTAGGCAAGGCGACTCGTTATGTAAGAAGTCACATAACGCGTCGCCTTGTCTAAGTTCTACACTACATCGTCCTGGAAAAGATCATGCAGAAATCACACGCCAAAATACTAGAGGCACGTTCTTCCAGAAATCTATACAATTGCTTATCATACGCGGATGACATTGAGGTTATTGTCAGAACACACCGAGGAGTCAGTGAGCCGTTTTTTTGATACGGAAGCTGTTACAATGGGTCCAGCGGTGAACGATTGCAAAATGAAGTATGTGCTGTCGAAACAAAAGACGTACAACATCGACGTGTTGGCAGAGCATCACAATGGGCAGATAAAACTCCGAGGTAGTGAAGGCCTTCGTCTATATCGGCTTCGTAGTGAAGAGTGTAAACATCATCAGAGACCAAACGCAGAGTGCCAACCGCTTTTCCTTGTAAATTGAGTAGTAGAGCGGTACCTAGATCCGACTATTGTAGTACTGCTACACAACGCGGACGCATGGATAGGGGAATGAGGATGTCCTTCGTCTCCTCTAGAGAATAGTTCCAAGTCCGAGGCTTGTTCATCTTTACTTTGACGAAATTTGGAGGAGAAGATTCAACCACAAACTGTACGGGCTGTAAGAAACGTAAGCCTAGTCAGGCGTCTATGGATCTAACGTCTAAGGTGGATAGGCCATGTAGAGCTTATGAACAACATGAAATGTAATGATATAGCAAAAGCCGAAGACGTCTGTGGCCATCGATGTGGCGAAAGCTAATAATCATGTGGCTTTCGAGAGTCTTCGCCTTGTTATTTTCTCAATCTTCTTTGTCTGCCTCGGGAGTCATCTAATTTTGGTATGCAGAGTGTTCCAAGTTTGCTTAGACCTCTTAGCATCCATCAATATGTTGATCGAAGTGGACTTAAAACCTTAGACCTAAGATTTAAGACCTAAGATTATAGACCTAAAACCTAAGACCTAAGACCGAAGGCGTAAGAACCAAGACCTCAAAATTAAGAACGAAGACTAAGGAACTAAGCACTGACTGATGACACTGTGTGAAGCGGCCCGTGAACCATTTAAAGTTCTGATAAGATGCTTTACAATGGCTGCAACGAGTCTCCATTCCTGCGACAGTTTAAACTTGCCAACTGATAAAATCTCTTTCAGAACACTTATCTCTTGATTGAATCGTATTCGCATCCCAATTTCTCGGTCTTACCAAATAGAACGCAAAAGAAAACCTTTCAACGGCTCATTTCCCACACAATCCACTTCCCCGAATCTCTGGACACCGCAACAATGTGCCAAGTTTCACACCATTACCCCGTTCCAATCGAACTGAGCCGAACAAAAACCCCACGAATAACTTTAATCGAAGCACGTGCCACTCCAAATCGTCTAAATCATCTACTCGATGGCTTACCACCTCTCCAGGCAACTCGCCTTTGGAAACGGATACCAACCATGTGATGGGTTCCCTTTGCCTCACCAATTCCATATCTGGTTGCAATCAATATTGACATGAAAACTCCAAACAAGGGTCAAGCTGTCGACCATCGTGGGGTGGAAATCCAGCCCCCACCTTGCACACAACTCTTCGATGTCGTCGACATTCGATGGCAAGATGGATGGAAGCCTTTCGACAACAATCATAAATTATTCCCATATCGGCTTGTGAACATCTCCGCAAATGTCCTTGCCTCAACGAATCCAGAGCCCAAAACAAAATAAAAAAATTCACATTTCGAAGAATTTGTTTCCTTTCTGGAAATCAGTAAAACATTAGGGAGTTAGGGTTCTTCATCATTGTTCAGGCGAATTTTAAGTCAATCAGGACGATCACATTTTGTCTATGCGGGCGTGCACAACACGGGCGAATGCCTAGCACCGTTCTTCGACTAAGGAAAGGAACGAAACCCTGCGAGGACCAACGTTGACGTACTCGTTCGTTCGTAAGCAGATATCGCCTACGAATATTTGCTCTGCCATGGAATCCACAACAGAAGGTTCCCATTCGAAGCCATTGATATGGAAAACGATTTCATGGTTCGACGGCTGGTTCATAGGCGTGCGTTTGTGAAAGGGAGGGGACACATAAGTGCGAAGGTGGAGTGGTGGGTAGTTGATTGGTTTTGCCCCTACTGTGTGGAGTGTCATCGGCGTTTGTTTTTTTCCTTCTAAATTTCACTCATTACAAAGTCGGAGTAAATGATCTGGTTCCAAATGGTTATTGGTCTAGACACAGTTTGCAAGTAACCTTTCGAGAGCGACATCATCATCTAGGAGACATTGTTTAGAGCTGCAACTGTAATATGTTATCTGCTGTGGAATACGTAGGTACATGTAATGTGGACATGCAGTCAGTGCGGACAATGCATTGAGACTCCACACAGTCAGTGTGGGAACCAGTGACGAGATTACTTTTCATAGAAGATGAAGCCAATTTCTGTGAAATGCCATTTTTGGCCACGAACGAATAACGAGAAAGAGTTAAACTGAACCAGTGTAAGGTCTGTTACGTAGGAGAACCAAATAACCAAGGAATGCAAGTCGATACGCATCAGCTTTTAGTATCCTGAGCGCCTGTGGCAATGTATGAAATACGTACATTTGATTTGTCATCTTTCCAATATTGTAAGACGATATAAAGTTATTCCTGCTACACTAAAGATGCCAACGAAGGTAAATCTCCAATTTGATTTGATGGCATTTTTCTGATGGCCTGTAACTTGAATATACAGACACATGAGTCTAAATGAGTTTGAGTGTGACGTGCCCATGTATTATGATTGTGTACCAGAGCTCATAGCAATCTCTGTTTCTATGGGGTCAAGAGGCAATTGAGTAATAGAGCCATCTCGAAGAACCAAGCTGACTATATATAAGACACGGATCACCCAGTCGTACTGCAAGTCGTGGAGACTTGGACAGTCTCAAAGGCGGATGAAAAAGTCCTTGGTCTCTTCGAGTCAAAAGTTCTGCAAGCGATCTTTGGTCCTGTTTGCGATTATCTCAATTGTAGGAGAAGATTCAAACACGAGCTATACGGGCTGTAAAGCGGCATGAGCCTAGCCAGGCGTCTTGGGGGCCATCGATTAAGGTCAGCTTAGGCCTGACTCTAAACCTGTGACACAACGTAAAAGCAAGTAAAGAAGGCTATCAAACAACTAGTCGTGCCAAATTAGATGTAATAATGATAAAATCCATATTGGGTGGCACGACAGTCCGAGATGGTCCTAGGCCTAGCTTCTACAGCAACCACGTGCTATTTTTCTTTCACGAGTGGATGGAACCGACTCGAACGGCAAAGATTGACACTATTTTCTGGACGGGAATACTCTTTGGGCATTCTCAGTAACTCGAAAGAGTTGAAGCGGTGAATTATGAAGGTTGGTCAATCTGGGGATCACCACGGCATCCCACTAACTGAAGGTAGCTAGTCAAAAATCGCTCACGTTCTAGAAGCTCGCTGGTTAAAGCCCAGATACACACCGGCCTGTAGCGTTGTACAAAAGTTAAAGGATAAGAATTTAACTGAAAAAATTGTTTTCGTTGTTTTCCATGCCTGTCATCAATATAACTGCATTGCTTATAGTTTAGTGTCTATGATTTCTACAAGCGAAATTAAGTAATGTTTAAAATTTGTAAGTAAAATGTGTCAGTGGATAGGCGTCCTTGTTTTAGCTCCCAGATTTTTTGCCTTTTTTGTTGAAGCGTGTAATCTCTACTACATCTCTGCAAGAAGTGTAAGCAAAAATGAGCCACGATCGCAAACTTCTTCCTCTAAACCACTGCCCTCTGCACTGTCACAGACACAGTCATCAGCAATATCAAGAGACACTCTATACTCCATCTGTAAAGGTTCCAAGTACGAATCGATTCAGAGGTAGACACTATGAAAACAGAAATTGAATCCTTTCGTCGCGAGTTTCACTTAAAGATCGAGGAAATTCAAAAACATTGCTTGACAAACAAAGCTTGATGAAATTAATGTCAATCTATCAAGTGTCATGGTACGTGTACGCTCCAGATGAAAAATGCAGATTTCAAGCCCAACAGATTGAGATAGTTAAGCAGTACAGTGTATTGGAGTTTTGATAACGTCAAATCTAAATATGAACAGGCAATTTAAAGTTAAGCTGGCCGAAGCTTAAAACAGCACAGATGGCCTGTTTGGCGAAACTGTATTCAAACAATAAAAATATTTCGTATGACTCAAAGGTTAAAATAGGCGCTTTAAAAAAAGTAGAAAAGTTCTTTAGATATTTTGTCAGGCGGATTTTTAAAATTGCCTAGTAGTTCTTTTAATTATATGCTACACTCAGAGACTGGAGTTGCATCCCTGTTCCTGAATAGTGATAAAATAAATTTTGATTATGTCAAAAGTCAATGCGATGAAGAAATTCCGAGCTTGCTACTCGCACACATGCAAAGAACTAAGCTGAAGTGTGTTAAAGAATGGGAATTACTAGGATCAGATTGCGGTTATAACTTTGATTTTACACCAAGTTGACAACAGGAATTTTTAAAACAAAAATTAAACACCTTGTCACAGAATTTTTGACAACTTTGTAAATGAAGCTCAGTCATCCCAATACAGAGTTTACTACAGCAAAATGAATCACCATCTACAAGAAAGGACGTCCTTTTTGACCAACTAGTCAGTAGAAAAAATAAATAAGATTTTTAAAATAAGTGGCGAACTTTTGAAGCTAGATTTCATACCACATCGCTCTGTATAACCTCCAGAGAGCGTGAAGATGTGTTGCACCTAATCGCGAAATGCCCTATCCTCAAGGAGTTCGGCGGTAATTTCTTCGGTGCTAAGACGCTTGAGTTGGAGAAACCAATCGGGGAGAGCAATTTTTAGTACAAAACGAAGAATTCGTACAAATAAACCTCACTCGCCCATCCCCATCCAATTTCTCCATGGATTCTATAGAGACACTGTATTTCGATCAGCTGCAGCGTACCGCAAAGAAAATCAGAAAGGGCTCTGCTTGTCTAATGTCGGTATTGGCTCATGTAACAACTGTTTCTTTAATGAGAGTCTGACAAGAAGAAACAAGAAAAAATAACGAATTTCTTTGAAAGCACGACGAGCTACATCTAATCAATCTCCAGTAAGCAAAAGAGGTCTCCGCGCAACTCGATCCTCCGCTGGGTCGTCGACTCTAACTCATCAGAAGTTATGCCCAAGCGGATACAGGCCAGTTTTTGGGCTTGCCCCAACCACCCCGTCATGGGTCTGCCAAGTGGTCACCAATTCAAGGTACACCTCGGCAGTCATAATGATGTAGACTTCTGTTCTACGTGCCCAAACCATCGAAGCGAAAAACGACGAGCTACAACAATTAAATGATGAATGATGACCAGTGTGTCCCTCAAGACGGGGAATAAGTCCGAGTTCCAAAGCCACGATTGACTTGTAGTACCATCCATGGTGTGGCTGCATTAAATTGCAGGCCAACGTTATGTATGAATGCGTCATTACAACGAATTCAAAGTTGGTGACCCAGTTGCAGTTGCATAAGTCGGCAGACGTTTCTGGGCAAATGAGCTTCCCTTCCATTGGGTAAACAAGTATTTTTGAAGTCCAATGGGTGGGTTCACAAAAGTGAAGACGCTGCCCTTCCGACAAAACAAAAGTTTCTCCATAGTCACGTCATTGAAGCACGATGGCACAATATGGCCTCGGTCATTCGTGAAGAAAAATTTCGTCTGCCAGAGGACACTTCGGCAAATTGTTTCCCACCCTGTAACTGATTTGAAATGTAAATCCGAACAAAAAACAAAACTTTTTTTAAGTGAATTCTTGATGGCTGCCCGCCTGTTGACTGAACTAGTGAACAACAAAGCCAACAGTTGACGCAAAGTTTAGATCAGCGGGGTGGTTGGCTGGCATGTGGAAACAATACAACGCACGTGTGCGCACAAGCTCACGTATTGGCTAATTCAATTGTGCCTCCGTGCCTCCATCGTGCTTCACGAGCGAAAGTTACTCGAAAAAAGAAATTGCCGACTAATAAAGTATCCTGTCGTCGACATGAACGCCTCTAATGGGCGAGCTGTAATCGAAGATTAGTTCGGTCGAACAAGGGATGCTCCCTATATCGTGCCGCATCTTATCCTTGTGCCCACACAGTGCACATGTCCCGTGGTAATCTGTTGTGTCATGGCTTGTGCCGGCATGGAGAAAGTAAATTATGATGTTGTGGGGAAGTCGCCCAGGTTGAGACCCAGATTTTCAGAAACCGCCCACAAGTTCGAGCAGCGGTATTTGCTATTCTCCCATGGGATGCTGCACTACAATGTAGTCGATTTTCGACGTCAGAGTTCCTTGTTGGGTGCTAGTGATGCGACAAGGTCCAGGTCCCCGATAGTTATGTCAAACTGAAGGAAATGATGTGAGGGCTTCAGGACTCTACACGTCATTTCGCAGGGATTGGAATGACGTAGAACGATTAATGGTGGTAAAATAGGCAGAGGAGCACTCGGATTTGTGTACAGAACCACATATGCGGTAGGAAGCACTTACCGGAAGCTAGCCATGATCCACCTGGACAACACGTGCTCCAATGGAACGGGGTCTTTCGTAATTTGAGTCTACAAATTCATGTGGACGCTGCTAATGACAACTTTGAACAGAAGTTGTCATTTTAAAGTTGCCGCGCAGTTGCTTAACTGTTCAGCCATCACAGCGATGGGTGGACCTTGACTTCTGCCAAAACGGCTCTCCAGGTAGCGTGATCTTTGGGAAGGTTGAGGATGTCTCTGAGACCTCCAGGACTGGAATCAGCCCGCAAAATGCCCTGTCAAATTCAAAGGGCAGATGGAACCTGGACTACTTCCAGCACGGAAAGTCACTTTCCAAGCAGCTGTGATAGGATCGACGGAGTAATCATTCCTATACTTCACGCAGCTTACTCAGAGTGACGACTATCGATAGTGTCATTTCGTCTATTAACACTTCAAACCATTCAAATGGCAGGACGTGATGGCATCTTTTCTGCAGAGCTACCTTATTTCTCCCCAACTGGTCACCATATATGGAGATGTCTAGGACACGTACATAGACTCTGGAGGATGACCACCGTTGTCTTCATACCAAAGGCACGGAAAGCTTAGGTAGGAGGGCTGAATTCATCAGCGCACTTAGACCATATTGGCTCATTGTGATACCCACAGTCAGATTACTACCAATGCCTGACTACTTCAATGGCAAATGGTGAGTGGACCAGATTTTAAAACCAGATAAAAGCGTATTAACTTTGCTTTCGTTGGGATTCGAACCGAGGACCCCGCTAACCAGGGGCAGGCACTCAACCAACTGTGCCATGCAGTCGTAAAGGGAAAACCCTTAACGTTAATGCGAAGAATCTAAGACCAATCTATCATCCTTCCAGCGCAAAACTCTGCCAAAAGTTGATCGATTTACAAACCAGAAGCAGAGTTTCGGTGAATAAAATGTCGATCCTTCAGCATGCCTTCAACAAGGGAAAATCTGTAGGAACTCGATTGTTGGCATTATAGAAAAAAAAAAAACACTCGAGCATAAGGAAATCACCCTTCCTGCTTTTAACAACGTCGACACCCAACCATTGCCTCAGCACTCAACCGACTCGGAATCGAAAAGTTCTTAGTGGCCTTTATTCACCAACTTCTCAACAATAGGGCGATTTGCTCCCTGCTTGATGATACCACGATCTGCATAACGGTTAACAGATGAATTCCACAAGGTGGAGTGCTCCCACCACTCATATGGAACGTAGTAGTGAATGAACTTCTTCTAACATTGGAAAGGACAGGGTGCAAGGTCATTACCGATTGTGTTGCCATCACAGCCTCTGTGAGATTCATAGCCACGATTGGAGTTATCATCCAGTCGGCTATTGTCGAGTTAGAGAATGGACTAACATGACTAAATGTTAATCCGATGACTTCGATCCACCTAAAACAAGAGTGCCAAATTCCTAGGACTCATTCTGGACATGAAGTTATGCTGGAAATCCAAAACCCAGGAACGGCTCTATATGGTGGTAAAAAAGCTATAGTGGGCAAGTAGGGTCTTCAGCCGCATTTAGTTCACTGGCTATTCGTATCAGTGTTCGTATTGACCGATACTACTGTACGGTGGCGCTAGACAAAGTCACCAACTGCAAACCGCTCGAAAAAGTGCAGCTTATGGCATCCGATGAGCAATGCGAACTACCTTTTCCCTTGCTTTAAATGTATTCCTCAACATTCCGCCGATAGATGCCTTCGGCAGGGATTCACTGTCTGCACGGAAACCGTATGTGGACGGAGCTCAGCTGTTGACACTCGAACATCCTCGATAAATTTGGATCACTATCAGGAAACACCGACCTCACGATACCTAAGCTTATCTTCGAGACTCCTCAACCATTAGTAAGATCTGGGAGGTAGATCTTACTCGACGTCTGAACACCAGACGCTGGACGGTCCTCTGCGAATTTTCACAGACAGATCGAAAATGCTCGAAGGAGTGGGCCTAGCATAAGGGAGGCTACTCTTATGATCTGGGTCTTTCAGCCAGAGGCAATAGAGATTAATGAATTTCTGTTCGGGCTAAAAAATCAATCTTATATTAGATATAGATATTGGGTGATGTGAATAAAAACAAAGGGAACACTCTCAGTGAACACTCATGAAAGCAGTGTCTTTGTTAAGGGGAACACTCAATTTGGTGTGAGTAAAGATACTCCTCATAGTAGGCTCTTTCTCTTAAGTTGATGTTTAAGAAACTCGAGTTCTGGACATTTAAGAGTGGGTGCAAAGTCGGGTAATGTTGGGTGCTAAGTATATGCAATAATTTTAAACATACCAACGCGAAGAACAATTAACCTTACTTCAGGTCGTTTCGGTGCCACAGGGGATAATAAGATAAGAGGGATTGGTGGGGAATGACATTGGGATTCATAGATCCACAGTTTGTCAATGGTTGTGATATATCTGCAAAAACAAATCTATGGATGAATTTTTTCTTCCACAGATTCCAACGCAACTGATCTGGAGTTTGGATTTTTCCAGCATAAGATTGTAAAAATTTTACAAAATCGTCTTCTTCCATTACAGATTTCCTTTTTCAAAGGTTTTTCATTAAAAACCGTCAAAGTATTCCTTTTCCGACACAAAACTTTCCATTTCTTAAACTATTTTTTCTCTTGAAGTTAAATCTTATGCACACTCAACTTCTTCAGGGGTTCACTCAATACATCTCGTTTTTATTCACACCATAATGGAGGCAACATTCAACTGTCGAAATATGTGGCTGGACTGTTTTCGTAAAACTTGGCGACATTTGCTTTTATTCACATCAAATGGAGTGTTCTCTACAAAATGCTGAGAAATCACTCGCACTTAATTTTTATTTACACCACCCATTGCCATCTGTTGGAACAGCCATGTAGCGATTGAATCTCCGAGTACAATCGCATTTGACTCCAAGACGTCCCTCAATTGCCGAGACACAGTGACATCTCAGAGAATTGTGCAACAGACGAACTCTCTAGTAAAGGTACCACCTCAAAACTTTCTTGGAACTCTTATACACGTCATAACCAGGCTCCTTGGAGTTATGAGTTCAAGCCTCCTGACCAGGTATCTCCTAAAAAGATTTCTGCAGAGGGTGCAGGGATGAAGAGGAAAAAGAAACCATTTCACATCTTCCTTGCAATTGCAGTGCTCTCTTATCTCGCAAAATTAGTCACTAGGATGTCCCATATTTTTAAGACTTGACAGAATAAGTAAAATCTGTCAACGTCTTTTTGCGGATAATAGATATTCGTGGTAACACAATGTGCCTACTTTTGGCCTGAGTGTGGTTACATCTAAGGCAGTCAGCCACTCTAACTTAACCTAACCTAGAGGGATCTTGAGCTAGCTGCTTCAAGGTGCGCTCATCAACGTCATTAAGAACATGTGTGAGCCACAATAAATGCGGATGTTCTCTGTTGCGCATTCCTAAAGGCTCGGCCTGGGACTCTACATGAACCAGACATCAAAGGCATTGACATTCCTAGACGTCTGGCTAAAATTACCCCGCAGTATTCTTCGTGATTGGATCTTCTCTTCCAAGAGCCATCAGCATCTTCGTGGTAGCAAGTAGTTCAAGCTCAGGAAAAAGTTCTTCAAAACCCCACAATTCTGTCAAGAAGCACGTGAAATGTTATCCATCCCAAGGCTCCGATGGCTTCCTCAATTTAAAACTAAGATTTCAAAACTTCCAAGTCATTCCCCTTCAACTGACCAAAGTGAGTTCTCAAATTTCACACGCCACCATCACATGCCCGCCCATATCCACTCCACTCTTAAGAGTCGCTCGATTACCCTCAAGTCCCATTGCTATTCAATTTCAAACATGTCAACTGTCGTTATCAAAACGAACATTCACATTTAATCCCGATCTGAAATGTTGAACGTAACAACCGCACGACAGTTATAATTTGCTCCAGTTAATTGCTTCGCCTCAGATTCATCTGCTTCGCTACACGCCCCCGGCGAGGCATATTCCAGGCGGCAAGCAGATGCCATTTTTAATTGCTCAAGCATTATTTTTTATTCACCCACAACCCAAAGTACACACATTTCACGGCAGACTGACGCTACACGAGGGGCGGTTGTGTCTTAAAAGTGGGCGCGCCCGAAGCAAGAACTTTCTGTGGAAAAAGTCTGCATGCCATCTGTGAACGTACACACACTCGCTTTTAATTACGTTGAAGGATGTGAAAACTTTTCCTTCGAAAGTCTCTTGCCAGAGCAGTGGAACGTGTGTGTGTGTTCACGTACGGCTGTGACTGCGTAGTGAAACTGAAAACTAAAGGACAGGGCTTTGTTTGAGTTTTTACGAGTGAAAATCTCGAGTTTTTCTTTCATACGGTTGCATGGAAAACTCTCTTAAATGGATTTGCATAAGCCGTTTCATTTTACAGAACAAAAAAAAAATTTTTTTCAGGCGACCAAATGTTTGCAGGAATCATATTCAGGAAGAAAGGATGGTACTTGGAAGTGTTATGCATTCAAAATTCAAACAATTTCCTTGTGACATTTTGCTGGTCTAATGGATGTGGGGCCGAAGTCGACACAACCATATGATGTCCACAAAGCGGAGTCTCATCTGCTCTCATGTAGCCTAGATGTAGACGAGCTTTTAATGATACTGAAGGAGCATCGGAACCCTTCACAAGCTCTGAACCATTCTGCGCTGTGGGAGACCATGTCCGCAGAGAAGAATTCAGGGAAATAGAAAAAAGTAACCAGACTGAAACCTGGGTCAAAGCTCAGGACACTAGTCCGGCCAAGAAATTCTTGGGGCAATATAACCGAAAGAGGATTGAGACAAGTATCAAGATGATTAAAAACTACATCCGTATCCTAAGAGGCTCCATAACAGAGCACGGTAAACTAAGAGTATCAGAAAAAGGTCTCTGCAGATTTTGTGGAGAATCTAATGAAAATCCAACTGACTTCTACTTTGTTTTGATTATTGTGTTGTAACTTAAAGGTAGCTAGGGACGTACCTATGTCATCTCTATGTCCTGGCACCCAGCAAAGGCGAATGTGAAACTATTCGTATATCTCTTCAAGAGATGCGCGACAGCTTATGGCCACTTTAGAGTTTATCGAGAACGATGTTAAGGATCTAATTGCTGTCTGGCAATCCGTAAAGATACAGATATCGCGGGCGGATACCACGTTCCACCTCAGCCTGGGCAGGGCCTCGTTGATCGCCATTATTTCCGATTGGATGACACTGCAGTGGTAAGGTAAGTGAATTGCTTTGTAAAGCTTAAGATGCTTAGAAAATACCCGACTTCCTATTCCGTCGTCCGTCTTGCATCCATCTGTGTAGAAATGTATGGCGTTACCAAATGCTACATATATTACCGTCATACCACAGGTCTCTTTCCGGAATAGGGGGTTTCGAAGTTTTTCTCTGAGAAGTATATAAGTGAGAGGTAATCCAGATTATTAGAAGTAAATCCTTGTTTATACGCTCCTAAAACTAAACAGTAGTGAAATAAGAAATGCTGAGGTAATTATCACCGGACACTGCATTCTCGGTATGCACGCCAGAATATTGGGAGCTCCCCACAACGACTTCTGCAGACGAAGAGGAAGAAGAAACTATGCTTCACTTCCTAGGTACTTGTCCAACCCTTGCAAGAACACGAAAGGATATACTAGGCAATTACTTCTTCAGCAGCCTAGAGGAATCGTCAAATTTTTAGAGTCAGGACATAGCTAAGTTTATCAGGAAAACAAATTGTTTGTAAACCAGAACAGGAGTAGCTTATTCAAGATAGGCAACTGTGATACCACTAGGTGGCTATCAGGTATTAGTGTAGTCCCTATGAATAAAAGAGGGACCGGCTTAAAGCACCGGGCAGGGATATCACGACGGATCCAATCAGGATCTAAGTGGGCCACAACTGTTACAGCTGTGACAATCACCTTACCCTAACATAACCCAAAGCCTTGTTCTATTAAGATTTTGACATGTCCGAATGTGCAGTCTTGCCACTGAGAGCATACTTTTAATCCGATCGCGCAGTTGGTGGCTAATTACTTACCATGAATATCTGAGGGAAGGTTTATTATGGTTTCAAGTGCATCGTTGGGAGTCGTTCTCTAGGCTCCACTTATGCAGATGCCGGCTTGCTTTTGTACCTTCTTAAAAGTTTGAGATGTGTGTCGACGTTGATAGTACTACTCCGCATAAGAGGATGGGTCCGGTCACGGCTGTGAAAAGCCAGTGTGTCATGTGTCGTTGAAGACCCCTTTTGTGCCTGATGGTTTTTTGATCATATAATAAGGCCATAATGTTTTCTTGCTCTTTCAGTTGTATTGAGTTCCTAGGTTAATTTGCTGTCTACTATAAGGTGAAGGTAGCTTGTCTTATTTTGGAACTGTAAACTGGCGTCATTTAGGGTGGGAGGGTCGATATAAGGTATTTAATATTTCCTAGTGAAAAGCACGATCTCGGTCTGTGCGTTTAAGACCATTTTCTGTTACCGAGTAGATTGAGACCATGTTGCAGTAAGCCTTTCAATACATGTGGGTACCTTGCCGAGAAGCCCATGGCAACATCATCCGCATAGGAAATAATTCTGCAACCAGCCAGAGAGGATAGTGCTCCTCTTTGAGGTGTACTTCTTTTAGTATAGCTTTCCGCGGAAGCGTTACCTAGACTGGCATTAATTACTACTACTAGGGTGTTCCAAAGAAAACGCACAATGATAATTGTAACTAAAACAAAAAAGTTTCATAGAATTATCTTAACAGTTTTTATTATGAGAATCTACGACAATTATGGTTAAGTTCACGCTACGGCTTCGGTGGCATCCAAATATTCAATGACTCTGAGACATAATTGAGGTTCAATGTCTTTAATGTGCCGAATTATCTGAACCATTAGCTCTTGAATTGTTCTTGTCTTATTAAAGTACGATGGCTCCAAGTCGGAAGAAGGCACAGGCTCTGGTGTATACGCCAGTTCGCCGGAGCTAGCAGTAGCCATACGGCTCCCGAACCACTGCAGTGTTTACCAGGCAGAAGTAACAGCTATTCAAGAGGCTGCCCTCCGGCTATCAATGACCGCGATAGACGGAAGATCTATTGTTATTTACATAGATAGTCAGGCGGGCATAAAGGCTCTGGAAACATCATCGATCAAATCTGAGATGGTAAAACTTTGCGGTGTTTTTTGAAGGATGAGATGCAACCTTACCCTGTGGGTCCCTGGGCACATGGCTATTCCGGGCACGGTCGCGTCTAAGACTGGCGCAAAATCAGGAGACACATTACCCCCAATGAGAGCAATAAAAACAGTGCTATTAATAGACGCCATAATCAATACTAATCGTAGATGGGCGAAACTGGACACCTGCAGAAAACCATGTGGCCTACACTAGATCCATCGAAAACTAAAGCTCTCCTAGAATTGGAAAAGAGAAACATTAGTAAAGTAGTAGGCGTAATCACCGGCCACTGCCTAATTGGCAACCAAGCCAAACGACTTGGCGCACCCTTCAACAACTTCTGCAGAAGCTGCTTGGATGAGGAGGAAGAGGAAACCGTGTTAACTACATCGGAACCTGCCCAGCCCTTGCAGAGACAAGAAGAAAATACATGGATAGCTACTTCATCAATAGTCTTGAAGATCTAGCAACTACCAACATAGAGGACATCCTCAAGTTCATTAAAACCACCAACTGGTTATATGTAAATTTACACACACCAAAAGAATGTGTAGTCGGTCAACGAAGTGGAGGGAAAAGCCGAATAGTGACATCACAACCGACCTTAAAGGTCTAAGTGAGGCAAATACCCTTGAGAGCCTTGCTAGTCACATGTACCTACCTACCTCTATCACTAGTGGATTCTCTCTCTCCCAAAGGCAGCAATTCTGCTTGTGGATACGTCATTCATCATTCACTTCTCTCTGTTCAACTAACCATTCGGAGTATTGACGACGCTTGAAATGGTTAGTAGGCTTCAGCTCTTGAATCAATTGAACCTTGTAAGCGTGTAAATGCAAATCTTTATTCAAAATTTGCATCAATGATATTCAATTGTTGGCCACGACGACAAGTCGAGGTTGACGTCTGTTCTGGCACGCTATCGCGAAAAACAGCAGTGTTTTCCGCAGAACAAACTGGGCGAGCATGCACAGGTGTTTTCACGTTCCCTACCTGAAATTTGCACACATTTGCTCGATTATGCTGATCAAAAAATCACGAAGTGCATGAAATGCATTTTGATTTGAACCCCCATTTTCGCAAAAGCCTTCAACAACCTTAACGCGCTGCTCAATTGTTTATCTCTCCATAGTTGAATTTGTCAAACACTGAAACAAAGAAATATCAAATTAAGTTGGACAAGAAAACTTGATAGTAAGCCGTGACTCACAATTAATATCGTGCATTATGGACCAACCTTTAGTCGGTTTATTACTGCCACTAGTTCCACTTCTACGTCTAGTCCCACCTGTGCCTGTGTGATGCCAGTGTTAACTGAGTATGTTTGATTTTAACAAATCTCACAAATCAAACAAGAAAAAAACCACACATTACAACACTCAACATTATGCCATCGACCTGGCTGTGATGAAGTGCTATTTCGATGATATCAGTCCCTGAATGAACTTGAACTGTCTAGCAGTGCCTTAGATCGATTATTCCAAACTCAGGTTGGAGAGGTGGGTGCAGTACATCCATGCCCATGTGTACTTGTCCTCAGGAACGCAATAGAACCTAATCACATCTTCATCATAGAACGGACAGCCAAGCAGTCCAACCCCGAGGATATGCTCGCTGCTCGCTTATATCGCCATAGTAAGACCGTGAAACAATTTGCGCAGCGCTTTCAAAATTCACGGTCGACAAATGCGGAACATAGTTATCCTACATTAATCCCCTAAGGACTTAGGACCAGCGCTTATCTGCCACAACATCCATCACAAGCCAGTGGGCTCCAGCACACAGTTCTTCTACGCCACCAATGCCTCAAGCTCAACGCTGAATGTGTACTCAGTTGGATAATCCAACAAGAGAAGCAAATCACCTCGGTTACAGGTCTGCTCTGTTTGTGAAAGTGGACGGTTGCTTGTTAACCATGTTATCCTTCTCGTGGGGCCGCAAACGCACACGCTTTCCCTATGTCTATGCAAACACACACAAATACAAGCCTTTTGTACCGAACAACACTTGCCGGCAGGGTAAAATGTTCGGCTAGGGCCAACCCTTCAGAGCCAATAAACTTGCGATGTATGTACGTTCACGCAAAATCTCTCGTTGTCCTTTTGCCGGCCTACGCACTCGACTGCAGTGAGGCATGCCTTACGGACACTTTGTCCTGATTTATGGTTTCGCTTGTAAATACAAGGAACTGCCCGGTGTCCTGTTTTTAAATCCCTTCTCTTCCATAGGGGGCGAGAGAGAAAGAGTGCGCTGGGATGAAACTCTTATGCAGCTGTCCTTCTAATTTATAATTGAAAACTGAGAGGAAGTTTCAAAAACAGACAAACATCTGGACAACAGCCGATTTGGCTAAGCGGGATAAGGACGATGGCAATGACAAAGGATTTTGTGTCGGAGATGAGTGCAAATTAAACGAAATTTCATATCCGAACATAAGAAGGACAGAAAGAGAAACAAGACCGCTCGGCGGACTCTCTACACTATGTACGGGTTTTGAAAATTTGGCTGGTTTTTTTTTTTTTTTGGCAAGAGAGTTTTAACTGTACACTGCAGTATTCAGACTCCAGAAGTGGTCCATACTACTCCCAGGCATCAACCTACATTGGTGTAATTTCAGGCGTTTCTGTGATTGGGAGTCTACATGATTAAAAAGTTTCAGCCCATTACCACCGAATAACAGCCACCTGATCCGAGCAAAGGCGGGACAGTGACAGAGGGTGTGTACTCTGCAGGTTCGTCGTCTTCTCACAGAGGGTGTCGTCGCTTATGCCAAGCACACTTAGGTTGATGGAGTAGGTGTAGTATACTAACGGATAGTACGCCGGTAGATCGTCTGCAGGTTTTTATGTAAAAATTTCTTAGAGACGTTCGGCTACTCTGTCTGGAACCTGGAGAATCATGTCACCTCCGGCAGTGTTCTCGAGAGCGCCAACCATCAATGTAATGCCTTACCAAAGACGCAGGCAGTTCCAGCGCAATTTAAAGTGCCTCCTCTGATCCTTGTCCTTCATTGGCGATCTTTTTTCCCGTGATCCCACGATGACCCAAGACATGTATTTGTGATTTCTGACTACCGATCAATTTCAGATAAGATTCGCATTCCTTCCTGGTTATAGGGTGGAGCAAGGCCTTAAGCACAGCTTGCCTGCCGCTACAGACACGAATTGTAGGCCTGTGCCACCTGTTCTTCACAATTTATGCATGTAGTCCCTGACCATTGGGATAGCATAGGTTTCCGCATGAAAAACCGACGCAAATTTAAAATTTACCAAATGACGTATGCACTCTAATGTTGTCGCCCCCCACGAAGACGCCACCGTCAGACCCTTCATTGATCTTATAGCCGTCCGTGAAGAACCGACTACATTCCTTTCTTGGATCAGATTCTGGCCATAGTCAGTCCCGAGTGCAGGGAAAGTTGACTTCGTATGTTCAACGCAGCTGGAGCACTGGTGTCCGTGTATCGGATGGCATATCCATAAGACAAATGCGGTGCGCATGGTCATCGAAGTATCGGTAGGAGTTGTATTGATGACCACTTCTTTTTAGACTAATGAATATGGCTTTGAGAGTGGACCCCATGATATGGTTATCAACAGCGAGAGGGCTTGGGGGGGGATTCAGCAGCAGCATTCGAAAGCAGTACCAGGCGAACTAGTTAAGGCCCCTATGAAGCCGAAAAGGGAATCAGAAAAAGGGATGGTGACTCCTTTCAGTTAAAAAAAAAATTGATTCGATTTTGAAAATTGGCTGCTTGCTTCAGCAGCAAAAGCGTTATGTCCTTTTTTTGACTCCATTCATACAAAAAACCACAAAAAAATCGCTTTCAAATCTCCATTCCTGAATACAGGCAATCCCCGCTGGATTTGAATGCAATCACCGACACGAAATTAGGTTTCAACTAACATCCGCTGCAGATTTGATATAACAAACATCACGTACTCCAGCCATCGATGAATCCACTTTCGAACAGATTGCGTCCCAAGGAGGATATGATGGCGAATCCTTGAACAAATCGTTCGATAATCCTAGGCAAGCTCTGGCCAAGGCCATCGCTGCAAGAACAATTCGTCAGTAATTGCTGACTGAAAAGAATCCAACTACCATGCCTCGTGAGAGAAATTCACGTCTTCGCCTTCAGCGCACACCCCCTCTCAGGTCGTGACGGTAAATCATATCGTTCCTACATGACGGGAACTGCGCCGAGTCGCACTTTCTCGGATCCGCATGCAAATTGGTAATGAAATATAAATTCGAAATGGGATCTGCTTGTCGATAGAATTGAAAAAAATAAATTGATTTACTTCAAGCTGGGGAGACACCCTAAGACGCGCCAACGCACGTAATCAAGCGAACAATTATATCGAGGATATTCGGTGATTGAGCACTTGTGCACGAAATGTGACGAATTGTGTCGTCAAGTAAGGCATTAGGATGTAAATCGTCAGTATGTCTGCACGGAGGCTTTTGGCTTTTGTTATGAACGGTCAACCACTTGGCATCCGAGACCCTTGCCATTGTAGGTCAGGGCTTTTGACAGTCGGTTCAAGGATTCACAGAGGACTCAGCCTTTGTGTTGAGAGGAATTCAATTTAGTGACGTTGACTCTTGACATGGAAAACGTCTTGCTCAGGTACCAAGTGGTTGAGCTTCTGGAAAAATTTTGAGGGGACGGTGCCATTTTTTCGAGAATATGTATTTTTAAGCCAACGAAAATAAATAGCTCAACGCGCGAAGAAAATTGCTCATTCAAATCAATAGTGTTGCTAGGATCCAATCCAATTTGTTGGTCCTTAAATTCTTTCGAATCCCAGTGAAAGAAAGGTTAATACGCTTTCATCTGGTTTTCAGAACTGGTCCAGTCACCATTTGCCGTTGGGATCAAATTAACGGCTCTATCACTGGGGAAGTCTACCAGTGGTAGTAGTCTGACTATGGCTGCGCTAGCAGCCCCCCTACCTAACCTTGGTCCTTTAAGACTACCTAGAAGACAATTAAATCCATGAAAAATTAGTAATAAAACAAAAAAGCTTTGCTTTGCAGCAATAACCTTGTTTACTTTCCGTTTTTGCCAAGTAAGGACTTTAATCCCTGAGCAAGAACTGAAAATTCCCCCAGAGACTTACAATTAAAATATGCCACGTGGCTATAACCGCCCACGCCTCGTCAAGCGCATTTTTCAGAGTATCTTTTCACAAAATTCCATGCAACCACGGCAATGAGGCCACCTACTCATTCATCATTATTTCGCAACGTCGTGTGATGCACAGACATTTCAATTCACACACAAATTTGGATGTTCGCAGAATCCTGTGGAAATGTATCTCATCACATTGCACGCCAGCCTTCTGCAATCCCACATCACGTGATTTCGTGCTGAAGTTTGATGAACGAATTCGTCCTCAAATATCATTGTGTAGGCGGCCGGGATTCCAAGAAATCTAAGGATAACGAAATTAACAAGCGAATTTCTTAACATTGTGCTTTGCCTTAGATTACATATACTCGCGCATGAATGTAGGATTTCACAATCACTTTTTGGTGGAATTTTGATCAAAAAGGCGCTTGTGTGTGCATTCGCGTATTTCGCCGACTCTATTGAGGGGCTTACTGTACCGCAATTAATTGTCTGCTTTCAACAAGAGACAAATGCTGCACCTACTCATGATAGTTACTGCATCTGTGTACCGATGCTGGTTGTAATTGAAGCAATTGTATGGGATGTATTCGCCTTTATAACGATGCGATTATGCGATTAATGTTAAGAATATTCAGAAATTTGCAACTAGTTGTTATCCCACTCTCCTCACGTGCGCCACTAAAATGGTCTGGTGCATACTGTTTACGATCGCAGTCAGTCGTTGTTGTTGTTGCTACTAGCCTTAATCCACGTACAAGTCCAAGACAGACTTACATCCCCGTGAAACAATTAGATTACTGCAGGAGGCATTTCTTGGTTGTTTACTCTCACGTTTCGGTGATCAGAAGTGGCCGCCAATTCGGGTGATTTTCACGTATGTATCTACACACTGTTTTACCGAGTCTTTAATTATTCTATATGTATACTTATATGTTGCATGCTGCCCTATATAAAGTATGAGGTGGGTAGTTAGCGTCGCTCGCGAACAGGATCTTAACCCTTTTTTCCAGATTTAAAAAGAAATAAGGCCAAATTCGTAAGATCTTTTATAATTACTGCACTCAAAAAAAGTTAGTAAATTTGGACTGTAATGCCTCTACTGATTTCATATAGTAGATAAGGAATTAAGGAAGAATTCTATGGCTACAGAACAGCCCGATAAACAACGGATACTTGTATGCCCACAGAATGATCTGTAGTAGCATACACTTAGTTTGCTACAGTTTTTTCATTAAATGTCAAGCAGACTATATGCTACCCAAAATTGGTCTGTGGTAGCCCACACTTTGCTCTACAATGATGATAAAATTGTTGAGCACAAGCTAGTTCAGCAGAGACTATGAGAATCTATGCTGGTTTACAGTTTGGCAATACATGGTCTGGCCAGGAACATTTAATTTTTTAATGAAGCTGTCGACTTGAAATTCTAGGTAGCTTCTTAAAATTTTATTTTCTATAGATTTATGAAAAACCCCTATTCTAATGGGTTCCTACAAGAGGGCAAAACAAATTAAAAGAAAAAAAGACACCCTCGGACGGACACATGATGCCTGTATGTTGTTCTGTTGTCCTGTTGTTTTACACGGAAACAAGCAAAAATCAACTCAGGAAAAAGGGAAAACTACGCATAGTACGTTGAATAAACTTCGACTTAAGCGTTCACACGGAATCAAAAAAGACCTTTGTCTCCACTGTTGGTCTAATTGGGAATGAATAATTTGCCACTTCATCTCCCCAAAAGGAAACCCATAGTTTATTGGCCTACAAACTGCGTTTTGGTCACTGACCTAAAATCCCGGCGGTTGTTGCTGCTACCGCTGGGAGATTCATAGTCTTCACCGCTGATTTAACACGTTAGACTTAATATATTACAGCTAATGTTTCCTTTTTCCTTCATGCATTCTTCTACACAACCTCAGTGGGGGTAGCGAAATAAGGGAACATCGACTCTGGTGATGGGAGGTAACTAGGCTAAAGCACATAGCATATTTTGTGTGTGCAATTTTTGTCGGGCATATTTTGTGTGTTGCGGTCTTCGTTGGATTTGCCGATGCAATTGCCGTCGGCATGTATGTATATGGAATATCTTGCATTTTAACTATTGTACTTATTTTTATAGCAATCATGGCATTTAGTCTAATTAATGTTTGTGTTTACTGCTTGTGTACTATTTGTTTATTTCTTGCTTTTTGCATTACTTCCAATTTTTACGGGTCTTGCGTTCCTTCCTTTTTATTGACGGGTATTGTGTTCCTTCCTTTATTTACGGGTGAGTTTTCGAATGAATGTTGAAAGAGACACAAGTAAAAATTACTTCCTGCAGTGCATTGTTCGAAGAACTGTGAAGGCGAATCACAAAAACCGGAAGCAACTTTTTCTACAATGCAAATAAAGTCGGCGTCGATTGCATGGATCAAATGATATCGAATTTTTCAACTAAATGGCCAAACAGATGATGGCGTTTTTTTTTGCAACATGTTGGATATTATGGCATTGGCAGCTTACTGCATTTGTAAAGAAATCGATGGGATCAACAAAAATGATGCAAGACACTACTTTTTATTTACGCAATGCAACACACAGGTTCGTCCAAACGAAGAAAATCTAATGAATTACCCACACGTTATCTCCCAATTCACTACTCATTCCTTAATCGGCTGTTGACATGACGAAGAAACCTCCGACATTGCTTGCAATGAGCTGAAAAACTATGTCGTACAACTCGCTTTTTGGCGTGAAGTGCTTGACGTACTGGGTTAAAAGCATTCGAAAATGATAAAAAAAAAAAAACGTTTTACTTACAAAAAATGTTCAGGACTTATTCGTACTTCCACACATGCTAAAACCACTACGTAAGTTAAGAAATTCATAAAGCATCTTCATACAAATGCATGCAGATTTTTAGGGGCCTAGCCAGATACCATGTGTCCGTGGGAAGCTTTTAAGATATGTGTCCAACGGAGGATTAAGCGAAGTATCAACCAAATTCAGTCACATTTATGCAGATTGGCCACTGGCTCGAAGTGTTATTCCATACATAAGCCTGTCCTATGTACTCTGATGGAATAAAAACTAGCAATTAGTAAGTAAAAACTATGTTTTTTGTTAATTTTAGTTTAAAACGATCTCATAAATATATAAGTTACTGAGCTCATTTATCCTCCTGCGTGGCTGCATATCCACATTCGAAAAATTGTCGCCCTTATAGCTTGCGACACTCTTCTACCCCCCATTTCGCTTATCTCTCATTCACCACCCGCATTTTTTCAGTCAGACTACTGACAGCAAACGCTTTATTGACGACTCGGTGTGCTCTGCCAATCACGTCAATGTCATCACGGTTGCAAGGACATCTGGAAGATCGTGCCTCTAGTGTTTTAATGCGATTCTTGCACGAACATCTCACAAACGATGTTGAAGAAGGCACATGACTGTGCTTCGTCTTGAGAAGATTTTTAACGCTTTTTTAAGAAAACTCATAGCTCGTTAAATTGTACAGGCAAAGGGTTTTCTTTCCTTGTGGGTCACTGAAGTTCCACACTTCTATAAGTCGGCCATGTCTTACAGATGAGCTGGTGGGCTCAACCAATTGCCAGGTGCTTTAAAGATGTCTGCGTCTAGTCCACCCGCTTCAGCGGATTTGTTAGATTTCAGTATCGAGATAGATATGTTGATACAGCTTACGTCTGGGGAAAAAAATCTCATCTATCATCTTAAATATCGGCGTTAAACGATCTCGAAAAGTGATTCGTCAAATTCTTCCAAAATCTACGACAATCTGTCAATATTCGCCCCGGTAGACTTTTGTGGGATCATTATATTAATTTAATAATTGTTTCATCATCTGCTGAGGCATTCTGTCATCATTCTTTTCACAGCACCTCTGAATTACCACGATCGCCTTTTTCATGTTCTTCCTTCCTGCATGAGAAGACTGAAGAACTTATGAATAGCTGAATAACTTTCGATTAAGCTTACGTCTCTGATATTACGAGAAGTCCGTTTTCTACTACTGATACGGACTTGCATCAGTTATTCTGTAGTTGAACTCTGATGCTAATCAGGCTGTCTCGATAATGTACCTTGCTCTGTGACTCTCTCAAGGTCTCGTCAACCTTGCGCGTCGTTTTGATTATGAGTTACCACTTAAGGAATATAATTTTCAGTCTCTAATGGCATTCATCCGATGAGTTTGCAGGCCCCAAAACAATTGCGTTTCGTGTGGCTGCAGAATTTAAGACTTGAAAGCATAGTAGCCAAGGCCAAGGTAACTTCGAATGATGAATGAGTCCATCGACCACAACAGAAGTCTGCGTGCCAAATCAAAGTTCTAACACTCAATCACGATTACATTCATCTGGCAGACAGATTTACATCCTCGGAGAACCATCTGCCGGTTACAGACAGTTCGTCTGTCTACATCGACATCATGACTGGTTTTCATGAAACCCACTGCTACACATTCAATGCGATGATACTCCACAAATGGCCACTGTCTGACGGACACAGGGTAAGGTCCAGTCTCCACCCAAGGTCCCAGGAGAACTTATTAGGCCATCAAAGCAACACGAAGTGCTGCGCTAGTTTACCTCGCTTCGACTGAAATGTTTGTGTAAACAATGTTTTATGTTTCTCGGTCCAATTGGCTTCGGTTTCTGCTTTTCATTCGTCCAACGTCTGCTGTCGGCTATAGGCCATCCCACGTTTGCTGTTTAATCCAATTCCTTTGTTATTGCCTCACTTTTTTTACGACAACAATATGCCCCGTCAAAAGACCAACACGCGTTGAAAGTCATAACATTTCGCATAGAGGCACCTCACCACCGCCTGCTGCGTCATGATTCGTCATGGGAATCGCGTAAAACTGCTGGAGAGGGTTCGCAGAACATCGTTCAAACAGTCGCTTTTTTCGCTCTCGCTGTTTTCTCCTGGAAGTCATTTGCATTCGAATCGGCGTAAACACCTCTGGACAAGCGTGGGCTGAGTGGCGAACCAAACTGTTTCGCAGAAACTTTCATCAATTTTTTTTATTTTATTTGCTTCTGCTGACGCCAGAAATAATGGCAACAAGTAACTAGGGAGGCTAGCCTCATAGAAAGCCCATATATAGGAGCAGCAATAGCGTACAGTTGTAAAGAGAAAATAATTGCCTTGCCAACGAATGCACTGTGTCACTGTCACTGTCCAATTAGTCAAGCGTGATGATAGCGTGATTTAGATTGCTCGGCCTTTCAGAAGCATGATTTTTTTTGCTTCCATGAAAGCCCACTGAGCCGGTTACCGTCCGTTACTCCTAGAACGAATTTGTTTTTTGGACGAATGCCCAGATTGATTTTGCATCCTTTCCTTTCGTTAGGGAAAATCCCAGGCTTTCTTTCCTAATGGCCAGTGAATGGCAGTTGAAGAGTAGATGTAGATAATACTCTGTCCGTCGTCAAAACGCCGAAAAAAGCAGTGGCATGTGTGGTGAAGTTCCTCTGACTTAGGCAGGCCGACCAGATCCTAGCCTTGCGGCGTGTCATTGTGCAGTATCCTGTGAGGACTCGAACTAGGTTACTTAAGTTTTTCCTGCATAGACTGAGAATGGCCGTGCTTCTTTATAGGCTCATGTTTGGCCATGCGTGTTTCGCATGTAGGCAAACTTTAAGATTATTCCATCTTTCACGGGCGCTACCGATCGCTAGCTCTTTAATTTTGTTTTGTTTTTTGGATAATATTGGTACCCACATGTTTTCAACTTTAGATCCAATGATAATTGTTCTGTTTCTGGCTATCTCGTCTGCTTCACAGTTTCCTGTTATATCTCCATCTCCAGGAACCAAGCACACCGTTTGGCTGCAATGTCTAGATATCTCGTTAAGAGACATACGGCAGAGTGTTACCAATTTTGACCATAAAAATGGTGATGCGAGTGCCATAGTTGCTGAATGACGATGATCTCGTTCGATACGCCCTCATCAACAGCCAGTCAGCGGCTTCATGAATGGGTTTTATTTTTACCTGGATGAAACTACAGTAATCTGGAAGTCTAAAAGACTGGCTGATCTAGAGATAATCCGAGTAGATACCCACTCCCACTCCACTACCTGTCTTACCGGTCTTATACAAATTTAACAATATTTGCAATAATGAATTAATAAAAATTACATTTTAATTAAATTCACAGGGCTAAGCTCAGTCTACTGAGGAGGTCACGAAACAGCTCTCGACCAGGAGTGTCAGAGGAGGGCGGCACAGCTTAAATGGCTGCAAGAACACCTTAGAACCTTCTGTGACAAGAAGGGTCAGCATCGTCTTCAAATCAGTGCTACCCATTAAGTAGGAATGTACTTTTAACCCCGAATGCGATTCGGCCTACATATGCATTACGACTGTGTCAGTAAGGTCGTAAAAATAATATGCGTTAAGATCCTTTTTTGGAATTGACAACCGCCAGGGCTGACGTTGACAGTATTATGTTTCTTGAGAAACCAGGAGTGAAATTCTGTTAAAATGGCTAAAAGGTTAATGCTGAAAATGCGCCGTCCCGTTAAACCCTGGCCGTCCTCAAGGCCTCAATGTTTCGAAAACGCCGACATAATGCAGTGGCATCAGTAATGGAAAAAATTCTCCTGACTAAGGCAGGCTAACCAGACTTAAGCGAGGCGCTCACAACCCGCAAGGCAAGGCGCCACAAGGAGTATACCGGGCTAAGCCCCCAGCGACTGACGGCACACCGAAACAGCACCAGCTGGTCAAAAGTCGCCAAGAAACAAAAAAGCAGCAAGCCGTGAGACAGAAAGAGAGGCCTGGTGGGATAGTGCTGGCGGCAAAAGAAGGAGAATTACAGCAGACTCAAAGCTTTGCGATCTGGGAGAATCTGTCTCCAAGATCAGAAGAACTTAAAAGGATGCACTGCTTTTCAAGCTTAAAGTATCCAGTGAAAATACGGTACACCACAAGGATGTCATCGGGAAATGAGTAGAAATACCAGCCCTAACACAGAAAACAACGGTGAAGATCAAAGACATCGACGAGATCACCACCAGGAGAGGCATTTTCAAGGCTATCAAAGCCCAATTCGACGTAGAACTTAGAGAGCCTAAGACAAGTCTATGAAGGCAACCAACTTGCAATTCTAGGTCTACAATTGGAGAGCGGATATAAGATCCAACGATCAGGGCAGATTGAGGTTGTCTTGGAAGTTTATTAAATGCTGTTGGAACTGCCACATTGTACGTCTTTCGCCCATATTCATTCAATATTGTGGACTTCGACCAATATCTGGTCGCTTAGGGTTGTTAAGGAGAGTTTTGGCTCCCAGCTAGGGTTTTGCTTGAGGTCAACTCCCTCACTAAGGGCAGTTCTACATGCAGAATGTGGAGTCTCCTAATAGACCATTGACAGCCGATGGATTCGTGGAGGTCCTATATTTTTACCAAGTGGACATTACCACAATCCTTTAAGTGTGGGGGGGGGGGGCCCTCCCCAATTGGGGCAATTGCTGCAATAGCGATCGGAAACAGAGCTTGTTCGTCATAATTGTGTAAGCTTTAAGTACGAGTAGTTAGTATCTAGTATGACCTGCTAGGTTAAGTTTGGGAATATCAGGCTTAATTAAGTTCACAAACCTACAAAAGATAAGGCTGATTTCAGTGATCTCATAGACAAAAGATGAATGCCCTACATACGTCAGCAAGACCGAAAGAATAGACCATGTACGACAACACATCGGATATCGGACACACGCTGGTAGGTTGGTGGCGCGCTCCCAGATTGATCACATTGCGTCGACGTGATATACTCCTTCAGTATGCGGGATGTGCGAGGTTTCAGCATTGACTAAGAGATAGCTTTGGCTACTTTCATTTCCTTCTCCTACCCAAGGGAGGAAAACGATTATGGAGAAAAGAAGGAAATTGAGGAAGAATACATAAAATCGTAATGGACTGCTAGGCATTTTTCCGATCGAGTCTTCCAGAAAATCTCGGTAAGTTCAACGGCATTTGCAGGAATGATCACAAAGAAAATATGGGACGTTTTTAGCGTTGTCACTGAGGTTCTTAATTATCAGACACTATCGAGGAAAAACTCCTTCAAACAATGCGAAGAAGAACGTCGCGCAATGTGGAAGACAGAAAAAAAGAACGATTCAGAGGATCATATCAGAAGAAGTCAAGCTTCAACCAGTTCTTTCATTATATTGGCGTAACAGATGAACAATGTAAAGTTTTTGATCAGATGTGTACATCTGTAATATACGCTAGGCGGAAATCTTGCCCACCAAATGAAATTTTAGCATTCTTCGGCCGATTGCCTATACCAAATATCAAGGGATAAGTCTCCTTAACATCGAGAAGTGTGCTAAATCGTCCGCTTGTGAATCAAATACGTCCTTTCCCCCCTTGCACGACACATAAGCTGAAGGGATCTATTGCATCAATGATTTGACGTTAATCTGAAATACGTATTACTTCCCGTATGAAAGAAAGTGTCCTTTGTAGTGGATTTTTTAATTTTAACGGAGTGAGAATCTCCCTGGAGGATACGTTTCCTTAATCAGGGTAGTGTGGGACATTCCGGCTGGATTGCTTAGTGGTATCAAGGGTCTTATTGATAATTGAATAAAAATACCTACCCCCTTCTCACCTTTTATAGTAAAAGTGCTTGTTTTTATCCCCTTTACAAAATACCATTGTCAATTCTTGGCGCAAAAGGTATCTTCCATTGGTCATGGCAAAGTTTGTTTTCTCATTCGTTAATCAGTGTTTTAGTTACTTTCCAGTTGACATTACAGAACGGTTAGGCGAGCTCATCTTCGGTTTCGATGCCGACAATCTGGCTGGGTCCCTGAATCTTCACTTTGTTGTGTCTGGCAGGGAGAGTGCCTTAACTCCAACAATAATCCACCATAGCACCGAGTCCTCAAGCTCGTGGGTGACATCTTCTATTTTTGAGGAGCGTGTTCTAAAACTCTACCAAGTAGTCAACGATTTGCCGACAATCTGGCTGGGTCCCTGAATCTTCACTTTGTTGTGTGTGGCATGGAGAGTGCCTTAACTCCAACAATAATCCACCATAGCACCGAGTCCTCAAGCTCGTGGATGACATCTTCTATTTTTGAGGAGCATGTACTAAAACTCTACCAAGTAGTCAACGATATCTAATTAACTTATATACATTCCGCAAAATCTAACGTCAAGACATCAACAGATCAGGGTCTGATTAAGAGTTTGAAATTGCATTCCTTTGAAAATGCCATCATTTGCTGTAAAATTACACGAAGTTGGTACAGCACCAAGATAGTGTTTCTGTATATTTACTTGAAGCAACACGGTTCCTTAATAAATCATTCAGGGAATTTTTCAATGTTAAGGACTAATTTTAAGCTTGATTTTGTACATTCATTTCACTGAGCATGTTACATAACTCTAACATAAGCGTTAAATCGAAGACAATACCAGTTCCCGTGACTATTCGACTTATGCAAGGTCGACTGTATCTTCTTTTTTTAAGGTAAAAATTCGTTTAACACACTTTAGGACTGGACCACATGGGTACAAATATCCTTATTTTGGGTTCTAAGTCTCCAGCTCCTACTCCAGAGTCCATAGTTGATCCGTTTTGATCCACACCAGACTTCTGGGGCTTAGCCTTGGAACACCGGTAGTCCATTTTCTACAATACAATCTATCAAGTTCAAATTATATGCCGAAAGAATACTGCCTCAACACAATATTTGATACTGTACAAAATATATCTCTTTTAGGGATTGATAGTAAGGTGAACCGTTAAGTCGTCTGGTTTGTATGTATACTCTAGCTTGCAGTTTGATGGTATATCTAGCAGCTATTTTCCTAACGAGGAATGTGGAAATGGAATGGTATGAGAGCCCGACTATAGCTTCTAGAGCTGTTGTGGGGCACATGGCATATGGATGTATAGCACCTCTTGGTGTAGCAGCAAGACATGCTATTCTTTGCAAACTTTCCGACCTTGTTTGGTACAGGGAACCCAAGTCCTACCCGTATTGATGTTTTTTGGCTCACAATACTTTAGTAGTATACTCTACGGGGGACTTGAATAGACTAAAGCAGTTTTGTTGGTTATTACGGGTTCAAGATTTACGTGTATTCTCCTTGAGAATAATCGCTAGATCATAAGCAAAATTGATCGTGGTATAGCCAGATGTATGAAGGTCTGATAACAATTTGTCAATGATGAAGGAACCCCCCTTGCGGACACCTCTGAGCCACGGTTACAGGAACTCTTCCCGAAGAGAAAGTGATTGAATGACTTCCCAGCATACTTTGGTTGGTCGATTCTTCGAAACCTCTACTACTTATCGCTCTTGTGTCGATTCGTAGCCAGTTTTATCGACCTCAAGGAATACACATAGGGCAGTTTATTTTGAATCGAGGGCACTTTATATCTTTTTGACGAGACAAAATGGAAACTGCTCCAAGTTTAGAGGGCTAGACAAATTTAACACGTCTCCTATGTGAATATCACATTAAACTAATAGGCCCTTACCAGTGAGATTTCAGGTATGGGAAGTCATCAATGGACCAGATTCCCATACTACGGCAGATACTGCAGAACGGAAAATGGTAATACTCCATTAGTCGGACGTATTCAACCTCCCCGTAAACCGACCCATGTTATTGTCTGTATTTTCCACTCGTCGTTGCTTCGAAGCAGGCGGCTCCCAGCTCATGTGATACTCTCCCAGTATTCCTCGCCATGGATGCTCTGTTGCCTAGATTAGTGGATGTCATGCTTGTGACATTTCTCAATCTACTGGAAGGTAGCACTCGTGAGCACACGGCATCTTCTAGAACGACCTATACCTCAAACCAGTCTCAATCATAGCTGAGCTTGGTCTATTTGTTGGATCTTAAGTTTTGTCTGCACTCATTGTGAAGAGGCTTTCCCTGTCGTTCCTCGCAACAGGCACAGCTGTTCACCGGGTCTAGTCTTCGATGCCGTCACTCCGAATTTCCTTAGGGCGCGTAACGCACAATGTATGTTCTAATTAGAAAAAGAACATCATAACGAACAACGAAATTGTCAATAATTTCCTATAAGAACAAATATTACGTATACACCTGAGGAGACAAAAAAAATTGTTTTCACATGCAAAGTGAATGAAATCCTAAAGCAGAGTATTGTCTATTTAATCTGAGTGAAATTTGATCACGGATAATCGTACTTTACTGAACTGAAATATGACCAGTTGCTGTCTGTTTCGGAATTCTACGTTTAATTTGACAGACGCCAACATTTCCCTTCAAATAGGTCTTTTCAGGGCATTATCATTCCTCCATTGCTCACAGTGGACCATTACCTCCAAATCAGGCGACTGTAACGTACAGACAACAATTACCCGGCGCCATTATTCACTGGAATAAGGGCCTACCATTCAGCTGTCAATTTACCAGTTGGCTATTCTGCTTTGCGCCTCCATTCAATTATTTCGGGACTCGTGTTCATTTCATTGTCATCAGCGCGTCACCCCTTTCCTGCCGGCACCGTAATTATAAGGACAAACAATTTCAATAAAACAACGGAGCCTTGTTTGTCCTCGGAAAGTCACCAACCACCGCTTACCAGTGTCAACTTTGTACAAAATTCCTCTTATCAAATGAGGGCCTAGGAAATGTCATATTTTCGGCGTGAAAAGAAAAACACAACTTGCCTTGAAGGAGTTTAATTAAATTCTGCGTTCATCGCGCGAAACCCGTTTCTCTAGTGCCAAGGCACAGCCGGAAGGAAGACAGAAAAAGGGATTACAAAGCAAACGAAAACTTAGCTTAATTAAGTGCGTAGCCAATCGCATTTGATTGCCCACACTCTCCGGAGTTCGGACAGGCAGGGATTTGTACGGAACAGATGTGCAGTGCAGTGAATCAGGTCAGTTGATCCCTGTTCGGTTATGTCCTCGCATTGTTTTTCATGATGATGAATTAATCCACTTATTGGGGACTCACCGAGATGGAAAAGGGAGATTTAATTTCACGCTAAGGATTCTGGAACAGGGATTTGAGGCAACTGCTGGAGTTTACATTGTTCTGCGGGCTTTTTGGAATTTCTAATCAAAAATGCCATCAACATAGGATCTGCTGATAAGGATTCTTTTTTTTTTTTTGATGATGAGTGGCAGATGACTGGCTTTGAACGTCGTCTTTTGAAACAAAGAGAAGGGGATTTAGATGAAATCATCCATCTGACCTTTTCCGTTTCAAATCCATTGTTCTGGCAAATATTTGTTGTTCTAATAAGAGTAACGAACTGGATGTTCAATTGGTATGACCCTCAATAGGGAGTGCGGGAAATCGAAGGTACTTATGCCAGATACGACAAGATAACCTTGGAGTTAGCTGAAACACCGAAATTGTGATGTGGCTTCTAAAATAGAGCATGTCGGGTCCTTTCTTTCAGTTGAAAGCATAAAACTAGGTAGGTAGGAAGGTGAGAATGGAGGTTTGGATGCACTTGGATCGTTTTAGTGTGACATCTTAACTAGGGGTGAGGTTGGTGGATGGGTGGTTTTGATGGGTACTCTGCTTATGTCCCTACAGACGTAAATCTGCGAGTCATCAGACCAGAGGAGGTGTTGCACATTCTCTGTATCTTCTTCGTAAGAAGTTTTTGCAGGTTCTGTGAAAGTGACGTCTAATTTCCTGGCATAATCTTTCGAGAGGCAGTGTCATAGGCGACTCCTTATGACGTAAAATTATCGTTTTTTAACGATTGGTTAGTAATTGGGAGGCACGACTTGATAAATCGATGCTTTTCATTTGAATTGAATTGAATTGAAGAATTTTGGGTGTGTCATAGCAAGACACTAGTACTGCGAACATAAAGATCTATTGTACACCCTTCTTTTGGCTTAGGAAGCAAGTGACTTCTGCAAGCCTTCCCCTGTTATGAATATTATGTTTACCATTTTGAATCTTTCCCGGGCAAGTCGGGGGAAGTCGATTAGTATGTGATCCTTAGTCTTTTGGCTAGCCACAGTGCCTGCAATTGATAAATAAAGCCCTCTCTCAAACAACCGAAGGAACCCTCTATAAGACCTTGATCCTCCCAGTCCTGCAATATGGCGCAGAGCCACGGACTTCATCAAAGGCAAACGAGATTGCTCATGGTTGCTTGGAAAGGAAAAATCCTTCGAGTGATGAGTCTGAGAAGGAGATGATGATGAACTGCTCAAGCTGTGCGACATGGACAGAAGATCAATGCTCTGGCCCGGAAACTCTTTGAATCCATCCCCGAGTATTGGCGCAAAAGAGGAAGTCCGCGACTCAGGTGAGCACGCAATTGGAAAATTGATTTTTTTTATTCAAGAAAATGCAAAATGTATATCTACGGAGACGTGTAATTAATGTGAAGACGTTTTAATCCCACGTAGACCGATGATACCAACAGATGTGTCATTTGAATTCGAATGTTTGTAGTTTCCAATGCGACTCGCTTATGCAATGATCATCAATAAAGCGCAAGGACTGGACAATCTGTGCAAGTATATAGTTTGAATTTGGAAAATAATTGCTTCTGACATGTACAATTGTATGTAGCATCTCCACGTGTAGGGAAGCCTGTTGATTTATTTATGTTCGCACAAAGCAAAAGAAAGAAAAATAAAATGTCTTCTTGTTTGGAAGGCAAATAAAGGAAATATCTAGCGAAGCGAACGGAGTAACGCTAGTACTAATACATTAATAGGATATTTAATATGCAATACATTGAAGGTTCCCATAGGCAGACAGCGACGTAGCACTTTTGTTCGGCTAAGGAAGTTGTCCGTCCATTAGAATGTATGGAACTCCCATTCAAGATCCACGATTGTGAGTAATTTTCCGCTCAAGGGCATTTTTTTTTCGCCTAAGGGAATGTCCATAATAGAGGCTTCGCTGTATATGATCCACTCGTGGGCATAGCATACAATACACCAGCTTTACTAATATTCCCTTGAATAAACTGTAGTTAACTAAGACCGGATGCTGAATATAAACCCTAGACCATCACGTTCCGCCTACATGCATTTCGTTACTCGAAAGGACAAGAAGATTCGATTAAAATTCACCCACAACTACGCAATGAGAGATTCTTCGTTTTAGAAAAAAGTTTTATTTGCGGATGAAGTTAAGTTCAACCTCCTTAGATCAAACGATCAAACATAACGATATTTACTCAGTTCGGCCATTTTCACTGTGAGTCACTGTTTGTGTATAAATCACTTTTCTACAAAATTTAAGACCGAGCCATGAACATAGGTTAAGTATTTCTGGGTTAATGGAAATAATGCCACACGACCATGATGACCTAGATTTAGTTATCTTTGCGCTGACCTTGCCTATTTCGATATGGAAATTTCTACGTACGGCTAAACGCAATTTCATTGTTTCAGTAGTCTGAGTAAACTGCATGGTCGTTATACACGCCCATCACATCCTGCATTCGTGTTTTTCAATTGCAAACATTGTATCGCTTGTGCTATCATTCAATTTCGAGCCTATGGTAAACAGAATGATGGAAACACTTTTGTGCTTTAAAATTTGCATAGAAAAACGAAAACAAAACCCATCAGGCGCACCAGTTTGCAATGCTGGGCACCCACTTCAGGAACCATTTACGGCCGCATATTTGAAAGCAAATATTGCCAGTGAAACTAAACTGTTGAATACAATGGATACGGAAAATAGCACGATAACGAGCGAATGGAATTTGCCAACAAAATAAATTGCAACGACCATTCATGCTGTAGAACAACCGATGGCCAGTGGACGGCATTGGTTTGTGATGTTTTAAATGTTTCAAAGTGCTCCGACGCACATGATGCTTGCGTTTGTAACAACAGCCTGCCCGTAGACAATTGAGAGCAAAACAAAATTATGCAACTTTGTCTGTGTATGCTATATTTAAATTTTAAACAGATATTGATACATTCACACCTGTTACGCGATACCTCAGTTATGTGAGTTCTGTGCTTGTGATCGAAGCATTTTCTTTGAAATGCTGGTCACCGGATCAGTTGGTGGTCGAGTCGCTTAAGGGTCATTTTGTTCCCAAATTTGTCTCTTCAACTTCTGGATTTGCTTTCATTCACTCAAACTTAATGGTTTCAACTATCAATTTACAACTCATGAGTTTCTCAACTCCTAATTTCCTAAACATACGGAAATAGGAGAAGTTAAGGGATGGAATCAGGGATTTTATTATCTCTCTCTTTTCTTTACGATAATGGAGTTTTTGCCTGCTTGTGTGTATACAAGAGTGGATTTCATATATTGTTTTCGTCTTACAAAGTGTATAACATATGTATGTAATATACATATTACCTTTCTATTTAATTTAAAATAATGAAGTATTTGCTGGATTAATTTGTTAACAGACCCCGTGAATTATGGGCTATTACACACTGGCCAATCATATTACAATATTATGCGTTCGAATCAATTCAATAGGCGAATGCAGACTTTATTAGTCTAAGCATTGCAAATGTGTATAATCGCTTGTGCTATACTTCATAAGATAACCGGCAGCAACTGAAAACTTGAGATAATGGAGGATAGAGATATCCAACCATTACCCCTGCTGAAAATATTTGCTCTCAACTCTCCTTCTCATAGATGAACAGCATACATCGTAAATTCAAAATTGAAAGTGACATTGTATGTGTGAATTGTCAAAAATATCGCAGGGAAAATTTAATAACTGAAAGTTTGACAACTTCTGGTTTTTAAATTTCATACTGTGAGTTGAAGATTTGAAAACCAATTTTCAACTCTTCGTTTAATTTGCGAGTTGAAACTAACTCCGAAGTTGATCAATTCCCAGTTATCCGGCAAGTTGAACCAATAGTGACTCTAAGTTCTCTGTTGTTTTTTTTTTTGCTTAGTTGAAGTAATGCTGCGATCTAATGGTAAAATTAAAGTTCACACATCTTCCTTATCCCGACTTGTGTCAGCGTAACCATATGGTCACACAGAAAAAAATTTCTTACAAGTTTTGAGTCTTTTCTTGAAGTGTGACTATCTAGGCACGTTGGTAGAGCTGGGTTACTTTTTCAATTTTTTTATCGATGTGACGGTACGTTGACTTACACAGTTTATATTTGAGGGAATCTTGCTTTTTTCAGCAGACAACTATCATTTCAGCAGGCTGTAGACTATATTTAGAAACTAAAGGTAGAAGATAGAATTTAGTATACCCGATAAAGATGAAAATATCAACGGAGAAGGTGAAAATAAAGGTGACACGATTGATAATCTGAACAGGAATCAATTAAAGGCAGGTTGTGAATTAGTATTAAGAAATTATCTACATATTGATACAAGCTTGGAGTATAGCCTATTCCAACGAGAACGTTGAGGACGTTCTTTTTGATATCTTAGACAAAATGAAATTGAACTTGTAGTCAGCGTCAGAAGTGAGTGCATATACATGTGCCTGTGTTCTCGAAGAAAAAAAGTCAAACAGGACTCTAGGCACAGCGAGTTATAAACTAAGAGAACCTCGCTAGGTTTTTGGTTTATGGCGCTGAACAGTGATCGATTTAGAGTCATTATTCAGATTTAATTCATGTTTTTATTTTGTTCGGTAAAAAACGTGTTTTAAAATCTTTTTCGGATTCTAAAAATCTTTGTAGTAACTTTTTTTTGTATTTTATGTAAAAGTTGCTGTAAGCGTTTCGCTATATTCGAGGTCTTTCTCATGATCAGCTCTATCCAGAAGGGCTGTTGACTTTTGGGATATCAAGTATTGCAAAAGAGCAGTTGTACAACGGATGATTCAAAAGATTTTCGCTCTGTATAAATGAAAATATTGTCTTCACGTAAAGAAAGTAGTTGCCCTGAAAAAGCCGGATTGATACTTTTTAGAGAATAAAAAATAATGTTGCGCTTCGTGTCGGTACAGTTTTACATCCTTTAAAGGTAATAACCCAATCTTCAAATTACCAAAGCTTTGGGTTTGTACTCGGTTGTACTTTTTTTTTTATGAGCCAAAAAATGGGAAAAGGTTAGTTTGCTTCTAGTAGGAAGGAAAACTGGAAGAAGTTTAAACGGGCCAGAAATGACTGCAATGCAACTATCAGACGTGTGAAATTCTCTTAAGAGCAAAAGTTGAGGCAAAAAGTGCTACAATGTCCCAAAGTATAGCAAAAACTTTTGGTCATTTGTAAAAAACGTAAAGAATTCCGCCTCGTCTTCAATTCCCACGCTCATTTACAATGAAATTCCAGCTGTCAGCTCCTTAGACAAAGTTAGTCGGCTTGCGGCTCATTTTGCAGCTAGCTCAACACTGCCAGATTCTAATTTGTCTCCACCTGTACTTGAGAGCGTTGATTTCAGCATGGGACAAATCCACTTCCGCACTCGTACAGTTGCAAGAGTACTGAAAGACGACGTGCACAAATCCGCTGGCCCGGATGGTATTCCCCCTATATTTCTAAAGAGGTGTTCTCCTGTGCTGGCAAAACCACTGCGTAAGCTTTTTCATCTATCCTACTCTTTAAGTCTTTTTCCGAGCAGATGGAAAACAGCATTTGTCCAGCCAGTCCCTAAAAAGGGCGAATCTTGGTCACCCACCTCGTACCGACCCATAGCACTTACGTCCCTTCTTTCTAAGGTCATGGAAACGCTGATAAATCGTCAGCTTATGAAATATCTTGAATCGCGGAAGCTTCTTAATGACCGACAATATGGTTTCCGTAGCGACAGGTCCACTGGTGATCTGATAGCTTATCTCACCGAAAAGTGGAACCAGTCTTTGCACAATGCAGGCGAAAGCAAGATCGTTGCGCTTGATATTTCTAAAGCATTTGACAGAGTTTGGCATCAAGCTCTCTTGTCGAAAATGCGTGCCTATGGTATCGATGAATCTCTTCTTCTATTTTTTTTTTTTTTTTAGATTAGAAATTACCTTTCGAGCCGTTCAATTCAAGTTGTTTTTGGATGGGTTCGAGTCTGATATCCACCAAATTAATGCTGGTGTTCCCCAAGGCTCAGTTCTGTCTCCGACACTCTTTCTCATTTTTATAAATGATCTCTTGTCTGCTACTTCTAATCCAATCCATTCCTTCGCTGATGACAGCACCCTTAGCTTTTCATATTCGTTCCAAGACCCACGACCCCGCCCTTCGGCCGTAGAATTGGAACGGCAACGTATGTTAAGCACATTGAATTCCGATCTTGACAGCATAATTAACTGGGGAAAAAACAATAGAGTGGAATTCAATGCTTCATAAACTCAATGCTGTCTGCTGTCACACAAGCGAACCCGTGATAATCAGCCATTATCCATGAATGGCACTTGTGTCGATGTAACCGGAAAACTTTCCATTCTTGGTATGTGTTGCAACACAACACTTAGTTGGAGCGATCACATATTTGAGGTCGCCAAAAATGCTGCGAAATGTTTAGGTTTTCTTAATCGATGCTAGAAATATTTCACCCCTTCTGATTTGGCTTTAATTTATAAGGCGTACATCCGCCCCAGGCTTCAGTATAACGCTCATATCTGGTATGGTGCCCCCAAGACCACACTGCACCCACTTGATAGAATCCAAAAGCGAGCGATAAAACTAATGGGAGACAACAATATCGTAGAGTCATTAGACTCGCTCGAACATCGACGTACCGTCTCTTCTTTGTCCGTGTTTTATCCTTATTTCACCAAACGATGCTCAAGTGAGCTAGCCAACTGCATTCCTCCTCTCCATGAATTCACCCGCAATACTCGTCTCGCCAGGAATTCCCATCAGTATACCCTTAAGCCTACTTTCGGACGCACAGTTAAATTCAGAGACTCGTTCTTCAGCCGCACTGCACGAATATGGAATGCTCTTCCCAAACTAATATTTCCCACAGACTACAACCCGCAGATATTTAAAACCAATATGCACAGGTACCTCCTCTCCCTTTCTCCCTCTATACCTTCGGCCCGTGCTGTGTCTTGACCCCGGACACATAAGGGTATTAGCAATCCCTTGAGCACGCGCAAATTATAAGAAAAAAAGAGGAAAAAACGTGTCACCGTCTTACGTCAAACGGCGCGCCATACCGTGCCCTTAATTTTAATTGTATAATTATTTTAATATAAAATAAATTAATAGCCCTTAATTTTTTAGATATAATTTTATTTTATTATATACATAACTAGTTGCATAACTAATTAAATGAAATACATACTAAGTAAATGCATTTAATATTTTTTTCTTTGGTGTCCCGTTGGAATTAAATATTAATAAGAACGCAGCACACCTATGTATAGGCATTCTGAGGAATTCCAACAAAGCCAGTTTCGTAGTGAAGTCGGTCTTCATCTTTGTATCATGTTTCCAGGCAATTCGTTGGACCATGGGAAGTTTGAGCATACGTACACCCTTTTGGACTTAAAGCCGCCAGCCAAGCACATATCGGTGAGAAATGAAGAAAACAGCCGTTTTCTTCTTAATTAGACAACAATCACAAACAGCAAATGAATCACTTGAAATTCAGCCTTGAAATTGACGCCAAACACTCAGCTTTCATACGTCAACCTCTTCAGGCCCACTTCAAGTCAGAAATATATTCCAAAAATATTGCTACTTCTGACACTTAGAAGTGCTTGCGGAATTCTCGATTCGATTTCAATTTCCATTCATTTCTCACAATTGTCGAGAAACGTATTCTCGCTGTCAGACGTGGAGACGCTCAGCCTGGTCCCAATCACCATCAATCAGTGTCAGCTGCCCCTCACTGAGTGCTTAGCGCCGAGTTACTTTTGAATGACAACAACTGAAACTGCCGCTTAGTGGAATTGGTGAGGAAGTGAAATATAAATAACAGCGTTTGAAATTGATGCCAAATTTACATAAATGATTTCCTCGAAATTCCCAAGAGAATCCTTGCGCACCCACCTCTAGAGCGGCGGTTCTTTTCGCGGAATTTAAAATATTTTTTTTCGGTTTTCCTTTTTTGATTTTTGTTTTGGTTATGAAAGAAGCGACATTTACACGTGTTACGTCCTTAAATCCTTAAAACATGAAAATAATGGTTCACGAAAGAGTTCTCATTTTGCTATCCCTGGAAGCTTTAGCGACTCTATTTACAATCGACATGATGCGGGGGTGGCAGTGAAATCACCCGAGGGGTGTGTTGGTGTTGGCAATGTGTTTATCTTAGAAACGTCCTACATCCTCTTTGCGTTGACAGAATGAAATGAATGGGTCCTTTTTTCGGCTTCAACGGTTGCCTGGGTACGGCTTCTTATGATTTAATTTTCTTTCCTTGCTTAAGGCTACGCTTGACTTAAACTTTAAAGTGTCTACCCAACAATTTTGGGACATGAAAATGATAGAAGCTGACTGCCAAATTGGAGAGAAAGGCGATGTTCTTGAAATTAATTAAGGATATAATTCCATCTATGCTTGGGTTTATATAATTGCTTCGGCCATCACCAAGTGGATGGGGCAACGATCCGAATGAAACTTAATCATTCGATTTTATGGACGCACCGTCTGGGTTGCTATACGAGTCAGTAGTGGAGTTAAACGAAGAGTTATACATAAGACCGCATCAAGTTGAATTGAATTAAGTACTAACTGCGCCAACTATCAAGGTATAAGTCTCCTAAACATCGTTTATAACATCCCCTCTGCCGTTTTGATTGAGAGCCTGAAACGATTCATTTCTAATCAGTGCTGTTTTAAGCCCCCGACGTCCACTATCGGTCAAATCTTCATACCACGGCAGATCGTCAACTCAAGGAATGCAGACAGACATTCTTATTCGTCGGCATTTTAGACAAGGCGACCTGTCATGTGACTTCTTTAACATCATTCCAGAAGTTCATACAATTGCTAGCATACGCGGACGATATTGACGTGATTGATCGAACACAGCGAGCCGTCAATGAGAAGGCTGAAATGGATAAAGCTGAGAATGAGGACTAAACCAAGTATATGCTGTCTTCAAGGAAGAACGCAGGACAGATATAAACACCATAGATAGATATACTTTCAAGGTATTTAAGGACTTCGTCTATCTCCGCTGCCAGATGAGGGATAAGTTAAGAGGCAATTGAGTAGTAAATCCCTCTCTTCAAAGACCGAACTAACATTATATAAGACATTAATCATACCTGTCCTATTCCATGTCTCGGAAAGTTGGATAATCGCAAGAGCAAATAAAGAGGCCCTGGCCCTGGAAAAAATTCTGCGTTCAAACTTTGGTCATGTTAGCGTTGATAGTACTTGGAGAAGAAGATTCAAATCCGAACAATACGGGCTGTACAGCGACATGAGCCCGGCCAGACATCCAACGCCTAAGGTGGCTAGACCAAATAGAGCGCATGAACAACACTGCTTCATCTCGAAGAGTATATGCTTTCGCACCAGTAGGACGCGCATACGAAACCGATGGCGCACACAAATGGAGAAGACTATCTTAGTGTGCACTAACGTGAGAGGCAGCTGTGTAAAGATCGTGTCATCGCGTCAACTCCTGCGCAATTAAGCCCCGCTTCCTGGGTTCGATTCTGGATCTCACCAAAATAATTTGGAGGGCCCCACCTTTTTAAATAAAAAAAAAATAAACCATGTGCTTAAAAATATATAATTTAAAATTTCGCCATATTTATAGAACCTACGACTTAACTTTGCACAACGAACTTTTCACTAGATCAAGTTGGTTATAATAGTCCTTTACTTATACCCACCCTGTCCGAGTTCAGGGTGAGCACTTGTACGAACACTTGTACGGTATCAAACTTTCGTCCCAAAGTCACTCAGGCAGACACTTGTCTTCCTATTTTTTTTTTCATTGAAAGTCGGATATTAGTTTGGAATTTTGGATGCAGGATATATCAACGGCGAAAATTCAACTTATTGTTCCGATGTAATATTATTTTCCTCAAACTACTATTTCAGAAATTGAATTAATATCTTTTTAAGAACATAGATAGGTTGATATGTGGAAGCCTTTACGGCCTTGAGGATGTGGTTCACTTAGGACAACAAGTTGGGTCCATTGTGCCCTTATGAGGTATTTGTCACTGCCATGAGACCTCATTTTACTCATTTAGCCTTCCTGATTCATTTAGTTATCTTAAGAGATTTTTGATTTCCACACCGCTCAAGTCCTCCAGCTCCACCAGCTCCATGAAAAAGTGCTTCCCGGAATCTGCTTTCTTGTTGGATATTCTCATTCTTCTCCTGCAAAGTTCCTGTTGCAGTATATTCAGTTGCAATGTGTGCCTATGGCTCAGTGCCAGATAAGTAATCCTAATAGCGTGCGTACTTCCTTTCGATTAAAGTTAATCAGTGATTATGATTTCCGTCGAGTTCCATCGAGCTGTCTTTCAGTCTGTTCTCCGAATGGAGCTGGATGGAGCAGTTACTTAAGTCCCTGCCCTTGGTTAGCATTAATCTGGTTTTCAAATCTAGCCCAGTCACCATTTGGAGTTGGGATCAAACGGAACTATCACGGGAGTGTACTGTGGGTACCACAATCGACTAATATAGTCTTTACTTACTACCTAATCTAACCTATTGACTCGTGCATCATCAGTGATTTGACGAAACTCTTAAAATTGTCCCGGGACTACATGATGCGATTTCTATCATTGGCGACGGTGCTATTTACTATGGAGTGATCACTGAACGTAGTGAAACCTACGTTATTTTTTCGCCATTGACTTGCCTCGCCTCACAGATAGAATTGGTTCAGCAGAGCTATTTTCCGTAAATCATAATTCGGCCTACTTGCTGTATTGACCGTATATCTTCACTTCTTGGGGTATGGCACCAATTTATTTCACTTCCATCTGGGTATATTCAACCTTGAAGAGGTTCTTACCCAGCAGTTATTCATTGTCCAATCGGAAACAGTGTCAACTGATCAATCAATCGGCTTTGTTGTTTTTCTCAGATCGATGTTTACTCTATACATGAGACCATTGATGGTAACGATATCTCCTCCCTCATTTCCAAAGAAATAAGGTCCAATAATGCCGCCATAAAATAAACTGCACCAAGCATTTAATCTTTGTGAATAGATTGATGTTTGGTCCAAAAATTACATATATTATTGTCGTCCGGAATGTGAAATTCCGTATCTCCGGCTAATTTCGAGCGTCCAATAAGCGAATTCAGAGCATATGACCGATCTGCCTCAATTCTTGCACTACCGCAATATTATATGAACCTAGGCGCAAATTCTGCCGAAAAAAAGTCAGGTTTATTATCTGGCGATGTCCAATTCAACTGATCGACGCCAACGTCGACATTTCTGACTCTTCTTCGATACTGACAGCTGCAGCGGATACGAATTTTGCACGTGTCTAATTGGTTGCTTATTTTCTAAACGAGTGTACTCACATTCAAGCTTTTTCCATAGTGGGACAAATTGCCTTTACCCTAAAGCCATGCTGACCACTGACCTCACGGAATGGAACGATCCATGATGAAATGGCAAGTCACAACATTCGAAAAAAATGATAATTGCTATCTGGTCACAACAGAGTGCCCTTCTGTATTATTAAGGAAGCCTTTGGACACATTCATCCAGCTCGCTCATTTGCTGTCACTGTTGACCGTCGTTCTATGTTCCTCGTACGTGCTTTAGTATCGTCTTTCGCCCCTTCAAACGCCAAAAATTGTAATTTCTCGAAAAACATTCGATTTCATTGACCATCCAAACATCTGTTGTACTTCTCTTGTTCAGACGTATTCCATCACATCTCAACAGAAGTAGACTCTTCTCATCTATCTCGAAATACATTTTGCTACATCAAATCAAATTAATTACTAACATGACGCGACTCTGCAATGATTCATCATCACGTCAAAATAATCGGTGTATTGATTCTAATCCATCCTTCCACATTCTCGACATATGTTCCGTCGTAAAGGTCCTCCCACCACATCTTGTCTGCACAAGAAGCCATTAAATATGTCATAACTAGCAAACTGGTCTCCAACAGGGTAAAGTACTAAACCGCAAGACTGTAGACGCTCTCTAATGGTCCACTCTCGCCCAAAATATCATGTTTTATGGATATGCTTTTATGAGTGCGATTAAAAATGTGTTCAAAAAAACACGTCTGTACTTGTATCCGTGGGGGATCTGTCTGAACACCGTATTTCATTTTTAGAGGCAACAGATTGGCAAAATAACTTTCCATTTCTCCAGCCATGGCGAGTCTTACCGGAGGGTGATTGGATGGCAGTTCACATTTGTGTATCAGCCCATTAGCGGGTGACTTACACTTGTAGTCAAATGTGTGTACAATTGGGCCCCGTGAAGCACATGAATTCCACATTTGGCAGCAATTCAAAATCCATTATTTCTCATTCACTTTCTCAGCCGTGGTCGTGATCGGCATCATTTGCTGAGTGGTTCAGTGGCACGAGAGTGTGGGAGCGTATCAATTTCAATAAATTACCACCCCGTGGGATAAGTTCCCTTGACGATGAGGATGAATGTGAGATTATTTTTTTTTCCAAGCCAATCCCGCACAAAGAAACAAATCAACACAGCTCTTTTTGTCGTTTGTTGCACATAACTTTTACATCAAAAATCTGTGAACAGTCATGAGGTGACATCTCTTGACTAAAACACCGAAAAACACGTGTTGTAATTCATTGCCCTTGCGACGGTTTATGACGAGAACGCCAAATGAGATTCTCAGCATTCGAAGCACGTTCCCTCATTCACACCAATGCTGGCAGACATTTAAATGCTGAACGTTCGGATACGCTGCCATGTCCAATGTGCAATTTTCTTGGATGTCTAACTATGAGTTATGTGTCCTGCTGAAAGGAAAGGAAGTCTGCTCCATACTACTTCGAAAGTCGAGACGATGACCGTTGAACAAAGGATTCAATATCCGTATCTTTGTTTGAGGACACGTGATTGGATTTAAGCACATTTTTGTATAAGAGAAGTATGGATGACAACTTGTACAAACGTTGTAATTAATTTTATGTTTACCTACAATCACAATGTAATATCCAAAAGAGATATTACCATCTGTTTGGACAGTCAGCCCCCAATTAAGTTCGTGGAAGTTCGTCCAATTGTGGATTCTTAACTAGGTGGCTGAGCATTTTAACATACACCTCATGTGGGTGCCGGTACATTGTGACATACCGGGCAATTGCAAGGCCGATAATTTGCTAGGTGCTAGTTCCATCTTCGATGCCATTCGCTACAGCCTATCATCTACTCAAGATAACACATAATCAACACTACCAACCGCAAATGCTAGAAGGCATCACATGCCTTAAGACAAAGAAAATATGGCTTCAATCTCAAACGAGCACTCAGTCTGCTCAGACTTAGCAGATCTTCGCGCAGGACGCTCATCGGCCTCAAAACCGGACACTGATCAATTGCCATTCATGCCCACAGGATGGGTGTCCCATATCATGACTTTTGCAGAAGCTGCATGAATGAAGAAGGGGTGGAAGCTACAGATCACCTACTCCGATCGTGTAGCTCTCTGGCAAGTCGTAGGTAGCTACACCTGGGTCTTACTAATTCAATAATCCTAATGGCCTAAATATCGTCAGCATTAGCCAGTTAAAGCGCTTGATCACACACACCAACTCGTTCCAGCTGTTATGGAAATTCAATTCGCGCGGTATCAGAATGGGCCTTTTTTGACCTAAGTGCAACTTCCTTCTGCAGGCAGCCACTGTAACCTAACCAACCTAACATTATCTATAATATTATATAATTTGTACAGGCGAAGTCAATCTGATCAGTAATGTAAAATTTTTCGGAGCGTTATTCGTCATGTAGCCTTCCAGGGAAACAATGCTATTTGTCAATCAGGGCAGTGTTAGGTTCTAGTGAGAGTACAAACAACATCAGTACTAAGATCAGACGTGAAGTAACTTTTGGCAACCGCTGTTTCCTTGGACTCAATAGGCAATTGACTCGTACAATCGTCTCTCGAAGAACCACTCTAACTTTTTATAAGACATTTTATTGAGCAAGAGTAATATAGGACAAGAAACATAACTCACAATGTCTCAGGCTCCATCCCATTTAACTTTTGTTGAAATTTTTCTCGATAATAAAACTCGATAATTAAATGCGCACTTTCGGCGTAGCGAGCAGCGATCAGTATGTTTGTACAGTGTACACTTATTTGTTGATATTTTCTGAAAATTTGTTATTTCTAAAAATTCAAATTGGCAACATTTAAGACTTTACCTCAACTTTCATACAGCGTCAGAGGGTACCTGGGGTGTACCATCGGTAACAATTGCTGAGGTCACATTCTATCCTCCCATCCATCAATCCATTGACTTGAATAACAAAGTTTTTTCTTTAAGTTTTCAATAATTTGTCAGAGAAACTTTGATCTCCCAGATCGATTTGACAAGACCTTCAAATCTTGACTGATCGACATTCCTTGATCATAAGTTCTTCAAATCACCACTAATCTCTCATCACCAACATCTCTCGTACATTTTCTAAACTAGTGAAAAAAGAAAAATATTTCCAACAAACTGCCGGTCCTGACATGAATTTCTCAAACATTCCCAAGCAAGTGCCCATGAAAGCCGGTATGACGCCTGAGATTTATTTCTGCTGCGCCACACTCCTTTCGTTTCGCACATCTACTCATATTATACTTTCTCCACCGTCAGCCATCAGTCATAGTCAAATAAACAGAATCGTTCAAGTACACGCGTGAATTTCTAAAACTACTCGAGGCATCTCCTTCAACGGCCACGCACGCTGCACACTGGGTGGGCGCAATGTGCATCAAAATAGAACTTCATTCAAGAGAAAGACGCAAAATTACGAGCTATTGCATTTTAAGGAATGTTTGGATTTCTGATTAAGTGGCCATTTTTGACGGGGAAAACAGCAGGCTAACAATGCATGAAGCAATAAACAAGTTCTGATATATAAAATGGAATGACTTAGAATTGCAAAGTTTCATTGCGAATGGACTAGTTTTTCATTGACTTTCAATATGTAAAGTAAGTATGAAGTGAAATACAGTTCTTTTGGGTAATGAGCAGATGCTTCTGTTGCTAGTTTTCTTTCGCTTTATTGATCTGAGACATTTAACTGGTACTCTATGGTAGATCTTGGGAACTCAACTCCTACTCGTCCATTTCAATGACTTTTATGACAGCGAAGATTGCATATAAAAAAGTATCGGTGTTTCATCAGTCGGTAACCTACGAAAACCTTCAGTGTTGAATAAGGTCTTGAGTAATTCGACGCACATTGGATTGGTTTGTATGATGGAGCGGAAAAAAATGGTTAATTAACGGGTCTTAATGAAATTTGACACACATATTTGGCCAAAATTTAGTTACGAATGGTTAGAAAAAGTTTGAAATAAGTAGTTGTATTATTTTTTTCAAGATGCGAGAACAAGGTTCCTAACGTCTGCCGTCATTGGTAGTGTTTTCGTTTTTGCCTGTGACCTTAATTCTGCCATTAATGGATCTGAGGATATGACATCTTCATTCGACTGTATTCAGTGGGGTACAGTTTATAATGCTTATTTCGGCTTCCTCAGAAAGTGATCCAACAGGAAAACGATTTCTTCTCATAACGGTTGGCGGCATGCTGCACCATTTATAATTCTCAACAAAAAGCACATTTCCACGCTGATTTTGCACATTTTTGGAAATTAACTTTTTCATACGATGTTATTACTTCAAGAATAACAGCAAACTGCTGATTTGGGTTTTCGGATTAGCCTTCAGTGAATCCAGTGATTTGATGAAGCCATTGTTGGATTGGCGAAGAATTTTCTGGATGTGATGCCATCATTCCTTGTCCCTGTACCCTGTTTTACAACATCAACAACAATGGTTGTCTTCCCGTCCATCGAGATTCACATTTCGCTACCGTCTTAAATACCCTAGATAACATTTATTACAGCACAACAACAGAAAAGATCACCCCCACTTATAGTCATTAATATTTTAAGACTGATTCCCTTAAAATTCCCTCAAATCCTATACAAAATGTGCACAACATTTGGTTTGCACTTTGCAGTCAACATATTGCTACACATAAAAGTCTCTTGCGGCCAAAGTTGTCTACAGATGAAGATGTTTACATCATGAATAGAGCACGCTTCCAGCTTTCAGATGAATTAGGTGGCTCTTTGGACCCTCTTGGAACTTTTTGTCTGCAATTGAACAAACAATAAGAAACTTACTTTGCAAAGGTGAGCTTCATGAAGATCCTAGACTAAGGAATTCATTTAGAAATCTAAATTGCCGGTTGCATTAATTCATTCCAACCATTAATAGCCATTTAATTATGACTTTTGTAACATGACCAAACCGTGTTTTTTTTAATTCGATATTTGAACATAACTCCGAAATATGCAGGTGATTTTGACACACACGTTGGTGTAAGTCACTACGTGCATCTTGGCCAATGTTTGGCCTATCTTTTTTTTAATACCTATGCTTGAAGCAGTGCAGGGAACTAAGTCCACTGAGGGACATAGGTCATATTAAGTGGGCACTAAGTCCACTTTAGTTAAGTGGACTTTATTCCCATGCAAGGTAGTAATTTGGTTTCGAAAAAAACTGTGTGGTTTTAGTTCCCTCTAAATGTGAAATAAATTCCCACTCTTAAAAGAGATAATGTTCCGAAAAGTACTCATTTCCAATTTTCTAGAAATTTTGTCTACCACATAGGCAGCTCAAATCCAAGGACGAAAAGCATATTTAAGAATTAAAAGTCCTATTCTAAACCGTATGTATAAAGCCGTATGTGTTTGTTGAAGCAAATGTTGCTCACAACAAGAAAGTTTGGTGCAATTAAAGTATGAGGCAACATATTTTTGCACATTTAGTACCTCAAGGTACTCCTCCTGTTTTAATACCTTTTATGGTATGTATTGAAACAATTAGAAATATCAATTGTCCTGGAACTTGAGCTGTCCGATTAACAGCTAATATAGGAAACAAAGACCCAAAACTGCAGCAGTTAGTTAGTAGGCCCACTTATCTTATTCTTAGTGTTATCATTGATGAGTCGGTGTATACATAAGCAAACCTTTTTTCCGCTCTCAAACCACTGTGGTTCCCTAGATGAAAAATACCCTAAGCAGTTTGAAGACAAATGTTCCTGATTTTTCTATTTCACAAATACAGAGACTTATAAGTCCAAAATTTATTGGTTCTTATTTCATCGTTCGGATATGATATTTGCTCAAAGTTACGCCGTTGAAATCTATAAAAGTATTTTTTTTTGTAAATTTGATGAACAGAGTGGTAAGTAGGTAGGTAGGTAGTAAGTGGCTTAGATGTACTTAGGCCAAAGTAGGCCCATTGTACTGCTACGTGGGTTTGCCTACAAAGAGATGGGTAGGGCCGGCGTGGTTATTACGACAGCCAGCCAGACCTGTCAATGAAGCCTAATAGCGATTTGATTTATGTTTCTATCAGATCGCGTTCCTAGCTGAGGCAAGTGCAGGGCAGTTGCAGGCAAGGTGGTGCACACTTTCTTCTTCTTCCTCGTCTCGGCACCTTCTGCAGAAAACGTTATAAGATAGTATGAGTCTTTTCGCGTGAAGCGCCAAAAGGCAGTGCCCAGTGATTATCCCCACTGTCGTGCTGACTTTAGGTTTTTTTAAGGATATCAAACTAACAAATCTTTTGGGGTCAAGACCAGATTTGTTGGCTGGCCTTGACTTTTAGTTTGCTTTGATTAGTGTGTTGTAACTCAAAGGAAGCTAGAGGAGTACCTATGCACAGGTAAGTCAGACAGAGGGGTAGTGCTGTTTGACATTTCTGTCACAAGCCAGTTCTCTGCCTATCAACATTAAAATATTTTTTCAATAAAATTTATAGAATGAAGCACATCTGCAAGAAACCGATGTATCGACTTACGAGTTCGAGTTTTACACAAAAATGCAGAAAGCGTTAATGCCGCGTTAACGCCGTGCTTCATCGACTGATCGGATTAAACTACCTAGCTGCCATTCACAAATCAGAATAAATAGAAGAACGTGATAAATACAGCACATGTCATACATGGCTGTAGTGTGGGTTTTTACGTAATTGAATGCCTTCGATGAGTTTGATTTTCTGTGGTGTTTGTACCAGAAATGTCACATTGCCTAACGATATCATGTTCTTCTTTATGAAGAAGCTACTCAGGACTGATGGTTACTGATCCCTTTCTCACCAACCTATGATACCTGACACCAAGCACGTGTGTTCAGGACACATGGCTATCGATTCCTTTATCACTATGTTGCAGCTTACTATGCGTAACATGGTATTGTATGTAGACACTGAAAGGTCACATCCTTGTCCTATGCACAGTAATAAGGCAACGCGAGCAACGAGGATTAAAAATGGATTGGAACCCTGAAGACTCTGGATTTGCGTATAAATTCGGACCCGAGAATGGCTCAGAAAATGTGGCACTGCCAAATTTGGCACAAATTCCAATATTACAGATTGTATTTTGACAACTCAGCCACTGCTTGAATAATTGTCAAAAACAGGTTCTCACTCTTGGTATTGTAGGGTCCAGATGTTAAAAAGAATGTCGCTGTTCGGTCGACTGTTGTGCTGATGTCAGTGTTATAATGCACCAACAATAGCCAGGAAAGATAACAGGGTGGTTAACTTCGCATCAAGTTTTGCAGGGAAAATGCCAAAAGTACGGATCATGTCTTCTTTACAAAAGAATTCGCAAAGCAAAATACTTGCAGGACATCGATTTGAACTCGACTGATTTTCGGCTTGAAGATGCAACACCTTTATGCTATCTCTGTATAACAGCCAATATGCAGAAATTCAAGCAAAACGACACAGAGTGTCAGCACAAAATTTTTCTTGTGCCAGTCAGAGAAGATCAGATGGTACACTTGCCAGATGCTAACATAACATTGATGTGATTGGTCGAATAGAGCGTGCGTGCGTAGAGCGTATAAAAAAAGAGTGTGCCCTTCATAGACTTAGAGCCTACCAGTGTTTACACTGTTTACTTACTTACCTAGGTGCACTACATTTCGGGGTTAACCTGAGCCTCAACTAACAACCCTCTACAGCTAACACGGTCCGTTTACTCTGTAATTATAAGTTTCCTGGATGAAATAGGCGTCGAAAAAGAGCTCATCGAACCGGCTCAAAAACTCTTCACAATCAGGGTTATCCACCAAATTGGGTTCAAGTTATGTGAGTGCCTCCATTTTCCCCAGCAGTGATACACCTCACGATGGAGTCCTCTGCACCAGTTCGGATGTGTCAGATCTTGCATAGGTCGTGCCGGCATTATCAAGAAAATACGGTTCAACTTGATTTACCTACGTACCTAAATGTATCAAGCTGGTGTTCATGTGTGGGAAGGAGCTGAGGTCGATATGCAAGAACGTTTGGCATTCGTAACGTGAAGCAAACGGTTCATTTCCGGTTTCTTGGCATAAAATCGATCCTTCACGGTTCCCCACAAAAAAAATGGAGCCAAGGCTCAAAACGCTGTGTCGAGACGGCCAATTGACATCGCCAGAAGGCTGATTTGGGAATTTGGTGCGCAAAAGGTCGCATGTGGCATGGTCTGCCTAAGCCGTAACGTGAAAAAAATGTCGGCTAGCAATGCTATGTAACGCCCACCGTTGACCAAATCGTTGTTCCCCGTCTCATTTTCGAAGAAAAATGGTCTAATGATTCTCTCCGCCATAGCAGCCAAATTTTCATATAAGGGCACCTACGACAACGGAGTGTTGTGCACTAGCATACAAGTCTCACGAACTTTTTGCACAAACTTACGTACAACAGTCGCCGTGGGAGCTTCATTTCGGCCAAAACTTCTTTTCAAAAACCGCACTGTTTGGGCTACACAGCATTCACTTTGGACCTAAATTTTATCACTAACCTAATAAAATATGTTTTCAATATTTCCCAACGTTGTTCAAGCGTAAAGCGACTCATTTCGTTCCGCGGTGCTATGGAAATGATTATACAGCTGTCAGTGTCAAAATGACATATGATCTTAAAGAATTACTAGATGGCCAACCCTGTACAACATTAAGCTAGAAAGTGAAGGTTCAACGGCATTTAAGAGTCAATGTCTTTATGTACATTCGAGAACTTCGAAGAGACAACAATTCGATACGATGAACCCCCCAAGGCATCGAAGTTCCACCGGAATCTGGTATCATCCAAATGCTGTTTGGCACCCGGATACACTGTTGATCGGACTGACTTTTATGTGAATTTGGTGAGTAATCAAGAGGAAACCTGTGCAAATCACGTGCTACGTTCTGCAAACATTGAAATCCCCAAATCAGTACACAAGGGTGCCTTCAAATCCCGTGAATTAGTGGTTTACCTAAGTGACTCGAAATTACTATCAAGCGTCGGCTGACTGTCAAGGATCCCTAAGGCGAAATCAGTTTCCCTCACGAACGCTGTCCGTGACATGTAATTTCCGGACTCTGTCACGTTTGCCGCACGGGACTGAGCATTTCGTCCCAGTAACTTTGCCTTGGGTACATATTTTCATAATAATTGAATCGTTGGATATTGAAGAACGACTCGCGAATCGAGGAAGGAAATCACAAACGATTTCCCCTCCAAAACGAAGGATGTTCCCCCAGCAAGCTCATCAGTAATCAGTCAATAAAACGCCTTTAAGAGTGACGAACTGCTCTGGTCACTGAACCGCGCGGAGATAACAGCAGAGCACCCGCGATGAAACAAACGGTCTGGCCTTTGATTGTCGCATTGGAGTGGACAGCCAGACGAAAATAAAAATTTTTATATCTCATCATTATGTTTTAATGCCGATTCAAAGCACCTCGAAGAAGGTGATCATCCTTAATGGCGTTCTTGTTTAAGATTGTAAATAAGCAATGCCAAGAGTCCGTGATGGCGAACAAGTGGGACGGATGGCATTCGTACGGAAAGCGAGTTATTAATAAAATTAGAATTGAAAAAGGCTGGGGCGAAGGGATTTTGACAGAGTTAGGAAAGCCCGCCAAAATCATTTGAAGGTCATGAACATGAACTTGTTGAAACTTTGGTTGAACTTTGAATTTACCCTAATTACCCAGTTAATTTCTTGTCGTAAAGGAATGTAAGTAAAGTGGCCAAGACAATGCACTTAATTCCAAATCATTGAGGGAAGTAATCTACTCACACAAATATTGACATTATATTGGGAATACAAGCAGAAACCTCATGTCGTGTTAAATTATATTATTTTATTTTCTTGAATTTTGTACTTACTTCAATTGAACAATTGTTGTCTGAGTGATGTTTTTATTTGAGAGACGATAATGAACTAGAGTCATACGATTTATATGAGGGTTGTGATTTTATTGGCTTGAATGGGGTACGTACAGGGTGACCGGAAAAAAAATCAGTAGGAAAATAAATTTAACTAAAGCAACAACTCTAGGAGGTAATTTGGCTTGCAGTGCTTTAAGGGGTCACTCCAATGTTTGATAACTCTGAGAGCATCCCGAATGATGGTCTCGAGCAAAGTGGTTGGCTTGTCAGTGATGACTAAGGCGTTTACGTACACTCAGTGGTGCACGCAGTGGTTTGAGAGGCGAAAAATCAATATACGCGGAACTTCAATAGACCGGAACTAACGAGCTCCAAATCGTTCCAAATTGATTCTTGTTTTTAAATATCTTTATTTTATATTGTATGTACTGAATTTGTGAACTCCCTTAAAAGTAATTCGGTGCAGGTAACGTCTTAGCTCTTGTCTGATGCGACTACCAATAAGACGTGGTGCGTTTTCAATCTAGTCTGCACATGATACGTAAGAAGTCATGCCAAGCTAATTCTCACATATCACGCTGAAGTAATTTCTTCCTTCAAGTCTGGACAAACTTAAAGACGAAAAAGAACGTGAATCATACGTTCCATCACTGCCACCAACTTTATTTGACCCCGTCTTATGTGACCGATGAGTCCACACCTCAAAGCCACAGCCTCCAACTGCCCTACCAAACACATGCCACGTACAGCCATCACTCTAGCCTGAATAGAAAGTTTTGTTTTCCCATTTGCTGACGGCTTCCGCCGTCGGGAGAAAGATATAAAAATCTCATAAACATTCATTGCACTAAAGATTCATCACACAGCTCGTTTACTTCCGGCGTCAATGCATTGTTGCTAAGAAGCGTAGGTATTCCGGGCCCCCGGCTCTGTTTTATCGTTTCGAAAATTAATTTTCCTTGATATCTGTTGTGCTTACGACCAATTCGAGACCAGTGATTCCGGTTTGTGTATTTGGCTGGATTTCCCATGTATACGCAGCCGCTGCATCCCATCCGGTCATAAATACGGGGGAAAGGAGTGAATGAGCGAGCCGTGAAAAGGCCCAAACAGTGTAGGCTTGGTAGTAAAACCTTTCGACCTGCATTGCGATTAGATGGCACAATTATTTGAATTTAAAAAAAAGCTCTTCCACCGAATGACGCCCAACGAATTACCTTCTTTGTGGGGATCTGTGCTAGTGGAAGGCTCAAAGGATACCATAAAGACAATGGTAATGGCGGCTCTTATCGCACAATCCAGCTTTTTATCGGTCGAAAATTTCAACGAGGTTAAGAGGCAAGTTCAAAGGTCATCACTCAAATTTTGGGCTAAGATCGTATCAGAACACAGTATAGTAAAGTTCGGTGGTTTATTGAAGTCTCATACAAAGCTCTGTAGAGGGCGTCAACGTGCAGGAAATATAAACGACTACTTATTGTTAATGATGCGGAGGGAGATGGAGACGCGAATTCTTTGCACACACTGCGTAGAGTCTTTAGGACGGACGATTTTGCAACAGCCGTTGAACTGACTATTATTGGGTCTTTGTCTGTTTGAAGGTTAGGTAAGGTTAGGTTTAGTGCGTAGGTAGACGGGGATAAATTACGTCGCACTTAGGGATATTAGTTAGATGCAGCCTCTGCATATAAAGTCGTTGGTTAGTCCCATTTTCATTTCATTGTACTTCAGAGGTTTTTGTTGTATTGAAGGAGTTTGTAGATTTTTCCGCTATTCAACTTGGGTCATAGCATCCGAGTTATCTCATCGGCGGTTAGAGAATTTCACCTTTTATTCGTTTTCTCTAAGATGGTGTATTCCACATTTTTCCTAACATCTGTAAGAGGCTCTATCGATACGATTATTTGGGATGTGTCGGTTTCGGCCATTTTCTGGCAAGTTCGTCTACAGTTTCATTACTGGCTATGTCAATGGCATGCAATCAGCTTGGACTTGATATTTGCTGCCGAAATTGCTTCAATGGCCGCTTGACTATCCATAAGCATAATAATATTTGCCAATGGTATTTCCAGCATTTAGATCATTTTGATCGCGTCCTTGACTCCCAGGATCTCCCCTTGAAAAACACTGCCCTAAAAAGGGATTCTGATGGATGTTTAACAATTTGGGGAAAAAGACCGCGCTTGTGTCTTTTTTATCTTCGATTCATCCGTATGAACGAGGTTGGTCGAGTTGTTGGTGTGTTAATTTGTGTTCCACCCCTACCTTCTGGAGAACTGACACCGGAAGGTGCTTAAGAACGGACGGATTCAATATTCGCTTGATCGATTTGAAGGCGATCTAGTATGCTTGCATGTCCAGTGGAACTTGGGAGCTAGCCACTGTATTGGCTTGTTCTCATGGCGCTCCCTACAGGAGTCACCTGCATGTAAAGGTCAAGAGGCAGTCGATTTAATAATATTTCCAAACCTGCCATAGGAGTGGTAATAATTGCTCCTATGAAACCTAGGCATGCAAACCTCTGAATTGTGGTCAATATTATCTTTGGGTTTGAAATTTTCAATGAGGCCTGCTACCAGGAAATGTTATGCGTTTCTTAATTTATAAATTGTGATTTTAAATGCTTAACTATTTTCCGGCCCCTGACTTAAGACCTAATACTTCGGTGGTCTCACTATTAAGAAGGCCGGAAAGACTCATCGACAGCATCCGGAACATTTACTGCACACGAAAATCAACTCTGCATTTTTAATAAAAGTAATAATAATATGAGTGGCCCTACCATCCATGGGGGACTAAAAGCCTAAGGTAATCACACGTGTTTGCCACTATGCTCTCTCACGAGTGAAGTTGATTCAGCGAGACCTAGAATTAAATGCCGACTCCGAATGGCTAAGTTTGAATCGTTAAGCATTATCAGTGGCTCAAAAGTGTTGGAACTCTGAACCCTAACGCACAATATGTGCTTCATAGCTCATTCAAGGAACAGCAAGGCGTCATTTTGTGAATTCTCACGCCAAATAAAAGTATCAGAGGTGTACGAGAATCCTTTTGCACATTTTCATTTATTATTAGAATATTTTCCACGACATTAAATTGTCACAATATCTTAGGAAAATCGTTTGTCCAGCGTCAAAATTTGGCACGCACTGTGGTCACAAAATAAACAGTGATGTATATTTTGACATGCTGTCAAGCAAACCTTGTATTTCCAAAATCAATGTCTTGTCATCCGGAACCGTAAAAAATACATGCCATGCCAAGGCATTCAGTTAGATTGTAAACATTTATGTGCGAAGTAAATCTATGGTAAACAATTGACGTGAATAAAGTCAATAACTAGGCGCCGATTAACTTGATGCATCCCGAGTCACCGTGTTCATGTATTTTGAGAATAATTTCATGGTGGTCGCCCCAAATCTGTTGCACAAAATAAAATCTTCAACGCGAGAATGCCGGCTATTCTTACACTGATGTACATTCCCATTTTACAGCCGTTTAATAGAAAATCCCAATTTGTTTAATTATTGAAATTGGCTTGGATGGCGCGTCATATAACAAGCGCTCAAAGGGTTGATCTTCACGACCGTGTCACAAACGACTGGATAGGCTCATGTCGCTGTACAGACCGTAGAGAAAGCTACTTTGCGTTTGATCTCGTTACTCATGTTTTTCATATTATTCACTGCAAAGCCGCGTGAAGGAAGTTAGGTTCATAACTACCTCGAAGTAATCACTGTCCACTGTAACATTTCTCGAGTTGATGGGAGGGTCTTACACGATCTTCTCAAGTTCAGTTTTATGCATTCAAGTCGTAATGAGAAATGTAAGGACTACGGTCATCAATTTCGATGTGTATGCATACCCTTGTTGTTCCCAATGGAGTGAAATGATTCTCATGACTTCTGTAGGTTGTAAAATTAGCTTGGAACCTAAGCAGCAAGAGTAGAGGTCGACGCTAGCTACGTGGGTAGAAGTGACGGCTAATAAGCACCATGTGCCATAATTCAATGCCACAGCTCTGTTAACTCATTGAATAACGTTTAGGTCCCTCTCTCAGCGGTGTCATGTGTGCTGTGTAGGATGCTTAATTTGACGGGATGATCTCCAATCGGCCAGTTTCCGTACAGACCGCCATCAATGACGAGTCAAGTCAGTTTAGCTAAAGTTTTTCTATTTCAAAGAAGTGCTTCTAGTGCGATGTGCACCTTCGCAAAGGGCAAATCTTTGCCCAGCCAGTTCATCGGCCATCCCATTTCCTAGGGTGACACTGTGACCTGGAACCTAGATAAGAGAAATCTTGAACCGCATTTCTATACAGTTCGCACATACTGACAATTCCATCCCCGAGACATGACAACAAACTGTAATTGATAATATGGGTGGCGTAGCAGTCTGAGAGGGCTGGGGCGACCTACCGCTATCGGCCACCGACCACCGTCATCAGCACTCAGCTGAAATGACATTGTCGTAATGATAAGGAGACTTATCCCTCGATGGTTGACGCTCTCAAAGGAATCTGCTTTCTTGTGAATCGAACAAATGATACTGAGCTTCCCTATCGAAAATGTTAATAAGCCGTCCAAATTACTAAGGTGGACCAAACAACAAAACTGAAAACTATAGGCAATAAATAAGAACAATATTTATCACATAGTCAATCAAATCAACATGGGTTTCAGAAAAACAAGAGCACAGGAATGCTATTGGGAGAACTCTCGAATGTAGTTAATACAGGCCACAATAAAAATCAAGACGTTTTAGCACGGATCTTAGATTTTAGCAAGGCCTTTGACACACTGAATCATGAGAAAATCATTCAAAGTCTCTACAAAATTGGTATAAGGGGGTTATAAGCAAAGTGGATAGAAAATTACTTATCAATAAAGGTTAATGTTGGACAAATACTTAGCCGAACACGGCAGAGCTTGTATGGTGTACCACAAGGATCAGAGCTGGGACCAAAACTCTTTATTCTATTCACCAATGAACTTCCTTGATTTCTTAAAACATGTACTGTTTTCACAGACGCTGATGACATAGCAATTGTTGTCGAACACAAAAAATCTTATTACTGCAGAAGCAAAAATCCAGGATATATTTAATAAAGCCTCAAGATGGTGCCACTTGGACTTGTTGAAAACAAAGCTGATGTACATTCGCATGCCACATCAACCGAAGTTCCTGTGAACATATACCATGAAAACGAAGACTGCCCAACTACAAAAACAAGTGATACCATTGAAAAGGTTAAAAAAAATTATTTATCTAGGAGTCATAATAGATTAACACATCCTATGGCATAATCTTGTAAGCATAATCCAAATGCAACTGAAGAGGGTTGTTTTCGCAATGGTTCGCAAACAGGTGTTTTTCACTTGCTGAATCTCTCATAAGATATTTGATTATAGCTTGGGGAAATGCTTCGAAGATTTATATAAAGTTGTCAGTACAAAAATTTTAATATAAAGGTCTTAGATGTGACTGGCATATTTAAGATGACAACTCTATTACAATACTGTGATGATCAAATGTACCAACAAACGATACGCCATAACTGTAGCACAAGAAGACGAGCACATAGACTACATCCAAGATATGCCATACCAACAATAATGAACATGTCATCATACTAAAAAAATATTGAAGATATTGAAGTAAAAAAGAGTTAAAACTGTATCTATTAACCAAGCTTCATATTACTTGAAGATTGAACTATAATTTCTTCTTTGTTTCTTTTTATCGTTTTAAATTTGAATCGAATATTTGTAGATTTGAAATGAATTGAACTGAACTTTAAATGTCAAGAACCGTTAAAGATATAACCATGCATATTCAACCACCTGCAGCTAAGCCTTAAGCTTCGCGGGTAGCCATAAGTATGGTAACGTGTAACAAAATTAAATAAAATTCTATTTGTAAATAAATAATTCCTCAGCATGATTTCTTCCAATTGATTCCGACTAGAAACAAACAATTAATATATACATATGAGCCCCGAAAAAGTAGTCAACAAGATGAATCCAATCCAACAAAAGTTGTTCGCATAGCAAACACTATTTCTTCGTGAACGCTTTAGCCTTTGAGTCGTTAGATGGATGGCCGATGCGTTTTGGATATGTGGTTCGATTACTGACCGGTAGGACCAAAAATAATTTCCACGGTAATAATTTCACATTAATTGTCTAGAAAAGTAAATCGTCTAGAAGAAGCTTCACAAACATGGCCGCTCGGAGTCAGCACAAAACCAACCCACATTACCACGGCGACCCACGTATCCACAATTAAGTAAGCTAAACTTACGGCAACTAGCTGCGTGAAACACAATCACAACTTGAGTTAAAGCAACTGTCATACTGCTTTTGTCGAAGCCAATTACTTCGTTTCAAACGTTAAACAGCAACGCTAATAGCAGGACGAAGAGAGCAGTGCGAAGTGAATACAGTCAGTCTCAGTTTACTGCAGCTTATAACCAACTCGATACCTTAACAACAACTCTGGCAAGTACTTCCTTTAAAAATAAATGGCCATAAGGAACACTTGAGGAAGAATAAATCACGTTCATCATAGTGGCAGGAGCATAAGACACTGATATTCAGGAGCTATGTCTCTGTCCACCAAGCATCCTGCACACCTTTGTGCCCATTAAAAGGGCAGCTGCAGAAACGGCAAGAACGAAAAGAAAAGAAAATTTCTCATCCGTAAAATGAGATGTCAAAGTCCTGCCTTTCCCGAGTGAGGAATAAGGACACTCGATTGGCGCTCCTTCAGTAAACTCTGAACTCCAGTAATTCTCAGAACGAGAGTAACGCTTTCCTTTGTGATCTTGGGTGGTGGCCATAAGTCGTGTCACATCGGCGCTTTATCCCCGAGATACCATTGTCAAAAGTTCAACGTCGCTGAAGCACTTTGCGGACCGTCTTCTTCGTAGCAACGTAAAAAAATGAAAGTCAAAACACCCCCAAAGATATAATAAACTAACTGACGGCAACTGCAGTGAAGATTATTAATGATAACTTTTTCAACTCTTAAGCGACACCTTTCACTTGCATCGGTGTCACGCCAAGAAGTTTCAAAAGCAACTACAAACCCCACAAACCCCGCTACTATACCACATATTGCCGTAAAGAATTCTTCCCTCCCATCCACCCACTCATCTGCCAACGGGTTTGGTATTTCAATGAAACTGACACTTGTGACACATACGAGTGAATGAGTCTGAAATAGAAATACGTGCAACCCTGAGTGGGTTATAAAACTCTTACTTTTCGCGTAACAACATCGCTTTCATCTCCGTGCGCGGCCTGTTTACTAATTGCATCTGCTTACATCCCAATTCGTTTGTTTATGTTTATTTTTGGCCCCGGCGCAAGAGTTTACCAAGCGAAGCGTCTTAATAGAAACATCTTATTTTGAAAAATTGTTCGTATTTAAAGAATGAGAACATTAACGCAAACCATTTCACATCGTAGGCGAGATAAAATAATTATTTATTGCAATCGCTTACATCACCGCTTGAAGGCGGAGTGTACATTTAGTAAGAAGCCAAAATTTCGCGAGTCTACTGTTCACATGCAACGAGTCCCCCTCGTTTGGCCTGCGATTGAAGCAATTTCGACAGGTCGCGTGCGACAGGTTGTCATCAACAAATCCAAGCGAAAATTAAAGCTTTTGTCACAACAAATCGATGGCCGAGGAAAAAACTTTTGCACACTAGACAGTGTATCCGGTTAAAGTGCACACCCGTCCGTCGATGGGATGGGTGATGTTTATGCATCATCATGGTAGTGGCAGGATTGAACGCAGAAGCAACATGAAACACGAACCCCACTCCCCTTGGAGTTAAAAGCAAAGTTAATATACACCGCTGTGTGCTGAGATGATGGAAGTGAGTTGCACACACATGTGTATCCTTGGCTTCGTCTGTCAAGTGTCGGCATACTTTCACATTCTTCTTGTTCACCCTCGGGGGCGGGGTTGTTTGAGTTCATGTGAAAGCCACCACTTAAGGCGGCACACTGGCAAGCCAGTGTGAACACATATTTTCACTCCATTTGCTTGCGTTTATGTAGTTCGCCATGGGAAGGAGCATCTGGCTTATTTCAAGGGGGGTACCCATATAAATCTTGACGAGGTTAGCTTGTGCCAATGGATTTTTGAAGAGGCATGGTGGCCTTAAGGGCCCTGTACATGTCAGACTGCTGAAGATGGCCATCGTTGGGCGCCGAGAAGACACTCCGTGAGAATTTTCGCAGGTAGATGAAGCAGTTTACGATTATTGCCTTCATGAGAGTCTCAGCTTCACTTTTACACCTTTCAGATTGTTTTCGGGGTGACACGGGAAGTGCATGGAGGGTAAGCAAGTCGGCATAAAAGGTCATACATACATACTTAGGTAAGGATCTAAGGTAGCACGCATCGGCTTCTGGGAATTGAATTTTTCTTATGCTCGTAAAAATGTAATTAGAAATTTCATACCGCAGCAAATTAATTGAAAACTGGTTCGGTCCTTGGGGTAGGGGAGGGGGGGGGGAGGCTTTGTTGATTTCTTACGATTGACTCATTAAGTCCTGTGAATGATTGTGAATGGCGGATGGGAATCACGACATTTGACATTTAGGGGAATAGAATTGAAATACTTTTGTTGAAGATGTTTTGGATTGTGGAAAAAGGAACACGGATGAAACCAAACACATCTTATGGCGTATTTGCTTAAGATGATTATTTCAAGCGACGTGGGTGGAAGCAACTGGTGCAGATGATAACTGAGTGTGCACAAGGATGTGCGTCATTCAAGATTCCATACTAATCACATCAGCGCAGGATCAAATTTCCCGGGGACCACTGAGAACTCAAGATCTCTGTTGTAGGACTTAATTTAGCTCCGTATGTCCTTATTATCCACCCACTTGCTGTAGAGCTCACAAGAATTGGCTGTTAAGATTGTATTAAAAAGTCATCGTCATACCCGCAGAAAATTATATACACACACACTTTGTTCGTTCAAGCGGTAAATCTCTGATTCCACAATGTCAGGCGTCTATACATAACATTTATTTTTTAATTATAATCTGGCCCAATTAGCAAATCTTACTCTGGAGTGTATTTAAGCAGTACTTCCCGTTAAGCAGCATGCCCAACGGTTTTTATAACGTCCTGCGAGCAGTGGAACACAGTTAAGATTCCCGCTCGGACACATCTGTATAAATGCATGACAGTTGATGACGACTACTTGTCGTGGAAATCCGATGATATTAGGTTTAGTAAAGAAAAATGATATTTTCCGAAAGATAGCTTTACTAAGGTATATCTCCGGTAGTATACGTTCCGTCATCATCATCATCTTCTGACCCGCATGATCCACTAAAGGGGTCGCGAGGGTATTCCACGCACGAGAAATCTCCAGGCGACTCGATGCTCCGCCATCGACTCTAACTTATCCGGAGTTATGGCCAAGCGTAACCAGGCGAGCCCAAACCTGGCTTACGAAGAGCAACCCCTCATGACGACGAAAAGATGACGATTGGCCTCGGATACCCTGGTGTGTCAGGGCCACATGTGGAACCAGGCCTAAATGGTGACAGTATGCGAGCGTCTGTTGGCCGGGCTGTCCTGCTGGGCAGTCGATCGGGATTATTCCGAAGGAACTACGAGCAGCGCATCAATGGACTCATGAGCAGTGCTGTCAGATGTGACGATTATCGATCACACAAAAACCGGTATATCGTCACACCCCAACAAGGGCGATTTTCCAGCTTTTGGCGATTTTGATCTTGTATCGATATCTTAAAATTACATGTTTTTTCTCATTTTAAGTATAACTTCACATGTTTCATATTGCTAGTAGCTGAATGAAGTCGTACAAATTTCTGATTCTGGTCAGATTTTCTGCCAAAACCAGGCCGGGGCCTTGGAGCACAGTTGGCGGCGTACGAGCCCTATCGTCTTATGATCGACTGTGGCGCTCATAACTTCAACAGACCACATGAACTAGCACACCCATAAGATGATAGAGAGAGGGATAAGTCTTCTAAAAGTCCCATACAAGATTTCTTTGCCATTTTGTGTGGCGCTGAAGCCGTTTATAAATAATCTGATAGACCATCTGAGACCCATATCAATGTGGTTTCGGGCAGTAATGTCCACCATCAACTTGATCTACACACTGCGGCAGATCCTGTTTGTTCACCAGTTATTCATCGATTTCAAGCGCGCTTATGACATATAGACGAACATCTGTTTTTCTGTAGTATGACGATGGCGAATACTTGTTGGTACATCAATTTCGGAAACTAATTCACTCAGATCATAAAACTCACACTCGTACAAAGTTCTGCGTGTGATTATTATTCCTGTTGACGTTGGTTGGATCTTGGGAAAAAGTATTAACAACCAATAAATGAGCCTAGCCAGACGTTTATGGATCCAACAATTAGCTCCGGCCCGGAGAGGCTTCGAGTCCGAACCTGTGGTACAACGCAACAAAATGGACATGTGTGTAAGGTGGCGCGCCTAGGTTGAGGAGAAGAACCTCAACTAACTTGGTGCACGCGACTAGAGGCAGCTAGCCACAGATCGTGTTGGTTGAGGTTCATGTCCACCCCATTCCCAATCTGCACGAAAAAAGAACCGTTTGTTAATACATATATGTATTTTCTTGAAACATTTATGAGCGTCGTAAACGTCCCGCTAACGTGAGATGAGTCGAATTTTTAACGTAGATCTACGGCTAAAATTTGTTTGTTTTTTTTCGATTTTGTTGTGTTATTTTCAATTTGGCGATAATGGCGTCGAAAACATTTGGCGATTTTTATTCCAATTTTGGCGAGTTTACTATGTGACACCTGATAAGCCTTTACGGGCCTGGAAGAGAAGTAACACCACGCACTAACCAGTGTGGGCGGGGATCGAAAGGCAACGGACAACGGCAGCAACTTTTATATGTACGTCCTATTGGACTAAAATAAATGCCATTAGAAAGATAAGCACCCTGATTACCTATATATAATGACATTATGACGTAAATGACAACAAACGACACGACAGAACGCAATCGGTATTTCGTATACAAAAATATGAAATATGATATGAAAATTACGATACAAAAATAGTTTGTTCAAATGTTTCATGGCGATTGAAGAACCGACGCAGCAGAACAAGTTTGTCCTAAGATCAATGACGATAATACGAAATATATGCTGTCAAGGAGGAGAAACGATCCATTACCTAGGGCAAAACATCAATCGAAAGTTACAATTTCGCCGAGTATTTCCGAAATTTGTTACTTTTAAGTGATTATGATCGAATTTTCAAAAAAAAGTAATCAAAATAATGGAAAAAATCAATTGAAGGAATTGAGGCTATCGGAGCAACCCAGACTAATTGAAATTATGCTGAACATCAATATAAAGCTATGAGGGCTTCAACAATTGTTAATAATGGCTACTGGAAATCACGTTTTCATAGCGTATACCAATTGTCGATGCTTCAGAAGGGCTCTGCCGCTGTAAACGAAAATTTATAGGATGTAGTAATGCGATCCGTTTTGATATTTTTGGCCGTGAAATGCATTCAAATTCTCAATCAAATAAATCAAAATCTCGATCAACTGGACATATTTTCGAAAAAAGCGCAAACAAATCTAAGAAATCGAATATGATAATCTCTTAAGGCCAACTTTTTATTCTTAAAATCAGGTTCTGCTTATTTTACACTTAAAGTTGTAGACTATCAATAACAAAAAGTATACCTTACGTTAAGTAGGAGAAAAAATTCTGTTAAGGTCCACTTAAAATGACTATGATTTTAAGCCATAAACTCCACAAACGACACCACTCTGGAGATCCGACATAGCCTTTGGCAACTGGCATTAGTTCGGTTTGTCACAACGCCTGGCTTCAAAACTCCTGACTCGAAGGACAAGAATCATACTCTACAAAACTCCTATTTTGCCACTACTTCTATATTGAGCCAAAATCTGGACAATAAGTAAAACAGCAGAGCTGATTCTTCGTGGCTTCCAAAGAAATATATATATATATAGATATATGTTCCCGTCTCCGAAGAGGTGGAGAAGACACAGCCGCGAACTCTACGAGCTGTACCAGGATGTGTATGTAGACCGGAAGGCAAAAATCGACTCCACTGGCTCGGCTACATCGAGTGCAGGAACATCGCTCCAATTAAAAGGTTCTTCGAATCCGAGCCTCCTGGTTCGAGAAGGAGAGCAAGGCCGAAACTTCGGTATATAGTCCAAGTTATCGCGGACGCAATGCATCTTGGTCTTGTTCAAACAGCATAGCCAGGACGGTCAAAAATGGAAGACAGTGATTGCTCAGGCTAGGACCTTTATGGGTTGTAGGCCTATTAAGTAAGTACAGGTGCTGTTACTACTGTGTTACTACTGTTCAGTGTGCTGTACTAAAGTAACAGTGGTTGGTAATCATCTTACCGCAATAAAGATGTTAACGACAACCTGCTTATCGGCTGGGGATAATTTGTTTGGTTAATATCAAAGGAAGGCACCACTTATTTTTGTTGCACTCCATGATAAACTCAGATTTTTGCAGTAGAAAATGCACAACTGTGGCGTGCATAACTGTGGCGTGGAGTCCATATGACGGGATTCCTACCGAGTTACGTTTCAAAATTCCACTCTTCAACAATGTATCGATACAGCAATCAACATGAATCTTAATATGTGCATATAAACATAATATTTGTCTATTTCCTACACCTGCACATGCAAGAGGCAAATTCAACGAACACACCTGATTGTCATTCGTTTTCTTATCGTTCTACTGGTGTACGTAAACATACACTATACACATCATCGCATGCCTCTGCTCCTGCATCACATAACACGTATTCCATAGCCCATAAGAGAACAACCGCAAAGCGGCAGCAAAATAAAGAGTGGAAATTCATAGTAACCCGAAAAATCTCGGGTTATACAAAATCTGGCTGGTTAGAACGAATTATTTCTCTGTCCTTGTTTTGCCTTCATCGTTCGCTGTGGTTGCCTCACAAAAACAACTCGCTCTTCATGGAGTTATTTGCTGATTTTGTACTGTTTTCTTTAGATTTTTCTCTCTCTTATCTTTTTACTTCTGTTTGAAAAAAATCAGTTATGAAGCAGATTGAAATATAACTTAAATTGATTTTAGTGTAATTATTGTTGTGCAATAAAGAATAAATTAGTTCCGTATTTTTTATAACACACTATCAATTTTCTTTAAGTTATTTCTTTTGCATCTGCCAAAAAGGTTTATACTCTAGGTTCATTGTAAATTTTACTCTTAATGACTTGAAGTAAACAAAATTGGCTTAAACTTGTGCTTTACTTGTATGTGATTAGCAAAATAGCAATACACAATACAATTTCAGAGAGCGTTTGCAGGTGAATACTTTTACCGAATTACCTTTTCTAATTTTCCACGCCACGCCACTGTTGCACAAACATAAGGAAAATATTTCATGAATTTTCAAGAGCAAATGCAAGGTGAATTTCAAGTCAAAGAAATCGGTTATTAAAAGAGACTGGTGAAAATTTCAATTTTTCAATTCAAGGTATGAGAGTTAAATTTGTCATAAAGGTAAACTGGAGTCTTAATCATTATGATGTTACGCAAGAATAAGAATTTTTTGGCGTAAAAAAGGTGTCTAAAAGAAGATCCCAAGAATTCCATAGTCAAATGTCATATATGATAACGAGCTAATTCTAGCTTCCATTGGGAAAATTAGTCAAGTTTACAGTATACGACTTCAGCATAGTTAATAAGGAGTAAGATAAGAGAAGAAACAACTTTTCGTAGGGAAATAACTGTGACTCAAGCAGATTTTTATCCATATATCTGTCTAATAACACTGGTCGTAATCAATTAAAGTTGTAGACAAACCCAAGACTAGTCGCTGATTCAGCAATGTCAAGACTATCTCCTGATATGAAAACAGATGGCAAGGCGCTCACATTTACATCTGTTTTGGAGATATGATTCTCTTGCGGTTTTTCAAGTGTAAGCTATTGTTAATATATCAATTTTAGATTCCATTCAAATCATAATTGCTAGCATTGACAAGGTCAAGTATATTATTATTGTGACTAGATTAGACTACATGTTGACATCATCTACATATGGACAGTTGAGTGTTTACACACAGGTATAAATAGGGGAAAATGGATGGCGCTAGAATTTATCCTTGCGGAACGCCATGTTTTACTTGGAGAAGTTCTGATAAGGAATCACAGTTGACTACTCTTTGAAATCTATCAAATAGAACATTTTTAATCAAACTCACTGTCACCAAATGATGAATTTTGTCAAATGCCTTAGAGAAGTCCAGAAGACAGAGAAGAGTAACATATCCTTTATCATAGCCGGATGTCTACTGTTGTGACTTTTACTTCATCCTTCTTTGAGAGAGATGAGTTGAACAGTATATCCTACAATACTGCTTAAGATAGGCCATTCATCTATTCCAACCACCTTTTGTTCGGGTATGAATGTAGTTCAGTCATTTGAACAAAAGCTTACTCTTAAGCCAGTCTCGTTTCAACAACTTCATCAAGTCGCATAACATCAACCATCCACCACCCATTCACCAATCCGATTTTTTAACTCCAAGTGAGGTTGCAAAATTCAAAGTGAGACACTGAAGAGCAACATAAAATACTGTCAGAATGAATAAAATGTCACAGCGACAGTACTAATTGAATGATCAAAGTCAAACTTTTATGACTCTGTTCACTAAGTGTGTGAAGCATCATCATCAAAAGAACACTTGGCTCCACGCGGTCTGTACACTTTCCGTCAGTCAGTCGGACAAAACGGTTGTTGTGTGAAATTTATGGTCAGCAAAATCAAACAACCAAATTGCCTTTTTGTCTTCTAATTGACTCAGTTGCTGATGATTTCGCATTTCGAGGAATTGTATTTGTGATGACCGCTTTCGTGGGTTGGGATGCTGATTGTTGGAGGAATGAAGGAATTCTCCTAGAAATCGTTTGAACGGCAATGGCGACCGCCATGAATAAGACAGTTTATGGAAAATTAAACGGGGGCGTATGTGGAACATGTTTTCGTAAGAAACTTGTTTTATGCAGACGGTGTTTAGACAGCATTTTTTGGGAACTGTTGCGAGAATCCTTCACTCAATTTCACAGTCTATGTTACGTGTGGATTCTGAGCTGGCGAAGTCATCGTCACGGCAAGCACTATAGGTATATGATTACCAAATTCTTTTGGCTTGAATTGGAGGATATGAATACCAATGACATGTTGTTTAGTGTCACGCCTCATTGGATATTCTGCATGAGAGTTTCGAGGACTCGATCTCATATTGAGGTGATGTGAACTGGCAACCGAGATCGTGTGATTCGGTATATTAGTTATATGCTAATAAGTCCTAAAACGGCGCAAACAGCCAACATAACTCATCCGATCGGTCAAATTCAGCCTCATTTATGCGCCAGAGTCAGAGAACAGAATACAATAGAATAGTCTCATAAATAAGTTTAAAAAAATACATAGACAAGCTACTGAGCACCCCAGAACTACGTATTGTCATACAGTCTGAAGCATAACAAGCCTTAAGGTGGCTTGTGGTGTGGGCCTATAATTGCAAAGAAGGAAAACTGGTTGACGGTTGTTAGTTGACCGGAGAAGTGACCTGATGTCTCCTGAGTAAGAATATAAAATGACAATGATTTCTTACTCATGCCGGGTAGAGAGGATTGGAACAACAACCCTACTTGGATCAAGGATAGAGCTTCAAACTGGTACACGGATGGATCGGAATCCGGAATCCGGAAACAAGGTGGAGGCTAGGATTGTATAGTTCACGAACGAACTAGTACAAAAAACAGCTCGTACAAGTTAACTATAAGAACTAGTTCACAATATCATTTTACTTTTAGTCATTTAGCTCAGTAGTTCGACAGACTCAAGAATACCTGCATACATGTATGCTCAGTGTGTATACTAGCATTCAAAAGAATAACTGATCTTGCTCAAACTAAAGCGAATTAAATTGAGCTCTTCGCTTTGTGTATGTATTTCGCACATCAGGATCAGGGTTGTTTTTATTTAACTACCGCAGACTAGGCAAATCGGGCATGGTTGCATTGCCGGTGGGGTTTGTGAAATTATTTTTTTAATGTATACACGAATGTGTTATACATCAGTTCATCAATGAGCGATCATTGGCGTTTTCATATGCGTAGATATGTCCGTAGCTCTTTCACCAATAAATATTTATGGGACGATTATCCAAGCATACTCCATACATATATACAAACCAAACTTTCCTTCATAGAAATATTTCACACGTAAATGCATACAGAAATACCTCAGGTAATGGACATATCTCCTGGAACTACTTAACCTAACTTAACTATTTAAAGTCAGCAAATATTTAATTTGTTTGTATCAAGTGAGGTGTTCACTTCATTTTGATTTTTCCTTCAACAAAGAAGTGATAGAGCTTTGACGACCAGTGGCTTACATTGAACTAAATGAACTAGAAGAACGAACTAATTCAAAAAACAGTTTGAACTAAATTAAGCGCTCTCTGGAGTGAAGTAAAATGCACAAACCTACTGAAGGCTGGCATGATAGGAGCAAGATGCAGGAAATAAGAATGCAGATGTGGAAAATGACCAAGTCATAAAAACTATGAAGGTAATGAAAATTAATTGAATAATTTGTGAAAGCAGCAATTACATCTTAGACCAAAAGAAGGGTATACAATAGATCTTTATCGCAGCACTATGCTATGATACACCCAAAGTTCTTCGATTCAATTCAATAGTCCATACATAATGCCATCGATAGGCCTTACAAACGAATACAAAATTTCGATGATACCACACACACACACTTTGTCCACTGTCACCCACATACCCGGGTCTGTATTTCATTTTCAAACTGATATTGGTATTTTAAGTTATAGATACCGTCTCCACTTGCGATTTTCACATATTCCAAAAAACTGAAAGAATTAATAATTAAAAAAAAATAATCAAAATCAAAAATTAATTAAGTAAATTTTGCGATTACCCGATTTATCTATAGCCACCACACCCGTGTGTACATAGAAAAATGTATTTAAATTGTTGGTTAGAAATGAAAAAAAGCACACAAAATTAATTTTCGGTGGACATCCACTTCATGTTCAACAAAAACTGACTTTTTGCATACCTTCCAGGCGTTTCCTGTTGGTCTCTTTAACGTCGGTAACAATTTCCCATCTACCTGATTCTGCTAGAATTGTCACGTTCTTGAGCCCTTCCTGTTTTCAACAGTCGGTATAACTGGGTGGCCTAACATATATTCAATTCCAATACGCGATGGAAAATTTCGCATGATTTGTGTACTTTTTGAACGATTCAGGATGTGCCATGGCTAATTGTTCAGTGAAATGTTGTAGGAACAACCTTATACGTTTTGTTGATGTTTTCAAGTGTGGAATGTCACAGTAATGAAAACACAGCTCTATCCACAATGTTGTAAAAAAAGGCCTGAGCCCATTGCTTCGTACTTTACTTCTTTTGTAGTCGAGTATCATTTTTGGCTACAGGAAAGCCCTTCAATTCGGTACTAGTAAAATGGAAATAACCGATTTGTTCATTTTGGAATATATGAGCACATACTTATATTTCTGCTGATTCCCAAGATGTATGATCTTACTGCTCTTCCTTTTGGCTTAGAAAATTCGGCTGGTACAAATGTATGCCTTTTGAATACAGTTCACAATATTGAAACATTTTAGTCTATGTATCATCAAAGTAGAAGACAATTTATAGCTTGTAAGAAAGTTGTCACATACGATGTTCGGAGCACTTACACGAAACAGATTACAGCACAAACCTTTGACCAAACCTACACCATGATTCGTTTCTCTTTCTCCAGAAGGTACTAACCAGATGTGTCCTTTGACTGGATAACCAGATGATGAGCACGTCAAACAATTCTAAGGCATAATTGAAAGCAACAACCAACATCGTCCGATGCCCGTGGATACACAATAATGTATGGAATGTATGGTTAAAAGGCACAGTCTGGGTTGGACCTGACCCTCAACTAATAAGCATATCTAGATATCAAGATTTTTGTTTTCTGCTAGCCTCCAGTCAATAAAGGTCCATTTACATTGACTTCGCGATAAGCAACATTATTACAGGGTGGGTATGCATTGACAGCTATTTCCCGCTCGAAATCTTGACAGAAAGTCAGTGTCATACCTCCAGGAAACGAAATGAGTCACCTTGCGCTTGAACAACTTTGGGAAATAATTAGAACTTATTTCCAAAGTGAGTGGTGTAAAGCCCAAACGAAAAGACGTTTTGACCGAAATGAAGTACCCACCGCGACTGCTGTACCCAAGTTTGTGCAAACATTTCGTGAGACTTGTATGTTAGTGGCCAAAACTCATGGTCCCCCAATCATGAGAATTTGGCTGCTGTGGACGAGATCATCATTGGACCATTTTTCTTCGAAAATTCTCAGAACAACGATGAACGTTGCCGAGCCATGTTAACCGACGTTTTCTTAATGAAATTGAAGACATTGATTTGGACGACCTCTGGTTCACACAGGATTGGGCGCCATGCCAGAAATATAACCGAACTTTTGTGCACCGAATTCCCAAATCGTGTCATTACCCGCCTTGCCGATTTCAATTGGCCGCCTCGGAGCTGCGATTTGACCCGTGTGGAATTTTTTTTGTCCGGTGTTATGCCAACAAACCGGAAACATCATGTCATCCTAGCAATCCATGACCTACAGCCCTGTCTTGGGAAATTGGGGTGACAGAATGCGCTCCTGGGAAGCTAGCGGACGCAGCCACTTGAACGACGCTGTATTTAATATTTAATGAGAGCGTTTGCTCTTACTAATAAAGCCTTAATAGACACATCCAAAAAATCGACTGGATTTTTAAAAATAAACTTGTATTTTTAATAAAATGAATGTGAGAATCGTATCCAGAATAAGCCTTGCTCGTCCTCATGCCTTTAGTCTGATCGTGATCTCACGAGCTAGCTTTGTGCAAGACTATAATCAAACTAATCATCAGCTCTACAGGCCGACGAAGCCCTGGCCTCTTCAAAAAGAAAATATATACGTTTCGTCTGTCGAATCATCTGTTGCGTTAAAGGTGCTTTGGAGTGACGTCTCATCAAGTACAGCAAATTCGAGTTTGATCATTCATCGCCTAAGGCTTAGCCATGGATACTTAACTTCAAAAAAGGAAAAGTCTTCCATTTCGAGTCCGTGTGACAAGGCAACAGAGGTCGCCCTCTTATTTAAAGTGACACACACAACTCGAGATGGACTTTATATAACTTGTCCGAACCTGGAGTCATGCTAGCGGGGACCGAAGCTCATTGCTGACGTACGTGTTCAGAGAATCCATGTGTAACCCAAAGTGTAACTTCAAAAACTCGAATGCAAATCCAGTAACTATCGAAGAGAACCGCACCTCTCCTAAGTCCCACTGCATCCAAATCCTCTTTGAAATTACTAATCCCATCGAATGCAGCTTTCAATCCTCACAGGAAATCAATCAAACCATTGCCACTTCTAAGAATAGCCACCCAAAAATATTCATTTTCCTTCTCTAATTTCCTCTCCGCCTGATCGAAATTTTAGCGCTTCACGTCAGAAAACCACTTCAACGAAGGCGCAAGAACAATTTGCCAGACAATACGAATGATTGACTGGTTCGCTTGCGAAAATCAGGCAAAACATTGTGTTCAGAGCAAATATGGAGGACGATAGCTGCTTACATAAGTTTCTCCAAAATGAATACCAAATTCATTGTTTCCATATCCGGAGGGAAATCTGCCGTTGTTGTACTACTGAAAGCAAAGCGGAAAGAGACAGCCAAGAAAAACTCTTAAACTCGCATAAAAACAATCCTATTTACATCAGACAATGTTCACAAAACAGAATCCTCTCAAGACGGTCTTAGACAGATGTACAAACAGAATTCTCCGAATCGGACAGCTTATGACTGCCGCTGTCCAGAGGCAAATCAATGCAAAGGAATACCCTCTTCACATCGATGTCCGCTCCCCCATCCACTTACTCATCCGTCCAACTGACCGCATGTCTTAAAAGTTTCGCTTGGAAATTCTCTCGAATACATTTCCATTACATTACCCATGCCCCTCCAGCCCATCCTCCTCTCCAATGACCCCATTTTCCACCCAGCAAAACACAGCCCATATCACGAGAAAGAGGAGATGATTCTCGAGGAGACAACTATGAAAACGTATCCAATGATTCACTTACAAGATCCTCTTCCGGTAGCAACGTCCAGCAGTTCCCTCAATTATTCACGTAATCCCTTTTCAGTCGCACAGATCTGCATTCAATTTAGTTTCCATTTAGGATATAACCATATTCCACACACAGGCACCAGCAATGCCAGACCCTAGGCGAGCTTCACTTGGCCTTCACTCGCGGCTTTCACTCTAAAATTCCTCGCAGAAACAAAACACTTTTTTCACTCGACACAGGACACGGGCGATACAAGACAGCGACCGAAATACACTCCGAGCTCACTAACAACTGTTTGGAGCTCACAAACACTCAGCACCACCTCGGGATGGTGCAAGTGGCACGAAAAAAGACGAAAATTGTATTCAATTCAATCCGACAAGCATTTACATGAACTAGCAACGCTAACAACTCGATTAGGAGATACACATCGCCGACAGCAAGGACGCCACGGGGCAGGATGCACGATGCTAGATGAAAAGCTCTTGAGACGAAAATTGCAATCACTCATCAGCACCGCATCTCACAACTATCAGGTGGGTGCGACTGTGTGTGTTTGCAAGGAACTCACTCTGGGGGGATGTGTTTGCACACTAGGACGAGTACACTTTCACACACTGAATGACTTAAATTTGTATTATTTTTTACTTGCGAATATTTTTGCAAACAAATTTTTCGCACATCCGACGAATACTGAATTCAACAGAGTCTCGACGCAAACTGAATGAGATACAACTTGTAGCCCGCCACAGCATCAGGCGAAACGTTGTGGAAAATGGGAAAGTTTTCTCCTGTCGGCGGGTGAGTTGTGGTTGATTTGGCTTTTCCCCAGCTGCCTGTTGCCTTTGGGGGAGACAACATGAGTGATTGAGCGAGTGAGAGAGTTTCGCCGCTTTAGGGGGCATGTGTGGGGTGGAAGTGAATGACAGTGTGCTGCGCAAGAAATAGGTCTGGTGTGGATGGACTTGTGAGTGAAGTTTGTGGAATCTAAAGGCATAAAGATTTTGTAGACACGTCCTACTCACTTCTCTTGCTGAAGACCCATGGAGAGTCTGAGCCTCAACTAAAGCTACCTTCAATTGTTGACAATCCTGGGCCTTCAGTCGTCAAGGCCAAACTGTGTTCGCAATCGCTTAGTCTGTTTTGTTTTCAGTCTTTTTCTCCTCCTCGAAGCAGGAAGCTCTGATTCGAAGTCCATATTAGTTTGACCATTGGTGTCCACACGCTCCATGTAGCCAAGCCAATGCAGACTTAATTCAAATCTTGGTAGGAATCGTAGAGTTAAATGAGCATATTATTACCATTCACTTTTCTCACACGGGTTAGTAAAATAACAACATTAATTTTTATTTCAACTTGTAGACCTGTGTATTAGTCTTGTATAGTTCACGAACGAACTAGTTCAAAAAACAGCTCTTGTTACACCGATTTTCCGACCTACGCGCGACCGGGAGGGTGCCTGAGCAGGCGTGGAGCCAAGCCGTGGTCTTGTTGTTGGTTATTTTTTTTTTTGTATGGGCGCCACGCGATTGACCTCCCGTACGATCCACCACCTTTTGAACCGCGACAAAAGAAGGTAGTCCGCCTTATAATTCTCTTCACAATTTTTTATTTACTTAAACTTAACAATTTTTTCTTAAACTAACTTAAATCTAACATCAATTAAAAAGAGGAAAAATGCATTACTTCAGAGAAAAGAAAAAGAAAAAAAAAGAATATGAAAGGAAAAAAAAAAGAAAAACCCAAAAAAGGTATCCGACGCCGAAAAGATTCCAAAACAAAAAAAATAAATGGTCGTCTTTCTTGGGACTCGAACTCGGTACCCACCGATCCGGAATGGAAACTGCGATAGCACGAACGCGCACCGCCAACGCCTGGCCTGATCGTGACACTCTTTTTAGTGTAGTCGAATCGATACAGCTTTATCGACAGTTCCGATTTTTGTTTTAGTTTTTTTCTTACCGCACACAAAGCACACCCGGTCCTACCCACATACAACGATCGATAACCTGGTCTTAGACTAACTTTACCTCGTGTAAGGTAATAATCCGGTAAGGTAATAATCTGCGATCTCGTGTCGGGTTCATGCGCTGCTTGTCGGGGTGTCTTGTCTTCGGCGCTCCTCCCTCGATAATTTCGCACGGCGATGTCGTCTTAGTGTCCGGGTGGGACGCGAATACTTCTCTAGGCCTCTATCTACCACGTCACGCAAACAGAAAAGGTTGCAAGGAAAAGCCTCGAATCGCTGTAAGCCAAATAGAGTAACGTAAGCCCAAAATGAACCACTCGGTTTCGATCGCAGACGAGAAATCCTTCCTACCTTTCTTCACTCGTTCCGCACTGTGATCACTGTCATACAACAAAAATTCGCAATACTACTCTTCAATTGTGTACTCGATCCACAACGTTTTATGCACGAAGTCCGAATGCGACTGAAGTGGATGGGTCCAGTTGTCCTCTACATCGGCTGTTCTTTGGAGAGTTGCGGGTCTCCACAGCATCAGGCCATCTGCAGAGCCGCTAATTCCCAATTTACCACTTCAGCCACTTCAAGGTCATGGAACCATAATTTGGAGGAACTTGGAAAAAAAGGAAGCACTACCTGACAGGATTCGAACCTGGGTCCCGATGATCCGAGCTAGCGCTAGAACCACCGACCTTCGACCGACCACTAGCATCTGGCGAACTAACACTAGTGACGTAATGTTACGTCACGCACTTCACCCTAAACACATTTAAATAGTGTTCTGGAACTGGGCGAAAACCTTTATAGCCTTTCGGCCTAATAATCTTTCAAGTGAACTATGTGAACTAGTTTACAATATCATTTTAATTCTGGTAATTTAGTTCAGTAGTTCGACAGACTCAAGAATACCTTAAGTTGCATACATGTACGTTCAGTGTGTATACTTGTGTTCAAAAGAATAACTGAACTCGATCGAACTAAATCGAACTAAATTGAGTGGTTTGCTTTGCGTGTGTATGTTTTTGTTTAACTGCAGTAAACAGGCACGTTGAGCATCGTTGCATTGCCGGTGGTGCATGTGAAGTGAATTTGAAACTTGAAATTTGTGCATACATATACATAAACACAACGTTATAACTGGCGCCATGAATGGATGAATTATTAGGGCTATTTTTTTCTGGTTAAGTTTAGTTTATTATTTGTGTACATATTTCATTTAATCCATGCATATTGCTAATTAGTATGGTAGCGGTAGCCTATTGTGTATACAGGGCTTTTTGATTGCTTCGAACCTATCATCCTATCATCCCATTCAATGTAATCATTGCCAGTTCTAGGTAAGAAAAAACCCCCTCCCCAAGGAAAAATAAGAACAGATGTAGCAAACATTCGTACATTCTTCTAGCGTTAACTAAAAGTTCGTGATGTAGACGTCACATATTTTAGATACTCATACAAATAAACAAACTGCAAAGCTACTGAAACCTGTGGGACCTAAAGATTAACACATCAAAGTTAAGAACAACAACTGCCCGAGAAAACTGGCCTTGAAGGGCGAGCAGATCGAAGTCAATGAATTTATCTACCTAGTTTTTCTTATGAAATTGAATGTAGACTGGAATACATATTCATGAAAATGCAGGAGCTGCAATAACAGTCATCAACCTAATGTGGCGAAGTTTCTTTGGGAACCAACAAATATCTAAAAAATCTGAACCCAGCTACACAGAAAGTTAAGAACAGAGGGCTAGACTTCTACTTGAAACTCACTTGGCGGACAACCGCCAGTGTACAGACAGATGTAAACCAAATTTGCCAAGACCAAGGGCTGACAACTGGAATATCGCAACGAAAATATTCTTCGAATATATTCTTCTTGATCGCAAACTTTCTGAATGGCACCCAGGCTCACCTACTGAACGGACCTGGTACCAGAAGCAGATGAGAACTGATTCTCCGGTATAAAGACCTAGTGATTGGGGATGTTACGGTCTTGATAACTGAAGGCACCTTGGCCTTGTCTGTAGTTTCTAGGATGCAGTTACACTAGGTACGATGATGATCATGATGACTTGAACGGATTAACAAGAAACATGAGGCTATCTCCAAACTGTCTGCACAGGATAAAAGGACTGTCTGTGCCAAATGGCTTGAGACCAGTAGCTTTAGATTTAATAGACAGAATGGCTTTAACAACACGGTCTAGATATACTCTAGCTGATAGGGCACCAGAAGCAGAGATATAATTCGCATTCAGCTTATCGCAGTCAAGATCATCACCGATTCTAGCGATGTCCTTACAGCATCCAATATTGCGAAGCTGTGTCCATTACAATTTAATTTAGGCAGGTATATACAGCTTGCTGCTAATTTTAGAAACGACTTTGTGACGTAGGTTCCCGTGGGTAGTCAGGCAATGCGAGATTTTTGCATTTTAGATAGGACGATTTACATTTTTGCATGAGAGTGAGAGCCAAGGAGCTTTAAAAGAGCTTTAATTTAACATAAAAAAAATCTTACAAACCCATAAGTAGGCCTTATTTTGAGAGTACAAAGACTGTTGAATACCGATTCAGACCATAAAAAGGCTGTATTTGACAGAAAACTTACTACCCATAGACAACAATCAGCCGAGATACTGTGGAGAGTTCTCCTGTCACAAAAGGGGAACTATTCGTATCCTCCCTTCAAAAGCTCGCTGTTCCGATGCTGCTTTTAGGGGAAATGGTAAAACTTTAGCTCCAGCTGCCGAGTTACCCTTATCAGAGGAAATGGGACAGTCGATTATCGTTTTTTTTTTCTTACATTCAAGCAGACACAATGTCTGGGAAGCAACATGCTATGCTCTCCTACTAACCCCTGCTATCGACTCTTCGCCCCCACCTCAAACACGCCAGGGATGGTGAAGCAACATGTGCTCGGGATTGTAAATGTCGCCCAGCTGATAATAAACAAAGGGGAATGGGGATGGGTGACTTTTAAGGAAGAGCATCCTATTTTTACATGTTTTCTCTTTCCACCCTCCAGACTAAGCTATTTCTGTTGGAAAGCGGGTATCTTTGTATCTTAAAGGCTTGGTAGTTCTTTTTATGGATCCCTCGTAGGAAAAGCTCTTCATTATCGTCGTTTCAATGCCGGGCAGTGGGTTGCTTGCGTGTGTGTGCAGTTAGGGTCTAGGTATTGCAGTTTGATTACGTTGTAAGTCCGCAGGGGACCTAGAGAGATGTTTGACTAATGGCACGCGGAACTCGTAGTGACTATTCGAATCCCATTGGAGATTATTGCGGGGTTATTGGTGGATTCGAGGGGATTAGGAACATCCATATGGTCTATGTTTGACATTGTATTTTTTTTCGTTTTTTGAGATAACGTGTGTATCCGTATCCTATCCGGCGAGGCATCGATAAGCAGAGCCAAGTTAATGGAGTGTTCATTTGGAAGATCCAGGCCGAAATATTTCAGGCAATGGCGATAAAAAAAACGCAATTAACTGACTGTCTATCTATAAAATTTGGTTTATGTGTCGTCGATTATTGATGACTGACTCGAGTTCCCATTAGCTGAGTGTGGTTTAGGGAAATGTTTTTTTTTTATCTAAAAGTACGATAGTTCAATGAATGACATAGACCACGAATTCATGGATAACACTGATGTTATCGGTAATGATAATTGACATCCCCTTGATTACACATGCCTTCCATACTTGGGATCCACCATGCTTTCGCTATTATTTGGTTTGTATATCGTAGTTTCGGAATTTGACTTTGGCACATGCCACGATTCACACGTGAGCTATCAAAACTTAACCCGCTAATAGGCAGTGCTTTTTTACGGATTTACCAGATATGAAACAAATTTTGCATGCTGGTAACAAGTGAATAAATGTTGAGGCGGCTTCAGGGCACCCTTGCCCGTTTAAGGCATAGAAAAAATTCCTGGAAAAGCTCTACATCACTCAGATAGCTAGTCTTTTGAATCTATTTGAACTGAGTCCACGATATCTTGAATCTCTTCATCAGACATTTTGGACAGATTAGACAGACTTGGTGATTTTAAGAAAATTTGCGTGATCATAGTAGTATTTTGCGTTTGCAACAGTCAGCACTCATAAATGACTACAAAAAAAATGGACTGCGGTGTCGGAGTGGGTGTTTACTTTGCCTTAAGACTTCCATACGATTTTTCAAATCGTCGCTATTCGAGAGTCCTGCTTCATCAATAATTCACATCAGATCACAAGAGCAATTCACAGCAATTAGGACTATCGAGTTGGCCTGCATTAACTCAAAGATAGTCAGGGAATGTCGCTATGAGTTGGTGAATAGTGCAGCTTCACTTTAGTTTGGGTTTCAGGACATAACAACATTCTGGGGACGAACACGAAGGGCTATTTATCACGTAGTCCTACCCGATTCTATTCCTTAACTTTATTTTGCGTCTAGGTCTTATTTTCGGAATGGCCACATGTATATTGACTAAAATTGGATGCAACTGGAGAATGCCCGACGTATGCTACTTCGCTAAGAAAAGAAATAGGTTTTGTTCATTTATTTGAAATAAAATAATTTTGTTAATTTATTAATTTTTTTGATCTTAATGCTAGCGGATAAACAATATTTTAAGCTTCTTAGGTAGGTATGTAAACATAAAGTCTGTTGGGCGTTCCAACTCCGGATCAAACAACATGTCATTGGCCATATGAAAAACATTTAAATTTGTCTAAGTTCAAGTTTTCAGCAAAACTTAGCAATTGACCGTCGAGTCTAAAATGCATTGTCTTAGTGGACTTATTCCGTCTTCATATTATTGCCTTTCAAATGAAACCGGTTTGGGGTATATCGGTTGTATACTTTCAAAGCATATAATGGACATAGAAACATTTTTTGTGTTTCATAGTATAGTATACACACACAGTAGACGCCCGAGAAATGAAACCCCTTCAATTACCGAGGGACCAGTTTCTTAAGCATCGCTTCTAAGATGTGAATTCTGCTTAATTGTGTGAGCGCCTTAAGCCATTCATGATAACCTGACATGGATTTATCAGTGTAGTTTCAGGCCCGGAAAGAGTGAGGCCCACGTACATACGGGACTGTAGCGTCCTTAGAAGCCTTAGAACTGAGAAACCAGCGAGTTGTTCATTGTAACAAGTGTGGATGTCTCAAAACAAAATTTTGTCATAGTGTGTATATTTCTACGTACAATTAATCAAGAATATAATATAATTACAATTTTCCCTTGCGCTTACTAAAAAAAAAACAATAAAATATTTTAAAAAAGTAATAATATTTTATTTATAACAAAATCAACTTAAACGTTAAAGAATTTTACAACAGCAAAAATAAAACATTCCATGCACTTAAACATCAAAAATACAAATACCTTAAGCTGATCTAAAATAGTTAGCCTTCTTCGTTTGCTTTTTCCTTGAATTTTTCAATTAATATCGACTTTTCTTGTAGACTTTAAAGCACCAAACATCCTTATAATCCACTTTACTGCAAATAATTGAACAGGATATCTGAGTATTCTGAACCAATTGGAGGATATTCATCCGAATTCATGGTACAAGACAGCTATTTTGGCATTATGCAATAATAGCGGAGACATCAATTGGGCTAGACGACTTTCAAGTACCCGATCCCATTGTGGTGTACAGTTTCTTACGTGATGGAAACATCCATGGGACCAGAGACTACATCAGCATTCTGACAAATACTTGGTGTCGATGATGTTTAGTACATACATCATATATTACTCATTCAAGTCATCAACACTGATAAGCCAAATAGCAATAAAATCACCCATTACTATTTGAAGGCCCATGCAAAAAATTTACCTTGATCATTTTTGCTCGGCGTTACCTCAAAAAATGGTTTGTCTACCGCAGATACTGGAGTTTTTAGTGTAGGATTAGTAAAGAAAAGGTTCTGCTCGAATATGTTACTGTCAGCAAATAATCTAAAATGCTGATTCCGAAACGAGTTTATTCTTCTGCATGTTCTCTGTCTACAGTCACCAACATCCGCCAGCCACTTTCTCCCATACCCAGCACAGCCATATTTGATCTGGCATTGACGAAGAACCCTTATCACTCTTGAGTGAGATTATTATTGACATAAAATCGACAGAAAAGGATTCTCAAACTTCCACATCTTTCGAACCCGTCTGCAAGCCGAACTCTGCTGACATTACGACGACTGTATCCTCAGGGAATGACATCAACATACATCGCCCACGCGCCGTTTTTAAAGCTAACTTCGATCTCACCATTTACATGAAAACGAAACGAAGACATTCAGCACTCGCTGGGGTATCCTTATGTGATTCGGATGCTATAGAAATAAGTGAACATTTCGTAAAGGAAAAGATGTTTTCTTCTTTCTTCATTCAAGTGAGGAAAGAAAGCTGATGTTTGAGGGGTCAGGGCAAGGGACTCATTATTCAATTCAATGTTGTGATAAATTGATTGCCGGAGGAAAAAGGAAGCTGTTTGATGTTAATTTGAGGCAATGAGAAGCTCATTAGGAGCACATTTTTAGTCGATTAATGGGGGCGGAGGGACAGAGTGGGCGGAATGTGTCAAAGAGTTTGATATACCTGAGGGTTTAAACTTATGCGGAATGTATGGGATTTTATCTAACACCAAACAGATGTTTGGAATACAACGTCTGGGCATGGGAGAAGCTGCCTTCTTCTGTTCTGGGATGTAGTTCTGAACCTCGAACTTGTTCTTGTGGTAATTTTGATGATGTTTCAAGAGAGCTTCTAGTAAATCTATTATCCCATGCTAATAAATAGATATATAATTGCGAATGCTTATTGTGGCATATTTCCTAAGACTTGGGACCTTGGAACCTAAGTTTAAAATTCATACCTATATATTTATCCTTCAAACTGCACTAACCGTTTTTTTCATATCCCTTACCAATTTTTACTATCCGGCTTTTAATTAAAACCAGTTCTTGAGGGAGCATTTCAAAATTTGATGGGTTGTTGTAACAATAATGTTCCAAGCTCAGCAGCTTGCCGGTCGGATCATTGTCAGAGGAGCGTCAGGAAATTCTGAATAGCGATTACTGTTATTATCGAATTAATAATAGTAGGACATTTTCTCGTACAGCAAAAAAACGAAGATTTTATTCATCAAATTTTGGTATCATCTTATCCCTGTCTTACGTATTTTAGGCATGAACCGAAAATATAAGACTCGCATCTACTTCGTAATGAAGAGCAAGCTTTATTATAGGTTAGGTTAGGTAGTGTGGCTGGTAGTGAATTCACCAGCGCACTTAGACCATATTGGTCCATTGTGATACCCACAGTTAGACTACTACCAATGATTGACTATTTCAGTGATAGTGCCGTTAATTTGATTCCAACGGCAAACGGTGACTGGACCAGATTTGAACACGATAAAAGCGTATTATTATTGCATTTACTGGGATTCGAACCGGGGACCCCGCTAAGAGTGTCTGCTCCTGGACACTCTACTAACTGCGCCATCCAGTCGTTAAGCGTTATCATACTAAATTGCTTAGTTATTCATTTTTAAACAAATATTTGTCAGCCAAATTAATTTAATTATGTACATAGTCAGTACAGCCTTAGTTTAAGCAACAATTTAGAGTAATTGACAATAATAAATAATCTCGAGGCACTTGTTCTATGTTTTAAATTTCATTAAGATCAATCCAAGTTACAGATCTATTTCCTATTCCATATACAGGGACCACTGTGCGCCGTCTTCTTCTGATGTGGTGCATGGTTTGACTCTCTGGTTGATGCTCTCAATGGTTCACATTTACACCTAGGCCCATAAAGATAATGTTACTGTAGATACTGTGTGTCGGATGATGCCTAATGTATGTGTGCTCAAAAGTGCAGGCAGCTCTAGATGTTATCGATGGCCTTTAACGTTTTTGGGCTGTGCCTACAGGTTTTGAGATATCCTCCCATTTTTGTTTTAAGTACACAACTAAGTGGTATATAAAACTGGATTTATGATTTCTGTTGGAGTCCACCGTGAGTTTAATTTTTCTTGAAAACACAGACAACTTTATGCTGTGTACTTACTTTTGTGATTGACTTTGCATACAATGTCGACATTCCAGAATCTGCACCAGGAAAGGACTGTATTCGAATTTCTACGCATGGCTGCAAGGCCAATGAAGGGTCTGGCGCTGGCGCCTTCATGAAGGGCGACAATATTTTATTAGACTACAAACCTCATTATGTAAATTTGTGTCTGTTTTCCAAGCGGATACCGATTCCATCCTAATGGCTACAAATTATAATGTGAAGAACAGGTGGAAGGAGAGACCACGAGATCACGGGAAATAAGATCGCCAATGCTCGGCAAGGATCGAAAAATACACTCCAGGACCTGACCCAATGCTGGGACTACCTGCGTCCTTGAAAAGGTCTTCTGTAGTGCATTGGCAGCACCACGAGCGTGGGAGCGTGGGCATGCTCCCAAAACTTCCGTAAGAAATGCGCGGCATTCTTGTTATCCATTGACAGAAAAGACACAACCGACTTATCAGCGTACGGTTCACTACACCAAACACCTAAGTCTACTTGACCAAAGCGACGAAATCTCCTTCGACGCATGTGGAGAAGTCGACGCACTAACTCTGTCACTGTCTCGTCCTTGCTAAATCGGGTAGCAGCTATTCGGCTCTAATGAGGCCAGAGTTGATGAGGTAGGTTACTCATCACAGAAGCGCTAACTGAAGTGGAGCAGGAGAAGAAGAAATTTCAGCAAAATTAGGAAGAATCGATGATTGAGTCTGAGTGCTCCAGTGTTGTGTCAATACCCTCCAACAAAAAATAAAACGTAATCCAATGTTAAATCAGATAATGTCTTCTTCTTGACATAAAATTTACCAGAGCAAATATGAACAACAACAAGCTATCCTCGGTTCGTTATATCATATAATGTTAGCACGTAACAGGAACCCGTTCATAAAAATCTATTCCACCACACTTCCTGTAGTATCTCCTTCCTCACATCACATCCTGATTCATTTCCAACTTCTTGCCCCATTCCCCATGCTCAACCTCTTCTGTAAGTTCCCTACATTTGTCGTCTGCCAAGAGCATGCCTTCTTCCGTCGCACTGCCACAAAGTGTTCAGTCATTTAAGCCCATACCCCAGCCGGTTTTAATTTAAAACACTTAATGATGGTATTTAATTTAGACCAGAGTTTCCTTCAATTAACCGAGAGCAAGGCCACCTTCCGACGATCTGCTCATCCATCCTGCGGTGGCCTGCGCTAGAGATAAGATTGCAACTCATTAGTTCCATTCACGAGAAGAAGAAGGGAAATGGATTTTGTGCCCGGTGCATGGATGTAATCATTGGGAGGAGTGCGCGTTCATGTGAGATGAGATATGAGAAGCGTCCGGTCATCTGTCTGAAATGTAATACCAGTGGTAAAGTTAAATTGCGAAATCATCAGGAATAACTGTTGATTTTTCTCCTAAGAGTGTTCCTGGAATTCTAGTTGGAGGGGAACTATTGACTGAGAATAGGTCTTAAAAGGGATAAGACCCAATTTAAAGGATGCTCAAAGCTTGTCTGAGGTCCCTGGTACACACAGCCATCACGTCTGAAGAGAGATTACGTTCGTACTTACTGAATAATGTTTGTTATTAATTATACACCTGGAAATTAGGTTCGCATTCTGTCAATTATTAAGCCATTCTTTCATTTTCACTGGCAATAGTGTGTGCTAAATGCAGCAATAGCATGACTCCTCTTCTTAGTTCGAAAATATTTGGGAAATCATTTCACATCGAAATCAGTTTTCATGGCATCTTTGAGATCGCCTTCAATTGCATGAAAAACAATGCTCCAGAGTGTATTTGATTCTAAGTCCCCTGCTTGGAGACAGAAAAGAAGATCGAACGTGTAAAAAAAACCAAGTACTCGTTAACGCAGCTTGGTCTTGATGTCGGGAAAAGTCTGAAAGGCGTCTGAAAAAAGTCGTCGGTCTGGTTTGGATTGGATTTCGAAGATTTGCTAAAGAATTTTTTAGAAATAATACACACGATTATCATTATCTTCCCCAGATAAACAGAGAGCCCCTTGTTTCACATCTCTCGGGATGGGGATCCCATTTCAACCATTGGCATTTGTTTCTTCAATACCAAAACATCCAATATTTCTTGTAGCCTCTTCATTCTCTTGAGACCTCTTCATCTGGACAGAAAAGTTTTGGTGGATATTTTGTTAGGAATTGGCAATATCTTAATTTTTCGAAAATTATTGCAGTCCCTAGTATCATCTTTCTTCGGAACTTTAACTAGGATTCCTTCACTGCATCGATCAGGAAAATGTGATCTTCAAGATTTTCAGCATTATTGAAACCAGCTGCCCGCCTACAGTTCGATGTTACACTTAAGAAATTCAGTATGTACCCTCTCGTATTCATATGCTTTGTTGTTTTTTAAGTTGTTAATGGCATTAAATATATATCATGGTCATCATTCTGATGCTGGTTAGACACTCCGAGTGGGTTGTTAAGACTTCCTCGGAAAAAAAATCGGGCCATCTAGCTATTGCTTTTCTTTTCTACCTGACTTTTCTTTGATCCGCTTATTACATTCAGTGAACTTTGCAGAAAGCTTTCTAGTTATGTTGTACAACGATCTGGTGTCTACAAATGACGCAGCAGTTTCCGCTTGTTCTACAAGTTGGTCGAACCATTTTGTCTCATCCTTCTTAGCCGATTTCTTTATCCATTTCCAGATAGCACATTATCGGATGCCTATCTCCCGTCATTCTGGTTCTGGTAATCTTAGTCTCACGTTTGCTGGGTCATCCAGCGTTCCGCTTGTTATTCTTATATCCAAAGAAAATTGCCAGTAGTCTCGTATCTTTTGCGCCGTGGTCTCTAAATCGTGTGCAACTTCTCAGACTTTACTTGTAGACAATTTACTATTAATGTAAATGGTGATTGATGGAATAAAGAGTGTGCGAGAACTGCCACACTTTAGTTTATCCACATCGATTTGACCAGGAACCATGATTACAATCAGCATTATTTCTTTATTCACGCCATCAGCTCAATGCAACCATTCTCAGATGAACCCGCTTTCCTCAAATCGCGCTATAAGCATATATGCCTCTCTTATTGCCAATTACCTAGTAAATAAACAATATTGCATCGCATCAAGGCAGATGAAGTTAGTTTTCAAATTAATTCAAACTCACTTAGTGCTCTGTTATCACTGAACCGAAATCGCGAGGTTTGGATGAACTTTTACTGAAACGTCAATGGGCCGTTCCCACCGAGTTTGTTGACAGTAAATAAAAGTGTTAAGAACACCCGAAAATTAGAAAATAAACACCAAAATGACCAAATTAAACTAAAGTTCATGCTGTAAGCTTGCTTGGCTTGAAATCCTCAAACGGACTTCTTTCGGTGAAAGCGCGAGGTTTTGAACCCCTGAAAATGTGTGGTCAAACCTCGAAGGTTTGGAGAAATTTTGATGAAACCTTACCGATTAGTTTGATTGGAACATCGCACCACTTAACTTCATTATTCTAATCTGTAAAATGTAATTGAGAAGTATTGTTTGCACTTTTTTCAGCTTGTTTAAACATGCCCAGCACCTAGGACACCTTTTAAAAATTAACCGAAAGAGAAATAAAGACGCGTCCGTTTTGTCCTCAACGTTTTTTTTATTAAATTTTAAAAATTCCATAAGTTTTGTTAGTAATACAAAACATTTTGTGGGTACGGATCTAAGGATGGATGGAGCATTTTACAATGTAGTATTCAACCAGTATTATTTGTCAAGTGAAGCAGATTATCGTGCTCATTGCGTGTTCTGAACTTAAAGCTCAATGCCTTTCGAACCAAGAGGAAGCCTTTAACCGTCATATTCGAATTCACTACTGGTCCATCGTTTCTTCCTATTCACGCTTTGAACCCCCCACTGAACCTCTCCCCACACATGATTCCAGCACAAGACACGATCAATCAACAGGGAAAAAAATGGAATTCGCAGAGACACCTCCAAATTTATTCGCTGAACCAGAAACAACCATCGATTTAGAGCAACAATTAGTCAAATAATAATTCACTAGGAGGTTTGGCTGGACTAAGCTGAAACAACAACGACATGTGGTGTGCTCTCTCACGAGTCGATGGGACCTACAGTTTTATGCTGAAGTTTGGAATGCTTTTTCTAGGCAGAAGATACTTTTGGTTACTTATCAGTAACTCGAAGGAGATGGATAATGAAAGTCGTTCGCACTTAACTCAGACACCCCAGCTTAGTAGTGTTGCTTAAAATGTATAAAAATTAAATCAATTCGAATAAATTTAAACCAAAATGTTCTATCCAGTCGGTTGCACGCCAGACCCGAAATTGAAAATTCCAATTATTTTCCCCGGTTGACGGGTCACGCTGTAATGACATGCTGTGGATGTCATCACTATCGCCAGTCCTCAGGCACAACCGAAAAGTTTCGAATTTCATGCACATTTGTGAATTAAAATTCTAGCTGGGGGTTTCAGGGGAAGACTCGTAAGTCACAGCAACAGCGTCCAATCGATATGCCATCCCAAACAGACGCAGTCGTTCGAGTATCCATTTGCAAGTCATTGACGGATGCTGACACTCAATTCCCATCAAGTTTGGTCATTAGGCACCTATTCAAATAGCGGAATTCCCTGTGCTCTTGGTGACTCGGTGGTCCTTGACCCGGGGGATTGCATGACCGTACGGCTGTCGTCTTTGTTCGGGGAACCATCTGAAATTGCAATACTCCCCTAATGATAGGACTACATAGCCGAAAACACAAACCGTCGCGATGCACCGTCTCGGATGAAATTCCAACCCCTTGACTGTCTAATGCGAATGCAGATGTCTTGTCAGTCGATGGCCATTAGTTCGTCTGCTTTCGAGCACAATGGGTGCAGCGACCCTACCGCTTCATCTCCCTAATTAAGGTATCTTCTTCCTGGCATGGCTGCCACGCACAGCAGAAGGGGACCTAGACCAAGATGGGGAAAAGTCCCCTTTGGATCAATTCAGATTGTCTTTGATGGGGAATCCACTTCAGGAACATTGCTTCATTTCCCTAACGACATTCGATATCATCGTCTTACAGTCGTCTCCCACTCCGCTTGTCCTTCCAGTCGAATGGATGTGCTCCATCGTGGAACTCTGGTGAAACGATTCAATTTGACCAATTACTTGGGAAAGGGGGCAGACAGGACAAGCAATGCTCCATTAGGTGAACTGCGGGTGTTCTGCCACGAATGCAAACAGTTGGTCGAATGGACGTTTACGTAAATTGAAACTCGAATTTGGATGAGGTCGGATCCGTGGCAGAAGAGGGCTCAGGATTTGCTGACTCAAGGCGTTGGAGAAGGTGAGCTCATCGTGAGGACGTGGAGGCGTTGATGTATTTCGAGACGTGACACGTGCCAGGTATCGACTGGAATCGAAATGTTTTCCTCACGAATCCGCCTAAGGGACTTCCGTTTTTCTTCAGATTCCAATGGGAGTTCATTCAACCTAGCAGTGGGTGATGGTCTCCTTACGTCACGGGTTCCTGCAAATGCCAGTGGGCCGATCGAGTAATAGAATGAGAGGGATTTCAATTAACTTTGAAGGGCGTCTTCTCAAATAGCTTTTGGTTACATTGCAATCCCATTACTTAGGACATTCCCAAATCAGTTGGGATGCCTTTGAGATGCCATATTCATGCTGGGTCTTTTCCATTCTCTTTGATAAATCGAATCGACTGGTGAGGTTACATTTGCACATTAATCCTTGATTTTCCTCATCCTGACCGTTACCATGCTTCCATATCGTTGACAATCCCTTCAAACTTGCAAGTGGATGCCCATTGTGTTTACGTCGATCAATCTTGATTTGTACAAAAGGAAATACTATTTGTGTTTCTGGTCGAATTAGATTAGTCGTAACATTGACATGAAGGATGCAGATATGTGCCGCGAACGAGATTATTATTTCGAGTGGCGCTGTCTTTAAAAATGTATGACCGTAAGCATGACATTTTTGCAAAACAAGATCATCTGGAAAACAGTAAGTTAGCAAAGAGCTGACAAGTTCATAGAAAAGGAACAATATAGGTCCAACGACATACACTTGAGGCACACTAACTGTGTTATGTATATTAAATTATTTTCGACATGTTTGAATTGTGTAAATATTTATGTTTTTCGGCCGTCTTTGCTGAGTGCGAATTTTGTTACGCCGTAACTCTTTCATATTTCAGGACAACGCTGCGCGCGTATATAGAAATCCCCAATTGTCAAGATGTGAGCTAGATAAGCATATAGGGAACAAGCGAGCAAAAGAAGAAAGTACTAAGAAATTAATACAATGTTAAACTGACATATTGGTTATTAAAATTACGAATGAAAATGAGTGGACAGCTGTCACTTGGATAGAGTGTAGGTGGATCCATAAAGAACCATCGGCAATCGACATTCATTCCAAGCTATCGGTGTACGTAAACGCAATGTCAAGCTCTTCGTTCAATATCATTCTTGAAAAGATCGAGCAAAATATTCACATCAACATTTGAAGCACGTCTAGCATTGTACTACTGTCAGCATACTTAGGTGACATTGAGGTGGTTGGTAGAATGCCACTTTTTCTTCTTTTTTTTGCACTACATTCGAGGTAGATCTGGGTCTCAACTAACAAGCTTTTCCATAGCACGGCCTTTAGCTAGCTACCTCCAGTATCGCACGCCAAGTTAGTTGAGGTCCTTCGCTGGCCTCAATGCATCTTGACCCTCACAGCGGTTAGCACGAGTTTCTCTGCATCTGATCACGTTACTGATGTTGATATTGCTCCTACTATTTACGGCAGAGGCTAGGAAGACGAACTCCTTATCTACCACGAAGCTATAGCTGCCCACGAAGCTATAAACGCCATGTCGAATATTTCGACGTTGTATTTCCTTTCTTGATGCCTCGGCAAGAGCCTGGAGAAGCTTTATGACTGAGGCTCGGACTTAATGACACACAAAAAAGAAACTCACTTGATTCAAGTAGTTGACGTGTATTGTAAGTCGAGCACTCATTCAGGTACACTCTCTCTAGTCTCTTGTGCGCGTTGAGAACTGTTGTTGTAAGTTTTATCGTACTCTCTCGACCTGCTGACACCATGTTTTCTTAAGAACGACGAGAGACAAATTTGACGTGAAGAATTTTAGCCACCTTTGTCTGATCACCATTTGACCCAACCGATGTTTTTTTGTGCTGCGGAGTTATGCTTTTTCGTAGGAAAGGTCAATGTCATTCTAGGTAACATCAATTGACATGTGTCCCCAATATGGCAATGTGTCGACATTCTTTTGGAGGAGATGAAGTTTGTCTTCGCATTCTCTGTTTTTGATTTGCAACTTTGGATCTCCAGAATTTGAGCATATACTATGTCAAGTGTGACGTTGGATTCAGGTAAAGAACATTTATTTGGTGTAGCGATCACTGTATCATCATCATCATCTTTTAACCCGCATGGTCCACTAAAAAGGTCGCGGGGTTTAACTACGCGCGAGAGATTTTCAGGCAACTCGATCCTCGTATCCCATCCTTGGTCTGCCAAGTGGTCGCTGGTTGCCTAATGGAATCGCATTCAAGACCCGCTTCGAAAGTCGTGATGGTGAGGACCTTCGTACTATGTGACTAAACCATCGATCATTGCTCTTTCCGTTCGAAGAAGCAGCTGCTCAACGTTAAGCTCCTCGTGCACTGCCGTGTTTCTCACTCTACCCCGGCGAGGAATTCCCACAACAGCACGAAGAAATCTCATCTCAGCAGCTTGTATTCATGATCTTATTCTTTCGGTCATTACCCAAATTTCATGACCATAGGTGAGAGTTGGAACAAATACTGAGTTGCTGCTAACTTGGCTTTCACACAAAGCTCGGCCTTCCTGATTACAGATCTCCCAAGCTGTATTAAAACTGACCCAGCTTGACCAATCCTACAGGAAAGTTCAGTATTACTTGTAGCATTTCCAAACGAATTCGTACGTGGGAGCCATGAAATTGTTCGTTAAGCTAACGAAAATTTTCATTGCGTTTATAAGCGCGAAAGTTTATGAAAATTCGTTGTGCCAACGAAATCGTATGTTGCATTGAATGAAAGTGTACGTTAAGCCACGGAATCATTTATTTAAGTCTATGGTGTAATAGTCCAGACAAAGCAATCAAAATCGAAGTATTTCAGCCAGCTTCAGTTGTGATTTGCTGGAGATTCTTCTAGCAAAATTAAACCACTTAAATCTATACAGGAATGCAAGCAAGTGTGTACTGTAGTTATATGAGTTTCATTTTAATAAACAATTTTTTGTAAATAAGTTCCAGTAAAAAATGGTGATCAATGCAAGATCAATCGATTCACTATTTCAAGAAGGTGTGCAGTAGTAAGTAATTGGGCGTAGTATAAATCCCTTCCTGGTCAAAGATTGGTAATTAACGTAGGTATCTACTTATTAAAGTTTACATATAACTCAAATCTTTTGTTTTCCTAGACTGACGTGTATCTTAATAATTAGTGTGTTACGATGTTTGATCAGTGGGAAATGGAACAAGAGAAGCTATTTAAATTTTTGAGATGAAAATATAATTTTAAACAAAAAAACACGTCCGTTTTGATATTAATTTGTCTAATCAAAATAAAACTAACTATTTCCATTCAAAATATATTATTTATACTTAAGATATTGTTGTTATACTCAAAGATTGTCGAGATGCACCAATTCGTTGGTCGTTGCATGGTTACCTGGTTCCTATCCAACACACAGTTATTCGGAATAACGTAAACAGAAAAAAACACATTTTTTTATATATTATATTCGATATTTATTCTCGCTTTAGTGGTTGATGTCCTATGGTTGGAATAATGTACTATTTACATTAAATTGATAAGCTTTGTTCATTGAATATAAAATAATAATTTTTTAATGAACAGCCATTTGTTGCTTCAATGAACAAGTTTATAGGACGAGAATTAATTAATATTTCGTTGGCTCAATGAAAATATTCGTTGTAACTACGTAGCTTTTTGGTTCAGTGTACAGTAGCCTTTCCCATGGAGCATGAATAAATGTGATGCCAGAGCTAAAAATTAAAGCATTGTTCATAAAAGACCTTGATTCGTTAACTCTCCAACTAAGACTGAGAACCAAAATCATTATTTATCTGTAAAATCCTACATTTATTATTCATTAGAACTAACACGTAATTATACGTACATACATAGATTTTGGTTTTACGGAAAATTCGTGCTCCTGTTACAGTATGGATTTATTTTAAAAAAATGTTGGAAACATAGTAGCCCCGTGCCAATGAAATAATTTCTTAATTAATTAGTAATCGGGTTCAAGGAAATATTTGCTTATTAAGTTGGCACATAACACCAGCCGACATCGAATTCATGAAGAAATCCAGCAAGCACGGTGTTTGAACTGCGCCGTTAATCATTGTGGGGTGAAGCAGTAGATTCTGCCGAAAGTGCCTTAAATTAGCACTGACGCCGTCGCAATAAAACTGACGATAATACAGGTGGAGAAGTTTTACTATCTCGCGGTCTTATCACGAGTGATGGGAGGAGTAATGCTGAAATTTCGTGTAGGATTGATCATGGTGGGTCAATTTTAACACAGTTAGGAGATCTGTAATAAGGAAGGCCGAGAATAGTGTTAAAGCCAAGTTAACGGTTTTCAACTCAGTATTTGTTCCAACTCTCACCTATGGTCATGAAATTTGGATAATGTCCGAAGGAATAAGATCGCGAATACAAACTGCTGAGATGAGATTACTTCGTGCTGCTGTGGGAATTACTCGCCGGTATAAGGTGAGAAACACGATGTTGCGCGAGGAACTCAACGTTGATCAGCTGCTTCTCTGAATGGGAAGAGCTATGCTTAGTTGGTTTGGTCACGTAGCACGAATTTCCTCACCATCACGACTTCCGAGGCGGGCCTTGAATGCGATTCCACTAGGTAGGCGACCACTTGGCAGACCCAGGATGAGATTGTTGGAGCAAGTCCATAAGCTCGCCTGGCTACGCCTGGGCACAACCCCTGATGAGTTAGAGTCGATGGCGGAGGATCGAGTTGCCTGGAGATCTCTCGTGCGTGGTTTACACCCGCGACCCCTTTAGTGGATCTTACGGGTCAGAAGATGATGACGTTGGTGATGCTTACAGAAAAGTTCAACTATTCATTGAGTCAATGAAACATACATTAAATTCATTGATCTATTAATTTATTCGTTATATTAGCGAATAGTTGGTTGAGCCATCGAAAATAACTTTAAAGAACGCTGTTCACTAATGTTACGAACAATTTTTCGTGCAGTGTAGACATGGCAGAACATCATCAGCTGAGCAGTTTCCATATTTTCTCCGCAAGTGTTGCAAGATATTTTTATTGAAAAAAGGTAAGGTAAATGAGATACAAACTGTTTTAAGACGGAAAATATAGCTCTCGCGATAGATTACGAGAACAACATACCGGTCATTGTATGAAAACTGTTACAACGCAGCTAACTCATCAGCAGATGGATGTCATTCGAAATTAGAATGAACAACTTCAACCGCAAAATTAGTTAATTTCCTCTCTTGTTAAAGAATACTGCCTGTAGTGTATTGGTAACTTTACCTTAGAGCGCGGGATCGTGGGAGGTGCTTTCGTATGTCATAATAGTCATGTTGTCTTGTGAGTTGTGAGCATGTTCAATATTGCCTCATGGCAGTTGTGATCAGACCACCGGCAAGTGCAGTCATAGTGGTGAGTCAGAAAAGATGTAAGATGCCGCGACTAGCAGTTTACTCCCTAAGATTGACAGCGTCTCATAATTTTCGATCCACCAACAAACATTGCACATTACACATTTTATCTAATCAACACGGAAAGTGCCATCAGTATGACTCAATTATTATTTGACAATTACTACCTGAACAGAATCGCCAACACATTAAACAGGACAGAAATTGCATGCTCATCAAGGGTCACAATCAAAACAGACCGACACAATGTGCGATTTAGTTGATTAAATCTCTGATGATTTGACTTTACACCTAGGGTGGCTGGATTGTTGTTTCTCCACAAATGCGGGACTAATCACTGTAATTATTGCAAATTAACTGCGGATTCTGCTGCATTCTGCTGGCAAAGTGATTATCGGCCAGCCAACATAATCGTTGCTATTTTATGTGATTCGACATTGGCATTGGGTTGGTCGATGTGAAAGATTAACATCACACACTGTGATTTTTGCAACAAGTAATTGTATTTTTTTAGATTTCTTGAAATTGGTCTTTGTTGACAACCATGATTAATTCATCCGAATTCCGCTGGGTTAACTAGTGTTCCTTCCAGAGATGTCTTGTCATCATGATCATCGTGAGTTATCTTTTTTGTATTGACAATATTTATAAACGCTGCAGGCAGGAGTGTACCTGGCCCACAACCAACAAGCATCTCCAGCCAGCTAGATCCCTGGCTCGCTGCCTCCAGTTTCGCATGCATTGGCCCCTTACACAGGCTTATCATACTTTATGATATATTTCGTCAATTTTATTTTGACATCAAACAGCGGTAGCAGCTTGTTGAAAAATCAACTTTGTATTTCAATATTTTTAAGATATAAATTCTAACAAATAATATAAAGAAATATGTAAAAAATATTGAAAACATCATCATTTGCTGTCTCAAAAACTTCTTCAATCGTGGGCCGTAGCACAGAACCTCGATCTAATCCGTCGCACCGTTCATGTGGTATGAAAGGAAGGAAGCCCAAAGCTGGTAATTCTCACCTCACCGCTGTAGTAAGACCCGATGCCAAAAAAACAAAGTCTCGTACATTACGCGAGATTACATTTTAATTATTATTATTTGCTATTCGTCTCCATTATTTGCTCGTCTCCAATATAAAAAATAGAAAAGTTAGCACTTTCCGAAAAAGATATAAAAATGTGTGGATGAAAAACCAGAGAAACTGAAATTATGTATCCACTTTGCTCGCCACTATACATCTCCCCTTTCATTCGGGTTGCATTGAGTTCTCGTCGCTGATATACTGCTTGCAGAAATAGCTCCACCATATCCTCAGCATCGATTGCGGTGTCTACTTTGATGTTTCATTAATCGTCCTCGCAGGCTTCTGTTCGGACTTTATAACCTTCGTGCTTCATAGGTTCCTTCTTTTTCCTCCTGAGTAGCCGATGTACGTCTCTTCTGCTCGAAGAGCTGGTAAGTGCGGTGAATGCCCCACGTGGTTAATATCGCCTTCACAACAAACTTATTAAAATCGGTTCTGCCCGAACCTGCCGTCGTTCGCCTGGTGCGATATATGTGCAACATAGGACGAATGAGATCTTTTTGTTTTCTTTTAACATTTTTGTTTTCATTACATTTAATTCCCCTGCTGAGCACTCGATTATTGTACATATGTGAAGATTTACATTTCTGTCACAGCAAGCATGCCCGTGAAATGGTTTCCTAATAAGCGAGGTTGCGGGGCCGACTTTCACAATGATGGAGTGGATTCAACACAAAAATGAAAAAAAAAATAACGCATTAGGATCTAACTTTTTCTGGACCCTTTAAGTGAAATCAGTGAAACTTATCACTCACTTTATCTTTCTGATATTTCACTGTTATATAATGCTATAATTTTCATTTATGCTAAGTTTCCTCCAATAGTTTCGTTTGTTGTCCGAATAATTCCTAAAACATGCCCGAGTATGTGGGTGTTGAAAACCATTTGATATGGCTCGATCGATCCAGTAGCCCTATGGAGCACTCCTTCACCTTTTCCCTACATCATGCACAAGAACGTACACAAAGTGAAGCCCAGCATTTTATCATTCCTTCTAGTTCTCCTCATAAATGGGTTTCTTCCTGAGAGTCTTGGCCGTAGGATTCTTCGTTGAATCCTATTGCGCTACAGACCATCTCAACATTTTGGGGCCAAATCTCAAATTCAAAGATCTTATCCTGGCCTGAATTGTTCTCCGACGGAATTGTCGTTGGTGCAGATGTCGTTAATCCGTTTCGTATTCAAATAATTGTTACAGTTTTTATTTGTCTGTCCTGCCCTTGTTGACAAACAACCCTCCACGTGTTGACAGACAGAATAGAAACATCTCACGAGCGCAAGGCGTTCACCCTTACTACCTTTGTGGACATAAAGGGAGCCTTTAACCATATCCAAATCAAACTCATAACCTCAGAACTCAACAGGCTCGGGACCGAAAAGTCCCTAGAAGCTTTTATTTACCAGCTTCTTAACAATAGGGCTTACTATCCCTCTCTAGTAGAAAGTAGTGGTGAATGAAATTCTACTGACACTAGAAGGGACTGGGTGTGAGGTGATTGCCTATGCAGATGATATTGCTAGTGCGGTATCTGGAAATATCGGCCTAGGCGTCAATACACAGAAAACGAATCTATTCATCTTTACCAGGAAATACAATATCCCTGACTTCGATCCTGTCTCAAAAAGTGGGCCCCATTTAAGGCTGAATGAAAGCGAAAAAATTGGATGGACACGAAGCTGATGTAGAAGCTGAATACACAGGAGCTTGTCAATAAGGCCTCCGCGGCACTCTTCTGCTGTAAAAAAGCCATATGGTGCAAATGGGGACTGCATCCCAGCATGGTTCACTGGTTCACTAAGCTCGAAAAGAACAATAGCTCTCAAAACACTTGCTCAAGTAAATATATCGTAGATGGTCTTCTGGCACAGGGTGCCTCGTTACCAAACCACTGTGACCTACGCTGGATCCAAAACACTCACTCAGTCCAGTCAGAATGAGTGGATCGAATATTTGAACTCTCATCGGTTTTATAACTTAACTAGGCATTGTGCCTTTGGAACCCATGTCTTTCTACTAAGTCATCCTTACGTAGACGTCTGCTGAAGCTCCAGACGCGGGGAGGTGGAACAAACTATTATACATCTGCTATGCAATTGCAGTGCTCTCACCTACCGCAGAAAAACTCATCTTGAAGCCCACCACTTCAGCAACCAATATCAAAGTCAGTAATCTCATCCACTTTACTAAATGCTCTATGCGAATTTACAGATCCGCGTGGTAACATAATGGGCCTATGCTGGCCTTAGTGTGACTGCTGTTTTCTTAACCAGCAGTTAGCAACTTTAACCTAAACTAAGATAACCTATTTGAATATTTCAAGTTAGTTGATTTTCCACAAACTTTCACGGTCCACAGACCTGCTATGTAAGTAAGTAAAAACATTACCCCGTTTACATGAATCACTCAAAGTACAGGCTGTTTAAAGTCTTTTGTTTAAAGTCTTTGACTTAAATTTAAAAAATAAAATATAGTGCTGAGTGGATTTTTATCGCTTCATTTTCATGTGACATTTCGACACAACGAAGTGTTGGAAGTGTGTTGGAAACCACTTTAAGATCATTATATGCCAATCAAATTAAGGTCAGCTGACAAGGGATTCATCGAAATAAACCCATGTCGATGTGGAAAAGTCCCTTAACTCGGAATCAATAATTTCTATTTCAAGAGTCACTAAAAGGCACGCACTCATAACATAATCCGACATATTGAATGAGTTATCGGAATTTGGGGACATACCGCCCGCCGTCGCGCCATCTGACTCAACGTCTCACAAAACCCTTCTGCGGTGCACAGTTGAATTCAAAAGTGCCTCCACTCGCATTCAACCGTCAAAAGAACCCCTTGACTTGTATTCCCATTTGTCCTTACCCAACCAAGCGGGATGATATGCATGGAGAAGTCTACGGCGAAATAACATGAATATATATTGCTAGGATGTTTCTGTAATTTTTGATATCATTTATCATTTTTTCACTTAAGGAATGATGACATATTATATTCCTCGACCGACAAGCAACCAAATGGGACCAGAAGTAGTGGACAAGCCATGACACAGCACATTCGCCGGAGGGACAGGTTGTGCGAGATTTGATGAAGAACTTGATGTGGACTTTCTCCGGTGGTTTAATATTATAACTAAGCAGAGTACGGAAAATGGGAGGTGTGATCTAGAGGTGAGTTAACAAACATGCCATGACCTTGCATCTATTAAACGTTCTTCAGTTTTTCTGGACATATTTCACGCGACTATGCCATAAGCTGTGTCCTTAGCGCTCTCTTATGAATGAATCTGAAATATCAACTTGCACTTGCTGGTCATGTTATTTAAAATCAAGAACTAAAATCCACTTGGGTAGTTCCACAGGGAACAACTTTAAACCCTTTAATCTTTATGCTTAACCTCGTAATTTAGAAAACATTATCATTTCCACTTAAGTCGAAAGTTTTCTAACTAATTGCTCAAAAATGCTTCTAATGCTTATGAAATGATTCATTAGCCCTTAAGAAGTGTCTCAGTTTCAAATTCCAAGCGTTTCGAGGATATCATGGAAGACATCTCAAAGCAGTGAACAATGAAATGAAATGAATTCCCCAACGAAGGTCTATCCCGGATATAACCGTGGTAATTCAAAAGTTTCTCATTTTATGAGTGCGGTTGTGGTCAATGGAAACTTGCCAAAAGAGCAATTGTTATCAACTCAGCAAACGTATGCACTCTTGAACAATTTTCTTTAGAGTGTGCTTCATCAGGATGAGCATGTGACTGTTAGCGGAGGCTATGAATGTGTATTAAGCATTCTTGTGGAAAAATCTGATATATTAATTTGACTTACTTGGGTCATAGATTTGGAAGGGTTTGTTACACATTAGTAATTAACTTGTTATTGCCTTTGGGGTGTTACAAGGGGAACCACGATGTCACTTAAACACTACATACTTTCTAAAGACTTTAATTCTTTGATTTGGTCAGACTGGATGCATTCCCACATCTCACGACGTTTCCTATCACTTCAGCTTAATGTACTGCGGTTCTTCCTGCTACCACTTTCCTCATATTAGCTGCAGTAGTTAGGTGCTCAGGTATCGCAGAGCTCAGCTACGGCCGTACGGTCTTTGCGACCAACAACCCGCTTCTCTGAATCTGATGGGGCTGGATGACAACTGTGCGATTACTCAGCACATGAAGATGCTCTCTCCCACCGTAAGGACAACAAGGACAAAGACAGAAGAGACATTGTCCCTTTTAAAAAAAAAAACAGAAGTCTTACCGTAGGCCTTGGGAAAGCCACCCACGGTTTTCGAATTTGAGAAGCTTCTCTGGCTACCGGCCCGGAGCAAATAGCATATGTTTTTAAGAGGAAGATAAGCAATGAAGGAATCCCAAATCTAGCGGAAGTAGTTCTCCCAATCAGCTTTGAAGAAGAAACCTTAGGCGGCAGCTTCGTAAAAGATATTGCCTCAAGGTGCACTCCTCTGAGCGGAGTTATCTTACCCTTTATGTGGGTATTGGTCATCAACAAAGTCCTACACAGGCTCAAGTATTTCGGAGCCAAGGCAATTGTTTACGCCGACGACTTACAATCTTTTTAGTTTTTTTTATGTTTGTTCACAAAGCATTTATAATATAAAAATATGGATGGCACGACAGTCCGAGGTGGACCTGGGCCTAGCCTCTCAGCAACCACTCGTGTTGTACATGCTATTGTTCTCTCACGCGTGGAAGGGACCTACAGTTTAATGCCGACTCTGAACGGCCAAGTTGAGAAGCTTTTTCTAGACAGGAATACTCTTTGAGCATTGTCAGTGACTCGAAAGAGATGGCCCCGTGAATTATCAAAGGTGGTAAAGTTGAGTATCGAACCTGGCACCCTCTGCGTAGTAGTTGACGCACTTACCCACTACGCCACGGCGACCACTGACGAAGCATTTAGAAGCACAAAATAAAGGCGTTTTGGGGTGGGCGAAATTTTGTGGACTATTCTAGTCTAGCTTTATATATTCTAGTCTAGTATTAAGCGGAAAAAAATTTATCAGGGTTCAACGCATTGCGCCATGAAATTCGTTCGACAATCCGCAGGTCAGTTGAAGGCCTTCTGAGCCATCTAAGCAGCTTACGCATTGGTTTGTAGAATAGGGAACTTTAGAAGATTTCGTCGAGCTGCTGTAAATAAGGGATAATGCCTTTCCCTGCAATTCAATTTAACTATTGGCTTACGCAGATTCATCGCGGCTGGGTCAAAAATCCGCAATCAAAAGCTACACTTTCGAGGTTGTAAAGCAGGTTGTCTACCTCGGGACAAACGCGAAGTCGACAAATGGAATTCTTGTGGAGACCCTCGCAGACTCACCCGGGACAAGTGCTGCTTTGAGACAACTTGGGTCAAACCTTCTGACTCGAATGAATGAACCTATGCTCTACGAAAAATGTATCATGTTCGTCCAAAACGCTAATCCCGGGGAACGTGGCTGTAGTTCAGAAATCCGTCGACGGCAGAGGATCGACATGACATAATCCCTTATATTCCAACTATGAAGGTTACAGAAGAAGACTTATTTGATACGGCTTGGTCTCGATAACTAGAAGAAGCGTGCCAATGACTATCGACTATGAAGGCAATGGAGGCTTCCTAACAGTCTGCAGACTCAGGAAATACCTAAGGAAACTAGGAATATCAGAAGAAAGTGTCTGTATATGTCTGTGGAAAATCTAATGAAATTCCACAACACGTACTGGGATTTTGTGAGGCACTTATCCAGAAATGACAAAGATATCTGGGCAAGCACCTACTATCAGAGGAAGAATAATCTCCCATGCTCAGTTTCCTAAAGGAAACTGCGCAACATGAGTCCTTAACCCTCAATACAACTCAGAAAATAACTCTATGTGTGGTGAACTCGTAAGAGAGCAAAGGTCGCCAAGGGGGGAACAATAGATCTAATGATCGCAGTGCAATAAAACACCGCAGCAGTTACAATAGTAAAAATCGTTATTGTCAACGTCCACTCTCTACGACCGACAGATTGCAATTTCAGCAATTGCTACAGAATCCAATCCAATCAGGTAAGAGAGAGGACTTTTTTAATTAAAATAAATTCACATATTTTCAGAGCTGAACCGCAGTGCCTACTATGATAATTCAAACAAATGAACAGAAATTATTCTTATATTATTATATCCATATGACAGACCATTATGTCCAAATTTAAATTTAGCCGAAACCACAACAATGTCTTTAGTGATGCATCTCCATCCGTCACATTCGCTGGTTGGGAAGGATAAAAACGAATCCTAAAGCACATGATCTTCTTGTGAATGCAAATCCCATGAAACCTTATCCCAGCACACAACACCCAAGTGCATTGGAAATAACGTGTTCATCTCGCTCTCAAGTGGATTGCTGTGAAACTTTGAAGCAGTAATCCATTTGCAAACAGCTGCTGTAAGTTGAGGACTCTAGGACATTGGAATGAACAATATTGCAGGATTCAAGGAGTTATCCTTGTATTCGTATTGTTGTTTGATATTTGTGCTGGAATGTGCCTGCGACTTATTAAAATTAAATGACCACACCCTGCCGACGACTTAAATGAACAACATGCTTAATCCTCTTGTGATAAATTGTATGTAAAGAGGTACATTATTTTATAATATAATATAAGAAGCGTTGATTTTGTATTGCCCTAGAAATAGGCACAATTGTATTTTTACTATTTATAGACTATTTCATGAAAATTTTAAAAACTACGATTTATGTTGTCCATACGAAGGGACCAATTTTGATTAACTTTTTCTAGCATTACCACGCCAAATGGGGTAATTCTGTCATCCAGGGCTGTAATTTATCGAATCCTCATAAAAAACTGACCAATGGCGTTAGATGTAGATGTAGATCTCGAATTCACTGGTCCAAATAATAATCCATGTAAGTATAAAAACCAAGCGACACTCCACCCGATGCGATTTTATAACACGAGTACAGCTCAACCGAATAAAACTTCATTTTTAAAGTACGTTACAGACCATAAGTGGATGGTTTATGTGGATTTTGCACGAAATCGGTAGAGCCGATAAGTTCAGAGTTATACATCTCGCATGTCCCTTGACATAACTTGACATAAGTGCAAAAACTCCTATTGGAAACTAAAATGTTCCACTTTCCACACCACTGTGCGGCGGTCAACGACCCAAAACGTGAATGAAATTGCTCACCAAACTCATTTGATAATACGTGTATCGACTCGCATGCAGTGTCTGAAACCACACATCGACTAGGGTGCACCAACCGCTGACAATAGCAATGGCATCAGTTTCAGTTTCTCGAATTGAACTGTTTTTTTTTTTCAAATAAATTTTAGAAAATTCTAAATGTTGCTCATATGTATACTCATAATGAAACCAACCCAGAACTGTCAACTGTCAGACCACTTGTCACAGAAAACAATTTATAATCCTCTTACCAAAAAATACAATTTAGTTTATATCGGATGTAAATGTATTGTTTGTACATCTGTATTCCCGAATTCCCTGGGCAATATGTAGATCATGCATGATCTCCCAAAAATTCTGAACTCACTCAACCTTTTCTGAATAATACTATATGCAGACAAAAAGAAATTACTGGCTTATCGAGGAACGACCCACAGTGGATCAAAAGCGAAAAAAAATACCAAAAACGAAGTTTTCGAACAATGAGTTGTTGTATTAAATTTTTTTATGGATATACACCGGCTTTTTGTTAAATAAGTTAGGTCAAGGGATATGCGACATACAAAGCTCTAAGGTTACGATTTCTTTTAGTTTTGAAATTCATGTATTTTTTCTCTCAGTAACTCATTGGTATAAACTGTTGAACGGCGAAGAAGACCCCAATACCTCTGTCAGGCAGAATGTTTCACTCATGGACGATGATCGAAGAGAGTTCCGTCCCCTCGACCTAGACGACCTAGCTGGTAAGGTACATGAAGCAACTCATCTATAAGGTATGGTCTGAGGAAACCATGCTTGACGAGTGGAACATCAGTATCCCTTCAATTGCGCCAACTACTGAGGTATAAGTCTCCTTAACATCACCTATAAGGTCCTTTCTGTCGTTTTGTTTGAGCGCCTGAAGCCATTCGTCAATAACCTGAGGTCCTTATCAGTGCGGTTTCAGACCGGTCAAGAGTCATCGGAGACCAAGCGACGCTCTGCGAAGGTCGTGCAGATCTCACTCACTAACACAAGAGTCACGATCATCCAAAGGTCCGTACAACTGCTAGCATACGCGGATGACTTTGACATGGTTGGTCGAACACAGCGAGCCGTCAACGAAGTGGTATTGAAACGGAAGCAGCCAAAATAGGTTTAGCAGTGAACGAGAGCAAAACGAAATATATGCTGTCATCGAGAGCGACGACTCGGCCAGAACTTCGAGGTAGGGAAGGACTTCCCAAGCAAACAGTACCGAGATTAAACGCAGAATAACTCTTGCCAATCGTTGTTTCTTTGCGCTCAAGAGGCACTTAGTAGTAGAGCCATCTCTCTCTCGAAGGACCAAGCTAACATCGTACAACATCTTGATCATCCTTGCCCTGCACTATAACGCTAAAACATGGTGAGCGGATGAAATACCTCTTGATCTTTTCGAGAGAAAACTTCTGCGTTCAATCTTTGGTCCTGTTTGCGTTGATGGTTCTTGGAGAAGAAGATTCACATGAACTGTACAATCTGTACAGCGACATAAGCGTAGCCAGGCGTCTACCAATTCAAGGCCTAACTTGGCTTGGCCATGCAGAGCGCATGGACAATACTTTTCCAGTCCGAAGAGTAACCAGTGAGACAAAGCAATATAGGACGCCCACAGAACCGATGGCGCATCCTGGTGGACAAGGGGGTGCGCTTTTGGAGACAACTGGCTGAAGATCGTGCCAGCTGGAAAGGCTTGTTGGTTGAGGCTCAGGTCCACCCCAAGAAGAAGAAAAGAACTCGTTGGTATGAAAAGTGGGATTTTAATAGCTGCTTGTTCAAATGAAATTATTCCATTGACGGAGTTCTGAAATACTCAATTTCTAAAACTAGGATAAGTGTTGTGTTTTAATGTTTATTGGACTGTGAAAGTGGGAAAGTGCCTAGAGGCTCCAAGCGAACATCTAGTTTCTCTGAAATCTGGAAGCGTGTTCTATTTTTGTTGTAAAAGTCATACCCGCCTATATCCCACTTTGGACTCAAAAGCCTTTTAAGTGAAGCAATATGTTGACCTCAGCTGCAAACCACATATTGTGCAAATTTTCACAAGAATCAGTGTAGCTCAAGCTGTGAAGAATACTAGTTCTTCTACAAATGTCATTATTTGTGGAGCTAAAGCTTCAGAGACTTATCCAAGTTGCGATTAAGATTCCTGAATGAAGAAGTTCTTACACTGAGATTGTCAACACTGTGTTGTAGCAATGACTTATAATAAATAGTATATATTTGATTTTATGAATTCAATATTATTTCTTTATTATATATGCGTTATATAAGAGCCAACTTGTGTACCCACGCAAAAACTCGACTTCAAATTCAATCGAAATGAAAATGTAAGCAAATCGATGAAAGAAATGCTGAGCTTCTTTTTCATCCATTTGTAACAAAAATACTTATCAGCACTTTTTGCCTTCAGCGACTCTCACACACACATATTGCGTTTCATCACTAAAGACATTATATAATTGTACGATCCGCAGCCAAACATAGATTTGCTTCGTTAGCATAAATCCGCTTGACCATTATGTATGTTCAGTTCAACTTCAACTACCGATTACAGCAGAAGATTTCCCCCACCAGTGGTAAGGGATCCGATGCTCGGTTGAATACAAATCTTTCGGTGATGTTCTCATTGGGAGAAAATCAAATCGTATTTTTTGTTGATTGTTGACTATACAATGACGTGGAAGGAAAAAGCGAGGACATCCGATATTCGTATCATAGGCGAGTGAGTTGACAGATCAGACTCAGCAACAGTGATGCCACTCTATATTGGTGATGCCACTTTGTGTTGATGATGATACATCTGTATTGTGGATTGATGATACGTGTTCAAGCGGACTTCATCTCAAAGGTTCGAATAAAAGTTGACGTGATATAACAACAACAATTTCATTGCTCTACGTTTCATACTTCAATAATTTCAATTTCAAGCGAACCTTTAAAGTGTCATATGACACCACTAACAACACGAGTACCATAACTTTGGAGCCAAGAAATGATAACGGTATTTTGTAGAGGGGTTCCAAACTTGCATTTTCTACTATAAGAGGGAGGATTTTTTTTTAAATTTCTAATTACTAAAAATACAACGAAAAAACTTACAATTAAGTACTATACAGATTTTGGAAGCCAGAAATGTATTCTTTAATATAAAATGTACATCTCATTATTCGTGTTAAGAGTTTTTGAATTATTTGCATCAAAGTTGTCCGGGACGTAATTTCGGCCCGAACCGAAAAGGGTTTCTGCCAAACCACTGCGTAAGCCTACTCTTTTCCAAGCAGGTGGCACAACAGCATTTATCCAGCCCATCCCTAAAACGGGAGAATCTTCGTCACACACTTCGTACCGACGCGTAAGTGCTTACGTCTCTTCTTTCTAAGGTCATGCAAACGCTGATAAATATAATGAAATATCTTAAGCCACTGGTGATCTTAGAGCTTATCTAAATTCAAACTCAAATTCTTGGTAAAAAATGAAAAAAAAAAAATAAAATATGTTAACCAATATTATTCAAAATTGTGAAATTATGTGTTAAATTGTTTTTTTGCATTCAATGCGAGTATCAATTCTGAATCGAACACCTGGGCTCACTGATCCCACTCAGCCATAACAAGCTGTCTTGCGTCAAGCTGCCATTTAAATCACCATAAAGGCCATACGCCCTCTCATCTCCTCTGCAATAGCCAACTGCCCTGTGAGTTTATTTCGGAAGGAAATTATCGAATACATCCAACGTGTTGCAACTGTTGTCGACTGTAGCAACACCGCCCTCTTCATCTGGTGAATATGAGTGCACATTCTTTTGAACTTTGAGTAATCATTTTGAGACAGTTCAACTTGACTGCGAGGGCAAACTTCATGCGTCAACCTTCGATTTCCTCATCCGTGAGATCCTCTTCACCCACACACTCTTCTACCTTGGTCTAGGATCACATTTCCTTCAACCTCTGCAACAATTCCCCACACTTGCACCCCGGAGAAAGTACATTTTGTTAATTAAACTCTTGTCCGTAGTGCAGTTAGAAAACTTCAAAGCTATCGCCGATCGTCCCCAAGTGAGAAGAGACGAGGTTGTCCTTTCTAATTATTTTCAACTTCCTCCTACACACAAACAAAAGTGTAAACACCTTCAATGGATGAAAACTGACTTTACGAATGAACACACTGCAGGCTATGTTCCAAAAGAAACTCAAACAAATCCCAAGAACTTCCTTGGCCTTGCTTATGGAACCCCATTCTCCTTTGACGGGCCCCGCTCAGGGATGTCCAGAAGTTTCTTGCTATAGACATGTTACGAAAGAGTTATTTTGGTTACATTTTGCGACGATAGTTATTCATCCAGAAAGTTAAACCGACCCTCAACTTGTTGCCTAGGCGACTTCGAGAAAATGCTCACTCCTGGGAGTGGGGTAAGTGTTGCTCCATATTCTTTGGAGCGATTCGGCACTGATCCCTCATCGACCGACCGGCACAAAGCCGACATAGAAATTCCAAGTAAATTGACTTATTTGCTTAGTCCTTGATTTATCCTTATTTCGGTCGGGGTCTGCCTTCGTCGCAGTCAACCAAAGCAACCTTTCTTTGCCGCTTCCGTCTTACGTCAGCATTCACATCGATTTGGCTCATTATTCCTCGGCACTATCCCACACCACCAGCACCACCGGAGCCCTAGGCTTCGTTTCATGCTCGCTGCAAATTCTTGTGCCACACTATGCAAAACGGAGTCTTCAGCCGTTTTATTGGTTTAGCATTATCGAGTTTTCGGTCTTCTCTGTGAATGTGAATTTAAATGAAAGCAGGCCAAGCTGAAACGTGGGGTATCTCGTAATCCGTTAAACACTTGGATCCATGAAGTGAAGGCAAGAAGTGATGAAAGGATTCTCTGCAAGGAACCGTGGGTGGTTTGTGGGTGATGTGAAGGACTCTTGACAGCGTTTTCATCTCAAGACTCGGTTCTTTGGACGGAGGAGGAATAATTTGTGAAGCGATACGTGATTTGCCACGAGAGGCTTTTGCTTTTCTTTGAATGACATCTGGAATGAGTCGCTTGTGAGATCTTTTCCAGAGCATGCGAACGCATGGGATATGTGATGATGTCGATGTGTCCAAGGACGTTGGGACGGCCGGGTGCTGCACACTTTACAGCTTGCTGTCACACACATGTCGCCAAGTGTTTGCGGTTGGGCTGAATGAAATCTTTGCAGCGGAAAAGGCTTCTTTGAGAGGATATTTTGTGGATGGTTGCATCTTGTGGCGATTTTGAACATGTACCCCGCGTGACCTGGTTTTGAATTGCCAACTGATTTACTGAGTGTACATGAGTTGCGTTGGGAAAAGTGTATTTCATCTGATTAAAAATGTTGTGACATCAAAGAGGCTGCAGAGAGCATGTTGCTTAGTTTCACCTCACGGGTGATTCGTGACATCTGTCTGTCTCACACCTTCCTGCAGGAAGGTGGTGTGGTGGAAAGCAGCAGAGAAGAAATATATCCTCCCCTCATCTTACCTAAAAAAAAAAGGACAGCCTGCGTTGGCATAACAACTTCCTTGTCTTAGTACAACCCCGACAGCAGCCCTTGAGGCCATCCTCTTCCTCCCTCTTCTCAACGTAAAATACAGTACCAGAGCAGCCTCCTCGGCCTTGAGACTCAGACAGGAAGGAGGAAACTTACAGCTACGCTTTCATACTAAAAAGTTGCGAATGCATGGGATATGTGATGGGGTAAACCAATTACTTTCAGCCAACCTTGACTCCGGAAAAGAGTTACTTTCAACGATTTCCGGACCGGGTACAATGGAAGGAACGAGTGGCGACAGCAGAGGGGGAGATCGCCCTATAAACCGATTTCTCAACGACGAGCGCTGGAACAGGGGCAAGGATCTTCTGTGACCTGTTCGAAAAGTCCCTAGCCTTAAAGCCAGACTGCAGCGTATTTCAAGCCGAAGTGGCTACCATACATTAGGCGGCGTTCGCCCTGAAAGACCAACGCATTACCGGCGGATCGATAACCAATAAACCTTTTCTGATTGTCAAACGGCAACAAAATCCATAGCATCAGACAATCTGACATCAAAGCTGGTTGGACTTTGCACACAAAGCGTCAACCAGATATCTTTGGAGAATTGGGTGGCCCTCTGTCGGGTACCGGAACATTCTGGATCCAAAGTAACAAAGTGGTGAAAAAAGGCTCAGAGCTGGGAGAATCTCTGACAATCCCAAACGCGTATACGCCACTCAACTCCTTAATGAAGAATCACAGGCTCAGCCTGAATACTGCACCCACAGCAACGTTCCTTTGGCCGAAGAAGAGATCAACATGATCAATCAACTTTAGTCGCAGGGCCGTACGTACGCTAAGGTATACATGGATGCGACAGAACACACCGCATAACGATTCTTGCAGAAGCTGCGGAGACGAGAATGAAATGGAATCTATCCAGTATCTGCTCTGCGAATGCCCAGCCATTGCAATGAAAAGATAGTATTTTCTAAGAAAACACTTTTTCTCGGAGCCAGAGTCTTTAGCGGCATTGGTTTGAAAAACCTCCTAGGATTCGCACATGAATCTGGCTAGTTAAAGAATTACACTAGGTCTCACGGTAGCTTAAACAGCTCCTAAACATGGGCACGATGGACCGACCCCATTCGTTGGTCTAAGTGAACCGCGGCCAATAGGTCATCAGAGAACCCAATTTACCTATCTATGTTGTTTAGTCATCCTGATATCTTAATATACCTGGAAATTGAGATTGAAGAGATTGATGGATGAATGGCCTTATTGCATTGATAATTCTTTTGCTGACCAGACTTACTATAACGGCCGGAAGGGATTACTCAACATTGGCCCTTTCATAATCGACATACTGAGTAAGGAATTCAAATCAAACCATACTGACTGAACTTTGCACCACTCGCAGCACCACTTGCACCACAGACATCGCTCTGACTGAAAAGCGTAAAGGACATCTCGGATTGTTGTGCCACACAAAAAACAGTCGAAACCACAAGCAGGACATTATTAGATAGATTCTTCCAAGCCCATGGTAGCTGCCCATAGCCCTAATCTTAGAAGATCAATAGTTGCTTTCTATTTTGGAGCTGAAATACTTTAAGGATTGGCATTTAGCCATTCAGCCGCAAACCGCTCAATTCAAGCAATCAACAAGCAGCTTTGCATTGCATTCCGTTTCCACGCTTGCCGCTCAAGCACATCATCCGTTACAGCCCACAGAAGGCAACAACTACCAATCGATTCTTAATTAATCTCAAGAACTCAGGTGTTAACACTTACCGGCTGAGATTACACATTCAGTCGATTATCTAAATGAAGCCCCCCACATTAGGCGCTACGCTTTTCTATGGACCAACGTAGGCTTTGGTAAATATGGTAAATATTTAAATTCAATTCAAATACTTCTTTTGCTGCCGAGGCTGAGTGGGATAAAGGTTCTGTCCATCCCTCCACACGTGTGTGGGGATTTTTGTTTCTTTTTTTTTGATTTTTGTTTGGCCAACAACTGGCGGGTCTTGGAACTGCACCAGGCTTACTTGCTTTGATGTGAGATTGTAATTAAAGTGGGCTGCGTTGTGCGCACCCGTCCTTGCTCCAGGCGGAGCCCTTCATCTATTTATTATGGAATTTCCCTCGGTCTAATTAGATGGTATAATGTTTGGCGGACGGAGGCATCGGGATGAAATGTGATTCCGGAATCTCTGCTGTGGCAGCGAATAAGTTAAAGAATTTCCCTTATAATGAAGTAAGCATGTTTAAATATGTGCACAGTTTGAACATATGAGAGAGGAAAAAGGGTGGCTTCATAATGATCGGTAATATTTTTACGATACATTCATATGATCTCCAAGGTGAAGTTCCTGTTATCTTAAGCTGATGCAGAGTTAGACCGCTATAAAGGAATATGATGTTACCATTGGCTTGATTATCGCAAGCGGCTTATGCGCCTCAATCAACGTTTCCATATAGGGTGCCATTTTCTGAAAATCATTCCCCTAGACCGTTCCGAAATTAACACACATCTCATTTCTCGAGAGCGTCTCGAGCCCATAGAAACAGCCATAGGCAAGAGTTACTCTGCGTTTTATCTCGGCACCGATGTTGTTCGTACTATTTACGGCGGAGCCGAGGTAGTCGATCATTGCTGCGCATTAAAATAATTATGTGAAAGTGGAGATGTTGTTGGAGTTGGACTTAGGTAAAAATACGTAAGTTTGAAGAACATAAATGAGCGTCCGTTTTATGGTCAAATTCACCAACACTGGCCAGCTATCACCAGTACAGTCGACAATATTCCAGCTACGCCACGAGGACACTTAAGAGGACATTTAAGACTGACCATAGTTAGCACATGATTCTTACACCTAAATATTCATAAAGGGACTTGGGGGCCATTCAAAGAACAATCAATAGACTGCTAGATTTATCACATTGCGAGCGACGTCATATACTCCTGCCGTATACTCAATATCTAAATCTCCCGAGGAGCCAAAATAGATTCGACTCTTTTCCTTATTTTAACAAAGATAAGAACAGGAGCATAGAGAGAGGACGAAGTTGAGGAATCTAAAATCGTCGGAACTTTACAAAAATAATAGCATGTCTGTAACTATGTTCATAGAGTATCACAGAAACTATCCGCGTACTATACAAATAATCAAAGATGATTCCAATCTTTTGGAAGCAAATCATAATATTGGTCGAGCGACAGTCCGAGGCAGACCTGCGTCTAGCCTCTAGAGTCTAGAGCAAACATTCGTGTTGTGCGTGCTGTTTCTCTCACGAGTGGTTATTAGCTACTACCTTATGGAGTTACAAGGAATTGGACGTAGTAGATGAAATCATGGCTGTGAATAGGTTCCACCAACAATTTTTGCCTCTATATGAATGGAGTAAATGTTGGGTGGGTCGCCGTGGTGTAGTGGGTCGCAGAGGGTTCCAGGATCAAGCCCCGAATTTACGCCTCCACCTCTTTCGATTCACTGACAATGATCAAAGAGTATTCTTGAAAATGCTTCTCAAACATGGCCGTTAGAGTCGGCATAAGACTGTAGGTCGCTTCCACTAGTGGGAGAACAATAGCACACACAACACGAGTGGTTGCTTCATTACGCTTAAAAAAGTAGAGATTAAGATTTTTTAAAATATTTTTCTCTTGTACTGTGGACATCAATTAAATCGTGGTCGGTTATTGTAATGAACCGGTTACTAAATTCAAGTATTTGGCTGGTACGCAATAGTGTAACGCTCAAATAATATCGTTTGAAACAATGGTTGCCGGGCCTTAATATAGTTCATAGAAAGGGAATTTGGCATCAAATATCAACTTCCCTGAAATGTTGAAGTTTGTGTTGAATGTTGAAATTTGTTTACCAACTGAGCGCTGTAGCTCGCTACCTCCCAAAATGTTACTGATCTTGACGAGCCTCACCCAAGACGAAGTCAATAGAGAGGGTAAAACCGAAGATCATTCAGGAAAGAATAACTTATGCAAAGGAGCTTTAATTTTTATTTCCTTTGGTTGTTAATGGGTTGTACTGAATGGATATGGAATTAAATGGTCGTACTAGCACAAATAACACCGAGCACTCAGGTCGTCCAATAGATGTCGTCATGCCAAAGTCATTGATAGAATCCTTGGAATGCTATTACACGATCACATTTCATGATTAAAGAGCCACCCGTGGTGGCTGAGGCTGTTGGTATCTCAACTGAGTTTACATGAATATTTGGGAATGAAAAATTTATCCGGCGATGGGTTCCGCGATCGCTCACACACGTCTATAAGCGCGAACGAGTTACCTCTTCAAATGAGTGTTACTGAAACAAACGCTTATTTTAAGGTTCTGTAAATACCTATTATTTAGAAGGAATGACTAAATCGATCAAGCTTAATGATACTGTTTTGAATTTGACTTATCAAACTGCCCTTTCCGATGAGAATTCCGACCGGCGCACAAGATTGCTGATAGCTGTCGCCTGCGAAAAGAAGAGCCCTGAGCTCCGAAAGTTGTTCGTGTGATTTGAACCTAAGAACCCTGCATATGGGTTGAAGCATCTACACACTACGCCAACGCGATTGTTCCGTCGGAAAGGGCATGAAAAATTGCCAAAGCCTGACATCGTCGGGCTTCCGTTGAAACCATTTGGGTAATGATAACCATGTCAGACGACATACCGACTTAAGTTCCATTTCTTATCGGTGTCACTGACTGATGGTATCTAATACCCATTCATTCTCATTCTAAGACCCCTGACCACTTTGAAGCCCTCTTTTTTTCAACCTCTATTGTATGAAACAGGGTTTAGTGGCCAGACACAAGGAAAGCATCCATCCAAATAACATAAAGGCAGCGCATTGTAGACGCATTTAAAAGATACCCTCTTCAAGGTGTCGTGAAAATGGTTCTTAACTCTTATTTTTACGGTGGCCCTTTCACAAATTGTTCCCCACAAAGAGGCCAGAAATCCCATCACCGAGCCTATCTCCATCGCCCACTTCCATTATCAACCGGCCTAAACGAGGGACTAACCAGATTTTTAAAATGTCTTCAATATCAGTTGTTTGTCAGAAAATCGTAATCACTCATAATTTCTCCGATTTGCTTTCGTTTCCACTTAGGGTTGAGGTCAGATAAGGGTCTTAAGATATTAGTTATTATTTATTGCCTCACTAAGCTGCTGTAGGGCTGGAGGGATCACTTGAGGGTGACCTTGTGTGGCTCTGATCAATATTAATTATGAACACGTCCTCTTTAATTGGAAATGACTGATGTTCCAAGAATCAGGAACCAAAGTTGAAGCAGAATTGTTCACATCCCATACTGCCTGGGTGGAGAAAAATTGATTTATCCTTGGAAGCGATTAGGAAATGGGCATTTGTTTGGTTACCGTAGTGGAACATGTTTGGTAATTGAGAAACCATAACGATATAGTGTGGTAGGGGTGCAATTTCGAAAGTTACAAATTTATTGACTTGAATGAATTGAGTGAAAATGGGAAAATCCGTATGATTGATGTTGAAGTCATAAAGGCAGCGCAGATGCGTTCGCTGTATCCTCTCGTTGTGCATTTTGCTGTCGGATATTGGTGTCACTTCTACAAAACGACGTAAACGCATGCCTTGTGTAGCATGCGCTCCTTGAACTCGATACATAACATACGACTTCAAAAGGTATCCACGGAAGAGAGAATTGGTACTCCTTCCTTACCAGGAGATAGAATTTTCTCCTTATACAACTCTCCCGCTTACTCTTCCTTAACGACTGGATGGCGCAGTTGGAGAGTGCCTGCCTCTGGTTAGCGGGGTCCTCGGTTCGAATCCCAGTGAAAGCAAAGCTAATACGCTTTTATCTGGTTTTCAAATCTGATCCAGTCACAATTTGCCGTTGAGATCAAATTAACGGCACTATCACTGGAGTAGTCAATCAGTGGTAGTACTCTGACTATGGGTAGCACAATGGATCAATATGGTCTAAGTGTGCTGGTGCATGCACTAGCAGCCCCCCTACCTAAACGAACCTACTCTTGCTTAGTGCTGAATTTCTCTGCTTCATCATAGGCATTGAGTAGCGGCTTAGCAAAGCATTCATAGATTGCTGCAAGAACACAATTGCTTGTAAATGGTGATTACAAACGCACCTTGTATATTGGTTACTCACTTTCATAGCAAGATTGCAATAGAGTAACAGTACGGTGGAAAGCCTCTAACAAAGCTGAAAATAGAGCTGGCATACAGTCTGACACCGGAATCACCGGAATAAATCATGTGCCTACAGACCTTTATAGATCCGCGAGTTACGCCGCTCGAAATTTATTGTGACAATAACAGGAAAAAACTAGCTAAGGATAATTTACATCGAGTAGCCACCGAGCTCATTATGGATAATACTAAGTGGAAGTTTAACCCTCCGTCCGCTACACACATGGGTAGCGCTTGGGAAAGGCTGATGAGTTCAAATGCGTTTCTTACCGCATTCTTTCGAGTAACTAGGTCGGTGAGGACACCCTGCTGTACTGCTTTGGCTGAAGTACAGAACACCGCCATTTGGGTCACTGGGTTCGATGGACGACGAAACACTTACGCCTGACCACTTCATTCTTGGTACATCGAAAGGATCCAAGCCATAATGCGTCGTACATGCAACGAATTTTGGAACTGGAAGTATTCACAAGCGTTAGTGGTTCACTTTTGGGAGAAATGTATCAAGATGTATCCACCTAATTTTAACAGGCGAGCCAAATGGTTTCGGAAAGCGAAGCCAATCGAGAGCGGAGACCAGGTAATTATAGTCGTAGAGCGATGAACTTCCCGCTGCTATTTTTTATTAACACATATTCTTCATGTTTTAAATTTGGTACTTTACATTTTGGTCTACAATTCAATTAATTATTTGAATGCCTGACGACACAAAAAAAAGTTATAAAAACACATATTTTTTGACATTTAAACTAGGCCTACCATCTTAAAACTGTACAATTTTTGCTTAATTGTACTTACAACTAACAACTAACACTAATATGTAAAATAAGGAATTGTGAAACAGCAAATTATTCTCTTTTCCATGAACGAATCCTATTTCCACCGATCTCGTCGAAGCACGAACGCACACCGCCACCAACTAAATCACTCGTGGATCTTTTGTTATGTTTTACTTAACGCAGTTTAAACGTTTTACACCAACAACGTAGATAAAAGGCACCCGAATACAGAAATAAATATTGATCGATACCCTGGTCTTAGCCTATTCCACCGAGTGTAATAATCTGCGAACTCATGTCGGGGACCTTATTGCCCGAGTGTGTCGCCTTCCTGTGTGCTCTTCCATTGGGAATGGTCCTATTGAACTTCTTAATGTTCGAGTGTACTACAAATAATTCTTAACGTTGACTTCCTTCTTTAACTCAGTCAAATTACGCGGGAAAGAAAAGTCTCGAGTCACTACAGGGAAAAAGAATGCAATACATCCAATACCCAGGAAATGAGAATTCCTTCCAACCTTTTTTCATTCTTCCTATACCTTCGGTAATATGACTGGGATAAAGAAGAAAATATCACTGAACTGCTTCTCTTTTTTCTCGGTGCACCAAATTCAGTCCACGAAGACGGATGGAAACTGAAGTGGATTAGTCCAAGCTAATTCCCAATTTACCACATCAGTCATTTCAAGGTCAAGGAATCATAACTAGAGGAACTTGGAACATACCGAAATGAGGGAGAAGAAGCGCGCTACCAAAGCATCCGAACCTCAGCCCCCACGATCCGAGCTGGCGCTAGAACCACAGATCTAAGAGCATCACTTGCATCACACGAGTGAATACTATTGACGTAACGCTACGTCCACATTACATCCTTAACATAAATGGCCGCAAATGCTAAGCCGAGTCTAGGCGAAAACCTTTGGGCCAAACAATATCTCGTACATATATCCAAATCTGACTGAATAAGGCGACATGCTGTCAAACTGAAACTAAATATTCAGTAACCTCATGGTGAAGAACGTCCGACAATCTGTGGAACTGTACTAGGATCAAACTGGACACGTCATTGTGAACATGTAGTGATTCTGAATAAAGTCAACCACGTCCTGTCAGCAGATGCTTAAGCATTTCAGACCTTCTAAGCAAGCACTGTGACGTATAAATGCAGGTCATAAGATTCCTTCCTGGTCTGAGTCAGGCTCAGGAATTTAAATGTTATTCCGGGTGATGGATTAATGGCTAAGAGATGAATGTAATGCAAAAGCATTTCTTGCAATTTAACAGACAGTAAACATTATTTTAATCGATGTGTAAATGCACTCTGCAACTTTTTGCCGACTCTCCTTTCGCTGCATTCCGCTAAAGGCTGTAATTTTCCATCCACCGTATCGTTATTTTGAAACCTTTTAAAAGACTGTCATGCAATTGTATGCCCCAAAAACATTTGACCAGCAGTCGACTCAGGATGGCAGTGCTTCCACTCCTGTGTGTGATGTGCCTGCCAGCGGTGACCAGTCAATCCAGCAGACTCATGTCGATGGCCATTGGGCAAGCCTTGTCTGCTTCTTTCAATGTCGCCGAAAACAACGTTGACATCACCATTCAAACGGACGCAGAGGAGAATACATTATTTTTCCTCGACGTGCTCGACGGAATCCTGCGTGAAAACGGCGAGAATTTTCGCATCCAGGTGGACGTCAACAACGAGGAGTTTGGAACGATAAGCAACTTCAATCTGTGGTTACTGGACTCTCTGGAAGCTTTTCGGTGAGTTGAATTGCATCATGATGAGCACGGAATCAGTTCTGAAGTGTTTCGATAGGAAGCTGAATCTCCAGATCCGTGGCAACAGACGGGACTCCATCGTTTACTTCCTCATTGCCCTGAAGCTCCACAACGAGGACTTCATGCACTTCATGCACCACATCTTCTCCGACCTCTTCCACTTAGCATTCGTCAATGTGAACCTGCTCCTGGAAACGGCTTCTGGCGAAGTAAACTTCTACACATTTTTTCCATTCACAGCGTCCTCGTGCAGGTCTACAGTCCCAGTCCTGGTCAACCGATTTGACGGCAACACCTTGATGAGAAGTGACATTTTTCCACCGAAAGTCTCTAACTTTCATGGCTGTGCGATTCGACTGATTGCATACGAGGGGAACTTTCTGCTCCACGTTGACCGACTCATTCAGGGACTAGAAGAGACTGGATTGGAGGGCGAGATACTGCAGGAGATGTCCAAGAGATTAAACTTCACCTTCCATATTGTTTCACGTGATCCCGATGATCGATCTTATCAGAGGGTAAGTATCGCTTTCCTCCCCCACGTATTACCAGGTTTGACGTCTTACATCACACACAGCTGGAAGACGGTGAGGCTGACATCATGGTTGGGTTTATTCTGAAAGATAAGCGCACTAGCCTCATGTTCACGACATCTCTTTCTTATCTCTACACCTGGCTTGTGATAGCCTTGAACCGGCCACCGCACCAGTTGCCGCAGTTGTCATGGCTTCTGTCTGAGTTTGACAACGCGACTTGGGCTTATGTTATTTTAGTGATCACAATACCAGCTGTGTGCTTGCTGCTGATGAATCACACCCCAAAGCTGATGGAGATCTTCGGCTTGAGGAATCGCTCCCTTAGGGTTCTCGGCATTCTGGAGTTAGCACTTGGCACCGGAATCAGGCATCCACCTAGAGGGACCTTCCTGCGCTGCTGCTTCGTCATCTGGACCATAGGATTGCTCCTCATTCGCACCTCATACCAGGGTAAGATGTTCGATTCGTACCGCCGGCTGATCTACACCAAGCCACCGATGACGGTTCAGGGACTCCTCGACCATAACTACATAATTTACACGCGACCCGAATACATCAGCATGGTCAGCGAATTGAGCGAGTCTTTCACATTTAGCTACAAGAGGTTAAAGAACGTAAATATCATTAAGGATCCGATGAAGAAGACCGCAATCATCTCCTCGAAGTTCCTCTTGTTTTCGAAACTGTCACCAGCTGAGCTGGCGAATGTCGTAGCTGAACATTTGCGGGCACAGCACGTTAATTTCCTTTTCCAGAAACACTCGCCACTGGCACCAATGGTAAATCCGCTCATCGAACGCTGGCATGATGCAGGCGTCATAAGATACCATAGAATGCGCTACGAATATCTCAAGAGGGCAAACATAAAGGCCAAGAGAGTGAAGAAACTAGAGTCCATTAAGCTTCAGCGGTTTCAATACGTATTTTACATCTACATTAGCCTTCAACTGGTAGCCATGATGGTATTCCTGCTGGAATTGGCATGGGCATTGTTCCGTCGAATCCACCAACGCCATGGTCAACGTTGATGGAAGCAATCAATTGTGTAGTTTCCGTGTTGTTGTTCCTTTTTCCGTTCAATTTCCCATTTCAAATCAATCGGAGAGAAAGCGAAAAGAGCAATGATTCTTGCAGTACGTCCGTGACCCCGTCCAGTGGACGAACAAATTTGGGGATAAAAAGAAAGAGCTGGTGGAGGATATACTTTTAATTTGCAACATTTCCTTAGCCAAGGTATTTTATTTGTCTCGCACTGGGGAACCTTGTTTGTGTATTTTGTTGATTGATGTGGGTTGAGACCCAGGTCCACTCGGACTGTAGCGCCCCCAGAAGAAGAAGATGGTTGAGGGAAGTTGTGAACAATACGATTGAAAGAAGAAATTGCATTCAGCATAAACCAATGCATGTACAAGGTCATCCACCATATGTTTTTGAAAGTGAATTGAAATAAAATACATTTATAATTTAGCGTTCGATATAGTTTTTGTTTCAATGTATGATCTGTGGTCTCTCTATAGCGGACAGCAGCAGGCTGTCCGTTACACAGAGGTGTTCGTTCTTAAGAGGTTGATATAGACGAATACCTTCAGTCCCAGACGCAAATGAGAAATTTCTACTGCATAACATCTTAAGGTTAGGTTAGGTGCGTGGATAGACGTGGGTAGACGTGGGAAGTCCAAGTCTCACATAGGTCCTGTTGGTCCCATTGCGATGCTCATGGGGGGAATAACCTGGTAGCTCCTATTTCGTGATTGTTGCCCCTGTTCTTGTGATGTTGTTGTTCCTATATTGTTAAACCATCCAGATATTCTTATAAACATAAAAAGAGACATTTTGGCGTATGTTTATTTGTTATATCCTGAAGGTCTAACAGTGCTCTATGTCTGTAAAAGAGGTAGTGAGGAGTGTCTTCTCTTTGTTGGTTAGTTCCAGATACAACTGTTACATGTATTTATATAATCCTCGCAACCATCCATCGTATGCCCTAAAAGAGACCCTTTCGGGCTAGGAAAGACTAGAGAAAGTACAATTCGGCTGCTGAGAAGTGCACGTGTCCGATTTAATAAATTCCTTTGACACTGCAATCTACTGTGAAAGCAACCAACTCATCTTCAATCTTCCGCTGACATCGTTATTGCTCACTCAGTTACCAATCTCTCTAGCAACACCCGTCCATCGCTTTCCCACTGACACACACTCACACGGTGTAAATGAGTGCTCACCTCAATCTCCGACAGGAGATGCTCTGCTCTCGCAGGGCAAGGGCTGACTGCGCCTTAATGCGAAAAGCAGTTCATTTCCATTTCAAACAAATTAATTAAATCTTCCGGCGAAGGCGGTAAAAACAGCGAGAACCCCGTCCCCGTCCCAAGAGCAAGCCTTCAATAAATTGAATTCCAAGTGATGGAACTGTAGTGGAGGGGCACTGCCAGCAGTCGTTTCGTTGCACTGATGGGGACTCAGGGCAAATTTTCTTCATTATCACAAGGTAAACATCAGAGATTCTCCATGGAGTACATCAGCAGTTTTTCGAATCCACCACGCTTTGCTTCCTGAACTGGTGGGTGGTCATTCACTGAGACACCAGCCCAACAGCGCAGTTCGGGGAGGGGTGGCGGTTGGATACGATTAATTATGATTCGAAATCCTTATTTTAGAATCGATAGCCGCGAGGGGTGCTTTGACACAGTTTTCCCGGAGATAACGAGAAAAGTTCGCTCGTTCGTTTGTTTACTTACGGGTGGTAGTGCTAACATGCCACCCTTTGGAAGGGAATTCGTGCCAATCGATTACACGAGCGGGGAGGGCAGCCTACCTCACTGATTAAAGAGCTTAAAGTCGCACACCGACCGATCGATGTTATTCGCTTTTCCTTTAATCTTTTTGATTGTGCACAATCATCCTTAAGCCGACTTTACCTTGTTCTGTGTGGCCTCGGTCATAGTTTCGGGGATTAAAGCAAGAACTCGAAGGAAATTAATTATCTTCTCTTCTAAATCGTGGACCGGTGTTAGATTTGGATGGAGAATACTATTGCCAAGGGCTAGACAGTGCACGTTTAAACTAATTTCCTTGTAGCGCGGTAAGGTGTGGGCATTTGTCAATAGGCATTCCTTTCGTTTTTCTTTAAGAACAAGGAATGATCTTGTGATTGATTGATAGCACTGTTATTCGAAGAGTTTTAGTTCTCACATTTTCACACTAGACCACAATTTTCTGGAAATGATTGGTCCCGACTCGGGGTAGCCTATGATGACACGTTGATAAATGAATTTTGAAAGTTGACAGCTTCATAGGAGGCTTGTTCTGACGCAGGTGTTGGGTCACGTACTCATGAACCGGAGTGTTGTTCCTAACTTGGCGAGATGCCAGCAAAGATCACTGTCGATGCATTGATTAATTTGCATACAGCCTTCTCAAGCCCACTGGATCGCCTTCGCAACACCCATTGTGAGGTGACCTATTATATGCAGCGATTCCCTTGTGGTTGTGTGGAGTGCTAACAACCTGCCCTCGTAAAAAGTACTGATGTCACAAAAGAGCAAGCGCAACGAACGGATACAGAACGACGACACGGGAATATAAGAACCCTGTACTCTCCAGGGGCTAGTCATCATCTGGAAAAGATCCTCACTCAGTACAGACGGATATTACTGTGATCTTGGAAATACACTCGATATTACAAGGCATAACAAAGAAGGAGCGATATATGTTACAAGTGTCTCAAAATGTTGCACGTATTTAGTGCGGATTAGTTGTGGGAAAACTGTTAAGGTCAAAAAAATTAAATGAGAATCGAAAATGAGAAGAAGACCGGATGTCCGGTATAACGATCAAGTTATCGCTGACGCAAAACAGTTTGGTCTTGATGACTGGAACCAGCGTGCCCAGGTCCGCCAGCAATTTCTTAGACTCGGACCCTCTATGGGTAGAATGCCTGTATGTGGAGTACTCAATAACGCCAAACTTGGAAAGATTGCCTTGAAGTCATCCAATGACACCTTAATGACATCAGTAAACATTGAAAATCCGTGCTTTTATGATTTCAACAATTATCAACAGCCACTCTCATTTATACGGCACAGTTCATTATAAACAGATTATGTAGCAATAAACATTTCCTCTTTGACATAACATTTATTGCTGAAGACCATTGGTCCCCTACCTGTATCGATAATCGATTGCCAAAATCATCACAACGTTCGCCTAAGGCAATTGATTCCATTTATGATTTACGGTCTATATACTTCCCGAGGAACAACTCATAAACCCGAAATAAATCCACTTAAACCATTTTATATCCTTGACGTCGTTAAGCCGCTTGGTACTAAAGACTCAGCCTCGGCGTTCGGAAGAGTCACCCACCGGATGTGTTCAATATAACGCAGCTTTTCGGGTGAACTGACTACACACGTCATGCACGGGAATTAATTTACCAATTGTGTTTTAATGCGGATATAAATTAATTTTCTCAGAAATATGATTGATTGATATGCATTTTGAAAAATGGGTAGCTGGGGGGTCGACAGAGGAGATGAGAGAGTTACCTCGCCTACACTTTATTCGTGGAACTTTCGCGGATCAACTATATTGTGCTGATTGCAGATGCAGCTGGAATAACATCCGTCCTTCCATCAGCTTCCACTACATGGATGTGGGCGTACTAGATGGTATGAGTTACTGGAGAAAAAATATAACATAGTAGATAACATTTTGATGAATCGAGGACGAGTCCCATCCAAAACGCAGCGAACAAATTCTCAACTACGAGGCAAAGTCCAGGTTGACCGTCCGGTCCGAGGAAACAAAAAAACATTTCTTACCAGATTTACATCAGGGATGCTTAAGGATTTTTTTTCCGAATCTCAATACTGCGCAGACTGGTTCAAAATTTCTTAACAGATGGATTTGGAGAAATATCTACTTTTTTTTTTGGCCATAGACAATTCCTGATGCACATTTTTTCCTCTTTATTCTCAATGTTTGATATGGCTGTGTGAATAAAAACTAAAGGAACACTCCGAGTGAACACTATGAGTGAAATGTTTCGTTGAAAACTGAAGTTCTTTGAACTTTAAGATTGTCTGAAAGGTGCAAAATATATGCAAGAATTTTTTTTTATAGACACAAACGAAATATAATTAAAAAATTTCATAATCTCAAAAACCTGAAAAGATTCGAGTTTCATAACATGGAATAGTTAAGTAATCAGTTCATTTCCGACAATCCCGTTGAAGTCCGTGCTGGTGACATATCTACCAAGAATTGAGATGATGAAAATATTCCTCCGATACTTTGGTGACTCGGGATTCCAAGTTAGAAAAACAATTTTAAAATTATTTAAAAAAAATATATAAAATATATTTTTACGAAACCGTCTCCTTCCATCCTGGATTTCCTTTTTTGAACACTTAACCCGTCTATGTATTCCGAAAAAGTATTTTTTACATTTTTTTTACTTGTTTCTCTTTTGAAGTTACCTTCAATGAACACTCAACTTCTTAAAGACAACTTATTCAAAAGTTCTTAATATATTATCATCTTTATTAACACTAAAATGTAGGCAACATTTTGGCAACAACTGTCAAAATATGTGAGTAGAGAGTTTTTGCTAACGAAATTTACTTCTATTCACAAGTCTAGAGTTCTCTCCCAAAAGCTGAGAAAACACTCACACTACATTTTTTATTCAATTCAATTTCCAGAGTCCTTCCTTCTTCATCTTTTATACTGTAAAACTGATAATTATTAAATTTTAATTATATTGTAGTCTAGTAAGTATCTAGACATCTTGTTTGGATACGATGAAGTCTAGGCTGATCATGAAATTAGTTTTGCTGCTTACTATAAATTCATGAACCGCGAACCTGAGCCTTGACAGATGGACGTCATGGTTTAAGATTCTTACAGAAATTATTAGAGCTCTACGCAAACATCATCAATGAGTAATCAGCGAAAGTTATAATTTTATCCACAAAGGGAAGATTGAGTTTACATATATTAAGAACAATAGTGGCCCCAGAACACACCCTTGGGGATCGCCGAGATTGAACACCTTAGATCCGCTAAGGGCATCACCAATTTTTACCTTTTATTTTTTATATTCCAAATAGGGAGTTAATAATAATATGGGCGACAGTCGGAGGCGGACCTGGGCCCAACTTCTCAGCAAGCACTCGTATTGTGCGTGCTATTTTTCTTTCAGTGTTCTTTCACGAGTGGAAGGGACACCTATAGGTAATGCCGACTCCAACGGCGAAGATTGATACGTTTTTTTCTAGACAGGAATACTCTTTGAGCATTGTCAGTGACTCGAAAGAGGTGGAGCCGTGAATTATGAAATTTGGTAGAATTGGGGATTCCTAGTAACCTAGCACTCTCTGAGAAGTCCACGCACTAACCAACATCAAAAATCACTAAAACCGACGCTGCGAAAAATATCCAAAAGAACTTTGTGATCCACCATCTAAAAGGCTTTGGATATATCAACGGCGGGACGTGCACAAACTGTGCTCTCATCAAGTTCCCTGTTTATATGGTGACAGAAGTTAAGCCAAACATCTTCAAGGGAATAGTTTACTCTGAAGCCAAATTGGTACTTGCAGAGGAGTTTATTATTTTTAATAGTTCCGAAATGGTGTTAAATACGAACCTGGTATTAGAAGGTGTTCTATATTTAAAACGTTACACTGGGAAATTTAAACAAGTCATGGTCTAATCCCTAACTGAAGGCCAGTTTGCAATCGATACAATGCATTCATTAAACTCATTCACAACAACTAGACGATGCAGTCCACCGCGCAACATTGCATCTCAGTATTTCTCAATATTAATTTTGATATAAATTCTCTCAATCGGGGGTTAGTAGGACCACGTTCCCACTTCGCGTAGGTTCTTACTTCACTTCCTCCGTGCACCAAGAAACGTTCTGGTTACGAACGACAGGTGCATGCTTGATGAAAATATCGATCAATTGATTTGTGAAAAATTTACCAAACCATTTGCATTCGACATAATGTAACATAATGCCATGAAATATGGTTGATTGGTTTTGTAGTTCGGAGTTGCTCACAGAGGAAAATTACTTTCATGAAATGAAGTGGGAATAGGTGAGTGAGAGAAATCTAATCAGGCAGACTTTCAATTAATAACTGATCTTTAAGTCAATATGGCTATGTGACAGTGGTTAGTCCACTCCCTTCAAAACAATCTAAGCTTGTTGAGCTCGTGATTCTATTTTTAGAAGATCTGCATTAAAATACCCACATGTGCAAATTTTCTCGGTTTCTTCATTTTCTAAGAATAAGCTGTAACTTTTCTATAATGTTGCCTCGGAGTCGAAAACTCCTCGAGTAGTAACTAATTTTCACTAGACATGAACGTATACGACTGGTTGAACTAATGTATCCATACAGGCCATATAATTCATCCAAATGCCATCAACAAGGCCATATATTCGAAATATAGGCATGTTCATGAAACCAAAACCTACCCAAATCAGTTCAGACGATTTTATATATGTAGTGGATAGACTCATTGACCTCATTGACATGTCTATTAGCCGAATGGCCAGCTCAGTCCTAATCTGAGATTGATTGCAAAAACATCCCACCTGTAGATTATACAATTTCTAAGAAACACACTCATGACCTATAGAGAAGTGGACACAGTCGATTTTTCAATTAAACACACATCAGCATATTCAATTAAATTTAATTCTACAATGGAACCTCCTCAGGACAAGTAAAGAGTGCAACTCATTAAAATTGACGCCACCATGTCAATAATGTACTAGACTAAAACTAAGAAAACTCTTGAGCAACAGCTATTCCACAGTTTCTGTAACAAATTTAAACTGTGTCCATTTGTGAACAACGCAAATCCTTCTCTGCTCTTGCATTGTGTTCAAATTCACAAAGACCCTTTGACAGACCGTCTCACTGTGTCAACGAAATTATGCTCTAAAGTATGTTCACCGGAAAACAAACAGGTCGTACTTGGCGCTGGAATTAAACTCAAGACCGAGGTTATTTTTCCTTGTAGCCATTGATGCTTTACGTACGTTTACGTGCACTCCAAAGGCAACTTTACAAAGCAATTCCATCTGGTGTATTCTCTCCTTGCGGTGAGCTACTACAATGTGCTGCACTTAAGGTTACATATTCTGACACACTCGCAATCCTTGAACTACCCCACAAAGTATCCTTTATGCGTTTGTTCAGTTTCAAAAAGTCACTATCATTCAGATAAAGTTTCAAAATAAACACAATCCTCGCACGTATCAGTTTAACATGGCATCGTACACAACTTTATGTGTCACCGATTTGTTTGTCATCAGTTACCATTGCATGCAACTAATTAATCTGCAACAATGTCCAAGGCAGACAAGGCTTAGAGACTTTTTGTTTGTGTTCCATTCAATCACCGGTTGTAAACATTCTCAGTTCAGAGAGGTATGAGAGTATATGAGGAGAGTAGAGATGTTTTCTATGACTGTGTGAGGGGCACAGGCGAGTTCTTAATTTTAGTTTCGTTTTATGGTCTTGTTTGGAACATGTTGGTTTTGACGTTATTCCATTACCACAAAGGGAGTGAGGGATAATAACAAATCCGTGGTGTGAACTTCTTTATGGACTTCTGCGAATTTCTGTAAATATAAATATTTTGAAAAACGTTTGGTATAAACGACTTAATACTAGCGCAACTTCTTCCCATCGTAATAATGTAGGCTTTAGGATAAGTCCGACAAATGCATATGTGGTTTGGTATTAACGTCTAAAGTTTCTGTCTTTCAGTTTCTGACTTAATACCTTTTTGGATACCTACAAAGACATATTCCGTACATTTTGCGAACAAATTTACCGGGTTAATCCACTGACTTTCAATTTTTTTTACAAAATACTGCCGGGACACGCGACAACTTACATCAACGGGTTTTCCGAAAAGTATCTATTGACGCTGGAAACGATTGATCACACCAATCGAAGATGGTCGACAGTGGCCGAGTGGTGCACACAAATTTAGTGTAGGTGTATATCGGCACCACACGGGTTGATCGGATATTACATTGAACAACTGAGCAATACGGTGGACTAATGATTGTTGCTCTCAGATGTCACAAAAAACGATCGAGAGAATATCCTACTCCTTCCTCTCCGTTTTGTAAGCTTCTGCAAGTCAATTGAGATTATAACGAGCTTTTGGAAATGCTTATTAGATTATTTGTTGACATTCATGGTAATACGCTTATTCCTCTCTCGTAAAAAGCGTCGTCCATACTAGTGAAAAACTGAAAGAGTCTTCTCTCACAAGCACTGGACTCTACTTTTCGACATCCTGCGAATGTACCTTTCACCTTCCTTTCAGCAAAATCAGTCGCTATGGACAGGAACAGGTTGTACTCACTTGGTGCTAGGTCAGGACTATAAGGACCCAACATAAAAACCTCTCAAGCTCCCGGTGTTTCTGCCGATATCGATGTGTTTGAGGTCTACCGTGGTCCTGATGGAACATAATTCTTCTCCTTTGAGCCAAAGCTGGCCACTTCTGAGCGATCGCTTCCTTCAGACAGTCAAATTGGTGACAATACCGATCCGAATTAAGAGTTTTGCCATAGAAGATTGGCTCACAGCATATGATTCCCTGCCAATCCCACCAAACACACAGCAAGACCTTCCAGGCCCTCAATCTTGGACTGGGCCTTGACTTTGTCGTAAGTGATCTAATCTTAGTCACCAGTCAATCGAAGTTGTTGCGATTCTGCAGTGATTCACGGTTGAAAATTCTCGTGTGCACACAAGTTAACGCAAATAAACCTCTTGGACCGATTTTCCAACCGTCGGCCGGGTCCAATAGGTCCGAAATATGAATCTCAGAAGGCTCTTCAGTTTGGTAAAAAAAAATCATCCCAGAACTTCATCCCCTTACTTATGAAGACTGGGCAATCGCTGAGCAGATGTCTAGAAGACTATTATTTCTTCATTACTTAAACTCATACAAAAGTTACTTGGGAAGGATATCATTAGGTGGTAAGGACTGCTTTTGGGTACATCCTGATGATGATCTCTTAACCCTCGCACTTAATGTCTCTCTGAAGTCTTATTTTATCTCCAGTCATCACAGCCAACTCGCCCTGAAAAATGCTGTAGTCGTCTTCTTTTCCTAGAGATCTCCTTGATCTTAGCATCAGCACCAGTGATGGGCGATTTGCTGTAAAAAAAAAAGCAGTTTTTTTTACATTTTATGCATAAAAATCTGTAAATAATGGTAAATAACGTGTTAAAAATGTAAAAAAAAACTGTACAAAATGTAAAAAACTGTGAAAAATGTAAAAAAAAACAGTAAAATATGTATTGATTCTGACGGACTGTTATTTGAAGAAACGTTTTCCTTGAGTGAACATTAGGCGGAACATGCTCATCACTCTCTGATGACGCGACCGAACACAACAAATTTCGAAAATTTAAATTTTATGTTGGTTAAATTTGACAAAAGTGGGTCGCCGTGGCGTAATGGGTAAGTGCGTCGACTCCTACGCAGAGGGTGCCAGGTTCGATACCCGAATTTACCACCTTTGATAATTCACGGCTCCACCTCTTTCGAGTCACTGACAATGCTCAAAGAGTCTGTCTAGAAAAAGCTACTCAAATTCGCCGTTCGGAGTCGGCATTAAACTGTAGGTCCCTTCCACGCGTGAAAGAAAAATAGCACGCACAACACAAGTGGTTGCTGAGAAGCTAGGCCCAGGTCCACCTCGGACTGTCGCGCCACCCATATTATTATTATTAAGTCTGACAAAAATACTTGTATGGCATTTTGTTATGCTTGCAAGCGGACCTTGCAAAAGACCGAGTGAACTGTTGGCAACTGCATCTTTAGCAGACTCTGCTGCAAAAATAGCTACCGCTACAACATCATATGTAAATTAACTTATATTATTGTAACTTTAAAACATTCTTATTCTAGATTAATTTTCGAACAAAGATACTTTCTTATATAAAAACATACAAAACATGGAATAAAATATGCCAAATATGTCAAAAGCTCTCTTTTTCTAATATTCCTGTAAGTCTCATGTCTGTGTAAACACGAATAAATAGATTAGACGTCCTCAACTGTCAAACGTGTACAAATTTGTCATTTTCACGTTTTTAATTCACAATAATACAATTCTCAATCGATTGAGATACACAATACCAAAAATTTCAATCGATAGATTCATCGACCATCGATTCAATCGAACATCGAAATTCGCAATCGGGGCCAATATTATTTATTTTCTATAAATTAATTAATAATGATCCTTTTACTTATGAATTCTTATTATTTTTTCAGCCCTTTATAATTTTTACGTTAGTGGTTGATTAGCTCAGTATTTTACAAGAAAAAACCCGTTAAAAAACTCTGTGTAAAATACCGGCACAACACTGAATCGGCATCCGTAGTCGATTTTCTTCAGCCAGTCTTAAGACCTTGCAATTCTATTCGTTTCAATATCTTTGTTCTGAGCTGCCACATAACATTTTGCGTACGCGCCAACATGTAGTTTCTAATCACATAGAATCAAACTACACAATCCACAGTACTGTGCAGAAAAAATAAAGAATATATTATACATCTTCTACAGGGTGAAGCAAATACAAGTTTTTTTTTTTTAAAATGAAACCATTTTTCCCATGTGTTATCACTTTATTTGTAAGTGCATTCTTTTTTTAAACCCTCGGCTGGCTTAGCAGTAATACATTCTGTCACCCCAGTGATCTACTGTCCGACCCCAGTGATGCCGTCGGACTGTAGATCACGAATTGCTTAGATTATATTGGTCTTAAGTGCTCGAATCGTTTCCGCAACGGAAACATCGGTCCTTCATGGCTCTTTAAAAAAATAAAATCCAAAGGGGTCAAATGGCAGCTCCAAAGCTGTCAATTGACATAACCAAGACGACTGATAACACGATTTGGGAATTTGGTGAGCAAAAGATCGATTGTGAAATGGTCTGTGCGGCATGGCGGTTTATGACCAAAGGTCGTCCAAATTCCTGTCTTCCATTTCAGAAAGAAAAAAGTCGGTTAACATGGCTCTGTAACGACCACCGTTGAAACTTTGTCCCCCGTCTGATTTTCGAAGAATGCTTGGAAGATTTTCAAAGATGCTCTCGGCCACAGCAGACCATGAGTGTTTTAACACAAACTTGCATACAGCATCGCGGTGGGTGCTTCATTTCAGGCAAAACTTATTCCAAGAAACGCCCTTATAAATAAGTTAATTTCCTAACGTTGTTCAAGCGTTAAGTGACATTTTGTCTAGATTTCGAGTGGGAAACAGCTGTCAGTGTCGAAATAAGCTGTGATTGAAATAAAAAACAACTAGATGGCACATCCTGTAAGTCGGGATTGTGTTGAAATTTTGTTTAATTTTAACTTTTTTTTAAAAGATCTGAGTTATTAAAGATTTGACGTAGATGTGCAACTAAGTGATATCGAGTGTCGTAGTTGTTTCTCGATTCACTGAATATCAATCATTCAGTGATTTTTCTCTTTGCATGGTTCCGATATTTCAACATTCCACCACGGTAGAAATTTTTGATCACTCAGCATGCGTGTTGACCATGAGTCTTCGCTCGACCGGCTTAGGAAATAAGTGTGACCGTCTACTGCATCGTACACGTCTCTATGCTGGGACCGAGCTTGTAGGCAATGAGGCAACGGAAAAAATTGCCGGGAAAGGAGCTTACCAATAGCTTCATATGCAGATTCTTGACACACAGAATACGGGAATAGTACATTTTCCAAGAACTCCAGGATCCCACAATGGGTCCGTGATGACTTAAGTGAGACTTCTATCCACTTACCTAACTATATGACTCAGCCCTCTACGGCTTGTGTGTGAAAGGAAATAACAAATAGGAAAAATACACAAAATCTGAGGAGCACGTCAATTCCCTGTTGCCCAGTATAGTGCTACCAACTTTTCAGGCGTCCTCTCTTATGTTCAAAATTCAAAAGTCCACCTTGTATAATGCAATCGTAGTCATACCTAAACTAAGCATTCATCATGTTTCACTTCGATTGAGTGTCCAATGTGCTTGTTTGATGTACTTCCACCGCGGATTCATGCAATATTTTGGGACCGGACCGGACGAAACACATGATTGCCAAGCACCACCCCGATGTCGGTCGTCCATCTCCATCCATATTCACATCGACTTCTCTGATTGATCCCTTTCACCCATTTTTTCTGGACATTGCTGCATAATCACACACCTACACACACACACACTCCATCGACCCGGTGAAACAAACGCATAGATACTCAAAGCCCAATCCGCTGAAGGTACACCATCAGTACCATGTGCTGTAAATACCAATATTGCTGTTCATGCTTCCTGCCGAACCAGCGATGCAATAAGGTAAATATGGTGTTGATGGCAGGAAGGATAACGTCCGACAGATGGAGTCGTTTGTTATGGCATCCGCCACAGAGAAGCAGGGAGTGAGAGTGACGCAATTCAATCAAATGAGATTCATGATTAATTTAACATCTCACCCAGCAGAGCAAACGGGGCTCACTGTCCTTGATTGCATTAGGTCTTCGAGCAAATTTAATTAACTCTTGAAGAGGTGCACTCACCATCTGAAATGTTCCACATACGCCCCAGAATGAGGGGGGTTGTCTTTCTGCGACCACACTCATGGGTGCAGAGATACCTTAACGAAACCATAAATTAGGACTTAATAAAGGACATGAAGGAATTTTTATCTCCATAAATTGCCCCTCACCATGGAAGTGGAAGTGCTCGCTTACGCTCATGGAAATTTACCGGCTGACGGTAGGCCGTGGGCGGGAGAGTGGTTACGACATGCGGTTGCCTACTCATGCGGATTATGATGCGGTCGGACGTTGGACGTTGGAATGGCGCTATTAGTTGTGATGAAGAGTCCCCATGATATGGGCATGATGGTGTGGCCGTGGAAACGGTTTCTATGCTGAACGGGCCCCGTGATCGAAATGAATGAAGTTATTTCCGTCACAAAAGTTGGGGGTAGGAGCTGTGGGCATAGTGTATGCGCAAATAAAGCTGTGGTTATACTGGAAGCGAATTTGACCCTGTCATAGATCTGAGTTGTAGAATGGAACTGGTTTCGTGATATCGCAATCACATTTGTGCAACTGAAACTCTGTTAAATATTACTCGTCTCTGGTGATGTTTAGGAGATTTGTAGTTAGAAAAGCACGTCCTCTTTATTTGTATAGCACAACAGTCCAAAATGGACCTTAGCTTTATCCTAAAAAAAACTATCAAACTGTAATGATTTTTGCATAGCTTTATCAAATTACGCACTCCAAGTGGGTTGAGGTTGCTCTCCTCTCGGTGGGTTGGTACATAACCGACTTTTTGATATACATTCTTAACACGGTATGTCCTTCAGTCGGTCAAGTGTTTTGGTTCCATAATGGGCGAAAAAAGTTTAATGTTTTATTTTGAACAGACGGGCTCGGATTTTCAAAAGCGAAATGAAGGAACCTGTTTTGCTATTACAGTGGTTTGTCAATGCTGATAGATTCACATTCGTGGTCCTGCCAATGGCGAAGGACGGAAAGATTACAAATCGAAGGATATTAAGCAGCGTGGCTCAGTCATACGATCTTAATGGACACGTTGTCTGTGAAAGGTTTTGATTCAATATATGTGGCTGTTGTTTAGAGTTGTATCAGGAGCTGCCAGTTGAAATAAAAGATAGATAGATAGCATTGTGGAAAGGTTTTCCATATTTGGAATAGCTCAAAATCTAAAGACGGCTAGGAAGGAATGGATAATCAAGAGTCCAGATCCATGGTTTCTCTGATTGATGACTAAATGATAGCTTATAATAATAATATGGATATATCACGAGTAGGAATTACCTACAGATTTATGACGACTTCGAACGGCCAAGTTTGAGAAGTTTTTTCTAGACAGTTATTACTGTTTGAGCATAGTCAGTGACTCGAAAGAGGTGGGGACTGTGAAAATTATTTTTTTTTGTCGTACCGGCCGGGAATCCATCCCAAGCAGTGGGGTTAAATTGCGTAGGGGTCGACATACATACTCACGACGCCATGACCACAACCATTTTTTCAACATTATATTATCACGTACGCGAAGTGGGTTCATGATCCCTCGAATGACAAACCAACTTTCTGAGACCCAATTCCAACGCGGCATACTTCAGAGGGTTATGCTGGGCAAGTGTGTCGGCTTTTAGTCACTCTGATGAAGTTTGTTTGTTCCAAAGTGGATTTGTTCGATCAGCTCCCTCTCGCTCCTTTCATATCCTATCCATTATTGGTCGCAATTTGGATTTCATCAGACGGGATAAGGCAATGACTGAGAGTGTGTAGCATCTGACGTATCGGTTTTGAGAGGTGTGCATTTGCAGACATTTTCACTTCTCAACCCTGTTTTACCTCTCGCAGATATTTCTAAGGGATTTGACAGAGTTTGACATCAAGCTCTTTTGTCGAAATGCGTGCTTATGGTATCGATGAATATATTCATCTATAGTAAAAACTACCTTTCGAACCGTTCCATTCATGTTGTTTTGGATAGGATCAAGTCTGATAATCACCAGATGCAATACTACTACTAGTATATTCTCCAGCGATTCTGGATCTCAAGATTGCGAAGTGAACTTCGAAACTTCCTGCATAAGTGCGAAATAGGCTCACGATATAAGCATCGTTTGGAACAGCGTTTAATATCAGATCTGGCAGCCGATAGAGTGTGGTGGAGTGCTAGTCAGAAAGCCTGGATACTGCTGTCGATTGTACAGGGCCGCTTACATTAAATGCTCTGGATAGAGAAGGCAACCAAATCACCCGACGAAAAACTTGGATTGTTATCTTTGTATGCCTAAAGACAACATAAACCCATATTAGTATACGAGGTCGGTGAGAACGGATGTACAGCGATAACAGCACATCTTTTGTCCGAGCTGAGAAAGAAATGGAGCTAGCTTGGGAAGAGGGATGTAAGCATGATGTATTCAGTCGTCCTGGTATGACAGTAAGTACATAATATGAGGCAGCAGTCAAATCGATTAAATTTCTTTTGAAGAGAATAGAAAGCCAGCAAGTTGTAGATTATGAACAGTGTTTAACATTATTGATTGGTACGGAGGGTATTTTAAATTCACATCCAATTCATACTCTTGAGGCCGTAGAAACAGTTTTGCAAGAGTGACTCTGCGTTTGATCTCGTTACTGGTGTTGTTCGTACTATTTACTGTGGATCCGAGGAAGTCGATGTCCTTGACTACCTCGAAGTTAGTCATTGTGCCGCTGTGCCAAGAAGTCGATGGTGTATGCCCTTTTTGATGACAGACTTTGTTTTGGCCTCGTTTACCGCGAGACCCATTTTTGCCGGTTCCGTCTCAATGCCAGCAAACACTTCACTGACGACTCGCTGAGTCCTGCCAATCACGTCCAGGTCATCCGCGTATACTAAGAGTTGTACGGTCTTCGGAAAGATCGTGCCTCTAATGTTGGCGTATGAGTCCTGTACTATCTTCTCCAGGATGATAAGAAGTCAAATGACAGAGCGTCGCCTTGTGTAAAACCTTTTCTGACATTGAAGGTCTCGATGAGTTCGTTACCGACCTTGATGGAGCAGCGAGAATTCTCCATCGTTATCCTGCACAACCTGAGAAATTTGGCATATACAGCATAGTATTGCTCGGCTCTATGCACGCTGTCATATGCGGCCTTGAAATCGACGAATAGGTGGTGAGTCTCGGTTTGCATCTCTTCGGTCTTTTCCAGGATCTGGTCGATAATGGACTTCCCTGTATAGAAATGCTACACGGCGTTAACTTTGCTTAAAGTTTGGGCAGCAAATAAAGTGTTGGGTTTTTCTATGAGCAGGTCTCTTTTTTTCAACAACAGAAAATTTAGTTTTTATGTTCTCGCCTTCTATCTCGTCTTGAAACACCCTGTGACTAGTGATCAAGTACAGACTAATCATCAGAGATAATGGAGAATAGGGATATCCAACTTCTACTTCCCTTGCCCATTGATTTCATCCGACAGCGTTTTTTATACGATTTTTATCCCATGTCTGTGAATACCTGTGAGTCCTTGTGAACAGATGATATCCTTCTCCTATCTTAATAGTGGGGTGATCTAGAGTTCTTATTTGAAAATTCGGTCGTTACTTGAACGTTTTTTTGTTCAAATTTCGGTGTTAAATTTTCAACACAGTATGGAGGGGAACGAATAAAGCTTACGGTCATGCTCCCATTCAACAAGTTACAATCTGAGATACTAGGACAAAATTAAAGAATGCACAACATAGTGCATGTTATTTTTGTATATGAATAACAACTATAATGTGCGCTTGCATGAATTACTTAGAATACGAAATTTCTATGCTCGTTGTTATTTTACAAAAATAGCGACCGTTTTTTAATTTCAAAATTTTGACAACCATTTCTATGCATTAGTCATAGGTGCAATATATTGCCATTGTTCTTAACAAATTATTTTATTTGAATTCATGAGTTTTCAGAATTTTTGCATTTTATTTTTATTCACGAACGTCCATATCACAATACAAGTATATGTTCTTAATAATACGAGCCAACTTTTGACACTCCAAACAACATACATGGATCGTGGGCCAATTCAGCAATCAGCTGCATTTTTTTCCCACTAAATCTACGTATCTGCACCATTGCGTGGTGGATCCATGCTTTGTGCACAAGTATGTGTGAAATACAAGGGAATACCGCAACTCTTGCATTTTTCCGATATGGACTAGGGATACAAATGGCCGAAGATGGATATCTATACTATACCATATCTCTGTTAATCATGTGCGGAACGCCGCGAGAGCATGGGACCGGAGAGGATTTATGCTCCCATTATCAACTGATATCATTCTCGATGCTTCAAGAAACTTCGGATTATTAAGGCCGCATGTACTCAACTAAAATTATAGTTGTTCGAAATCAAGAGCAGATAAATTGCCAAAAGTCATATCATATTTCCTCACCTTTCAACACTCAACACAAAAGCACTGAATAGACGACTCATCAAAAAGAACGAAAATGAACAAGTTAAATAACCACTTAACGACATATTAGCTTGCTTCATAACATATTCTGCAAGATATGTGTAGGTTCTAAACAACAAACAAGCAACCATCTAATATCAAATGACACGTCACTACCCAATGCCCATCCACTGGGATCGATTACCAAAAGCTAATCATAACCCTCAGAGGCAAACACACAGAGGACAAACAAAGTCCTTAATCCATAATTAACAGGATAATGCGATGTCTCGTTAACACGTTTCCTCAATGAACGAAGATGACACTGGAGGTGTGGAGCGTCCCCCACCTCCACCCAAACGACATTTCTGTGAGAACATGTTCACGTCCTATGGTGAATTTGCCCAAGTCCTTATGCCATCATTACCTTCCGTATTTTCCGTAATTTTGTTATTTTTTCTTTTTTTTTCTTAACTTGAACACACTTCACAAATGTTTGTGGCAATCGCATTTTCTTCTTGCTCTGCCAGACCTTGGCAATGAAATGGAAAATAAGTGGTGACAGTAGAGATCCTAACATCCCGCCTAGTGGTAGACGAAAATTAAACATCCCACAGCTTATCACCATCCCGAGGATAAGTCCTGATTATAGTCATGATGACTGTCACGGGACGAGTAGATGCAAAGTGTATCCGCCCAAGGATTGTGATATGATATCAAGGATAACAAATTTTTTTTCCCTTTTCGAGGAAGTGAATTCGTAACACAAAACCGGTGGAACTGTGAGAGTGACGAAGGTTGTGATTGTTCTAAGCTAATGAGCGCAAAGGAGTTCAGACACAGCAACAATGAAATCAGACGACAAATCAAAACTAACGACGATTCGTAAAAAGGAATGGGAGAGATTAAAAAAAAGACAATACAGATTATTGTGTGTTTGTTGAACTGGGCATGCGATTAATAAAATAATGATATGGGGCGGCGCTGCAGTTGAGGTAGATATAGGCCTTGTTTCTACACTTACCACTCGTGTTGTATAGGCCTTTCATCAGTGGAACCCTGGAAGGCCGCGAATGAACTTTCAGAGCTCCGCAACTTCCTTGAATTAGGAAAACACAAAAATGCTTACGGAAAAAAAGGTTTGACGTTTACCTATATTTTCATTTTATTGAAGTGTAATCTGCCCATAATTAAAAAAAAGACAAACATCCCACAGCTACAGCAATATCCTCTTTTCATAGAAAATGACGAGCAACAACCCGTTGCGTACTTGGAGAAGCCGCGGCGAACAAGGCATCAGCAGTTCATTGTTCATACAGCACTGTATCTGATCGGATTCACAAAATATCTGAACACATTTTAGATAATAATAATATAAAGTAATAAGTCGTCCTCTATAATCGAAATTCCTCTGCACGCGGAAATAAGATGGCCTTACGGAGGAAAAGATTTATTAAATTATTATTATAAATCGTGAGAAGTTGAGAACTTTCCAACTGTTTTTTTCATCTTCATCTGCAAACTTGATTGATGTACTGAAATGATGGGAACTGGGTAACAAATTAGCTGTAGACGTTTTGAAAAAGTTGAACGAAACTGCCAATGCTTTGCAGGGAAAATCTATAACAGCATTTTTTGTGAGAAAAGCTAGCAGTTTTAGCAAGAAAAATAATTGTTGGCTAACCTGTGTACAGAAAACAATTTTGAACATTTTCCAGTTTTTCCAGCTCAGAGACGATTTAACAATCTGATCACTGGATATATATTTATTAGATTACCTTCCAGAATTGAAAACAGACATCAAAATACAGTACAAAATCAATTTCGAATAAAAATGTACCGTTTCATTGTTCGGTTCGGTTTCTTTCGCTCGGTCCGCCTTTAAAAGACTTCGGCACGCGTTTTATCGAGCTTACGAGAGTGTTATGTGTTGAGTGCGGCAACCTCAGTCTTCTAAGCCAGAAAATTTCCTTCTAAATTGTTGTGAAATGCATTTTACAAGGAAAAAATATGCAACTACTACAAATAAAATCCCTACAGAAATTAATTACTCAGCCCGCCAAAAATAGAAACCCCCCACTAACTTCAAAACAGGCATGCCGCCACGGTTAATAGAAGTAGTTCTACCTACAATTTTGTGCTCGAGGTTACGATATTACGGTCTATAAAAAGCGCGACCCCTTCATTTCAACTTGTTTACTGGATTTGTATGTATCACACTTAACTTTTCAGAAACAGAATCCGACCGCACGATTTTTATATCTTGATATGGGTACTATGCCAAATTGAAAATTTGCTTTTGAAAGTGACATTAGGCTGAATATTATCATTTGCCATAATCCCCCTGGTCGCCGTGGCGTAGAGGGTTAGTGCGTCGACTCCTACGCAGAGGGTACCAGGTTCGATACCCGAATTTACCACCTATCATAATTCACGGCTCCACCTCTTTCGAGTCATTGACAATGCTCAAGGAGTATTCCTGTCTAGAAAAAGCTTCTCAAATTCGCCGTTCGGAGTCGGCATTAAACTGTAGGTCCCTTCCCCTCGTGAAAGAACAATAGCACGCACAACACGAGTGGTTGCTGAGAAGCTAGGCCCAGGAATTTGTTCCCTTTTGCCACAACGTATCGCCGTGAAGCAAGTTTTTCAGCCTATACTTATGCAAAGACTAAATGCAAATCCAGATTGGACTCTGCCCATGATATGCGCATGCTGCTTTCCGAGATAGAAGTCAATTTAAAAAAAAATAAATATAAATCAAACAATGAAACATTTTCATTCTTCATACTCACCTAGAAAAAAATAGCTTAAATAAAAAAAAATTGATTTGAACTGGCAAGCCACTCGTCCTCTGTTTCTGGTTCATTGTATTATTGGACGGGGCTAAGATCCGAGAATGTTGCTCACCCTGCCTCTATTCTCCTCGTCTTCGATGAAGCGAGTAGGGGTATCTGATCTACCTGACACCATCAAGTGTTTGCAAATTCTCCATTCTCCATCATTCCAAAAATCTAAAGGTGCCCTGAGCATTCAAAGCTTTTCCAGTTCAAATAAGTCAGTGATTTATGTTGCAACATCGAGGATTTCTTCTTTTAGAGCTCTCTGAAACGAATTTAAATGCTAAATCATCTGATGCAATCAAACTTATCATTACCCTCATTGTACCTTAATTTCGAACAAAAGAACTCGCAAACATCGACCAGGCAAAAGGTTATGAATCAAATCCGGTCTTTACCTTAGAATCCATTATCACATTTTATGTTTCAGAGGATGCCATCCCCGCTAATTACCCAAATTCCATAGGCGATCTGGAGCTTTTTTCAGTTCATTAAACGCGAAGAAACTCATATTTACCGGCAGCCCGACCCTCGACAGTAGGTGCCTTTAATTCGATTCCGATTGAGGCGGCCGTTGGCAGTTTTCTTTGAAAATTACCATTTGAAGGAAGTTCTCAGAATCTGTCTTGCTGTGATGGAAGATTGACGGCTCTTTTGTGGGAACTGTTCGGGAAATTTTGGGTTTCCGATTTAATTACTTCTGGAAGCAAGGGCGAATTGATTCCCCGGGACCGTGGGTGCTGAAGGCATGTTTTTGCATGGAATCAATAGGCTTTGTGTGGCTGTTTGAAGGTATTCCAAGGCGTCTGCCCAATTGTGGAGCTGGAGGTTTTGCTTTGCGTAACGTCTTTGATGCGAATTTGATATATCGATTTAAATTTGAATCAATATCTGACACTTATGCTCTCAATTATTTTTTAATTATCCTTATAAAGTAAGGCTAGAGGCAACGTTATTATTCTTCAGTTAATTTCGTCTGGCATACATCTCAGCGCGCGGGCGGCATCAAATAATTGAACATAATCGTCGGAAGGTCAGGTTGAATTAGAGTGGCCGCAGAAAGGGATGTTAGTGTAAAAAATACATCGGTGCCTTATTGCATGGAAACGATGCTTTCGATACATCGAATACAAATAAAAATCAACCTAGTTGAAAAAGCACGCTTAATTCGTCGGCGAATTTTCTATACTTTAGGCGATGAAGGTGAGACATGCTTCACTATGTTGGATATTGGATGCATGGTATTAATGTGTGAGAAAGGGTGGGAAATAGAAAAAAAGGGGAGCGTGATCTAAATCTATACAAAATTTTCAAAATGCCAACACTGCTACCAAAAATTTAAAGGCACACGGTGCCACCAACGGAAATACACCAAAACAATTTACTGGTTGTATTTGAACCCATGTCAAAATGTCAGAAAAGGATTTATACAAGGCGACGCACGATTTTTCACAACCATTTTCGAGACGATCATCTCAGACGCAAGTACTAAGTGCAAGTCTGTGCAAGTATATATATATATAGTTATACCAAAAATCCACTTACCTTTGGGAACCAGAGACGACAAAACACAAACATTGGTTTTACTCCAGGTACTAAATAAGTGGGCACCCTCAGTTGGAACGTCAAAAATAGCTGTTTTATGTGATTTTGTTCGACGTCACAAATTAAAATAATTGATAACGAATGTTTTCCAACATGAAGAATATGTATTAATGAAAAATAATATAATATCTCTTTATAACATATAAAAGAATGCGTGGAACGCAATACACGTTAAGTCAAAACAGAAAAAAAAATGGTTTGCGGTGATCACTGCAGCTCGTCACTGGATTGTTTGAAATAAAAAAAAAACAAAGATCATGAGTGATATGATGCTCCGGTTAAACGAAGGAATTTAAAAAATCTTGATGAAACCAGAATATTTTTTAAACGCAAATTTCTTGGCTATAAGAGAAAAACTAATCGTCCATATGGAATAAGTAATAAAAATTTCAAACTGACCGGTAAAGCCATTTTCAAGCTACAGTGATCACCGACTTCGAAGACACGGTTTCTAGAAAAACATTTTTAAAGTTTTGAGTACCGTAAGCGCAAATAATATCTCCATAAGGCAAATTTCGATCTGATAAAATGTTCAGAGAATACTTTTGAAATATTCTGCTTTTAAAGGACGAAGACAAAGTATTTAACCCAGCTGCTCTGGAAATATACTTTTTCGTCTATTCACTGAACCCAATAGACGGTTGCCCTATTGTTTTGTATATACGCAGTCAGGTGATCATTAAAGCTCAGGATACACCATCGATCAACTCCAAGGTTCAACTCAGCCGTCAATCTCTAAAGGCGATAGCGGCTAGACGCAATCTTACCCTATGCTGATTCCCCAGGCACAGGCGTTTTCCGAACAATGAAAGAGTTGATGAGCTAGCAATAATTTGCCGGGTATTCCAATGGCACTAAATCAGGCAAGCCAGTCGTCACGATTGATGACGACCGCCATAAATAGCACAAATCGCATATGGGCAGAATTGGATACATGCAGATCATTGAAAGCAGTATGGCCTATGTCAAAAAAGATCTATGTCCCTCCTGGAGCTAGGCGGGAAGGAAGATATTAGTAAAATAATAGGAGTGCTAACTGGCGCCGCTTAACTACTTCTGTAGATAGAAGCTGCAGGGATGAGGAGGAAGAGGAAACAATACTGAACTACATCGGAACATGCCCGTACATGCAGAAACTAGAAAAAAACGACTGGGCAATTGCTATGTCAACCACCTCGAAGATCTAAAAAACATAAATCTGAGAGACATTCTACAATATCTTAAAGCCACCAAATAAGTATGAAAGGGTCAAGAGATATCTTGTATGACCAATCATTCCCAAGTAGGAAACATAATAAAGTCAAATGAGAAACTGGACCAAAAAGCTGGAAAGTGACAAGTGGACCAGGTGGTCTAAGTGGAGCATGGTTTGTTTTCAATGATGTAGTCACCCCACCTACCTACTTATCTATATGAACATTTTCAAATAACTTTGAAGTAGTCATCTTCGGCTCCTCCGGTTGGTTTAAGTGGTTACCCGATTGGGCTTAATCTGGGTACAAGAAGCACATTGTGCGCCGTTTCGATACCACACCTCGTAGACCTGAGTTGTTTTGGTTTGGCTAAATCCATCCTGTGGAGTCCAGAGTACCTACAATATAATTTTACTTATCAGATCAGCGACAGGGTTGAAGTCTAAGCTATAGCCGCTTTCTTCCGCTGACTGTCCTGGACACGCTACGCTACCTTTTGTTTATAGTACCGCTTTCGCCTCCATACATCAGGACAGGCAAAATTAGAGTTTTGTAAAGAGCCCATTTATTTTCAGAAATCGAGGTAATACCGGTCGCCGACTATGATGTCATTTGTGGAACATACGTTTGGCTCGAAGTAGGGATGTATGATGCTGGTAAAACATCGATGTTGATGTCTATGTCAACATCGATGACCGATAGTAATCGAACTGAAAACATCGATGTTCTTTATCATATAGAAAGAATTTATATAATTCCGATTACAAGGATAAAAATGTATCCTTTGCAAAAATGAAAGAAAACACAAAATAGAAGAGAGAAACTCAAAGCATTCTCTGTACTCGGAAAACGAATGATGGGGTCAGACTCAAGTCCAAACAGTCCATGAACCAATTCCAATAACGCTCGAGATCATTTCATGTTTCTATGATGAAATTCCAGAAAATTATTCGAAATCCTCAATTAATAGTACGCTCTCTTTTGTTAGAATCGAAGACCGATGTTTTGCTTAACATAAATTATCAGATATTTGAAGAACTTAAACGTCGGTATTTGGTCTCTGAACATGGATTTTCCCTAGCTCAAAGTAGGCGAACTCCTTTACTACCCCAAAGAAATCTATTGCCAACCGCTATTCCATGCAACTGCGTAATAGAGATCCATCTCGAAAGATCGAGGTGAGTTTATACAAGACATTGATCATCCAAGTCCTGATGAATGACTCAGAAGGATGGACACATTTTTAATTGGAGAAACTAGCCATCTCTCTCTTTCCTTCGAGTTCTAGATATTGTGGACGGAAAAATCACCGTCTACAAACGTTATTTTTCTTTATTCTTCTTCCTTGTACTGATCGCCGCTGCCGTTTAAGGTCAGCGCATTTACACTTGACTCAAAAAAAAAGGCTTTGGAGGTTTCAGGTCATTCAATTGACCGGTTGATCGGCTCTTTTCTAAAATTCGAGAACCACTAACTATCTGTACTGCATTTTATGCCTTAGCAAAGTGTGTTGCAGAGGAATGTGCACGTTCCTATTTCATTCCTTTTTCGATCAGAAGATTAAACCGTGACAATGGTCGCCTATCCTTAAGGACGAAGACAGAATCGACTGGTCCTGGTCCACTGCATATTATTCAATTATTAATGCAGAAACCCCATTTACTTTTCGACCTTTAATTGCCTTCTCATAAAAACCTCCAGCTTTTCGTTGAGGTTTGGTTTGTATAAAACCTTAAATTAATGTTTCCACCTCCTTGTGTATACCAAATTCACACTTCCGTTGCGGTGAATCAACGCACGGTCCCACAAACTGAAACTGAGTCCATAAAGTTCTCTCGTGCAACCACGAAAAACTAACTAAACCTCTCGTATGACCTCACAATTTGCCACCTACTCCTATTTTCGTGGATCCACACATACGCTATCGCATTGTGGAACTTTTTAATTAGAAAAGTCAGCAGCCTCGATCTTTAAAAAAAAAAAATACCCCCTCTGAACACTCTTAAAAAAGCAACAACCCACGCCACAGCACAACCACATCTATTTTCATTAAACTGAAAGTTTTCCATCTCCACTCCTGGCCGTAGGCCCCATAACAAGCCAACATGACCCACCCATTACCCAAATAAGGATATGCGAAATTAATTTCAACCCATGCCTGGGCTTATCGTCATGTAATCCTTAACCGGAAAATAACTCTCGACCCGGACGTGCGACGCCGGTAGAGGGGGCTATTATCTCGGTGACGGTGGTGGTTAGCCAGACTACGTGCGTGTATGCGCCAGTTTACGTGCGTATCCCGGTCTTGTTTGGAGTTTCTGACACATTGTCACCTGCCTCTCGTGGCGCACCCGTCCCTAGCTTAATTTTATTGCGATTTTATTACACACTTCCTCGCACACGCTTCTTTCTGTTCGCGCCAATTTTACAGCATCCTGGTGCTTTCGTCATTTTGATGCGAGTTTAAGGCGCGCCTGTCAGGATGAGAGAGTGTTTCCAATTTACGACGTTCAAAGCGAAGATGAGCGATTTGAGTGATCCGAGAATTTGACAATACAATTTATTGGAACGTCATAAAGTTCTGGCATCTGTCAGCAGTGATTTTGATGTTCACACGTCTGCGGGCTGCAACCGCAAACAGATTTAAAGCGTCCGCATTCACAAGGGCCCAATTAAATGGGGGTTGGGGACTTGATGGCCGCAAAAGCCGGTTTTAAACTAATTTGTAGTTAATTCGGGTGCGGTAGCCGTGGTCCTGTGGTGGGATTGCGAATGCAGCTCGGTTCACTGCAGTGCTTGCGTTTAATCTGATTTTCCCTGATTGAAGCCGGAATTTATAGCAGAAAAAACTAGTGGGCAATGAACGTGGCCCAGAGTTTCGCGTAATTAACATAAACTCACGAACGGGTGTGTGTGTGAGTATCCTGCGTTCAGCTTATCTGAACCCTGATTGTATTATTTCTGGTGCTTAACTCTCTTCTGGCATCGTAAATTGGACGGTTACCACAGACTTTGCAGAGGGCTATTGTACACTGTCCCCGTGAAATTCTCCAACAAATTTTACAGGGGTTGAAAGGATTAGTTTTTAAGAGACTACCATCAAAAGGGAACCTTTTTAATTTGCGTAATTTGTAGCAGTGTCCCCTTTCAAGGATAAGCCTCAAAGAATGTGAAAGTGCTTAAAATTCGACAGAAAAAAAATTGTATACATTCGATTGATATTATGTCGATCACTCCAATATGCCAATTGTCCAAAAACGGAAGAACATTGAGTTTCGAATTTCTTTTTCTTTTTCTGGTCCTACAGTCCGGGCTTGATATCCGCCTCAACAAACATGTATCCCCGACTAGAGCGATGTCTGGCTAGCTGACTCCAGTGTCTTAAGGCAAGTTGCTTCTCTCTCATCTCTGGCAAGTTCTGTCTCACATGTTCGAAGTCGAAAAGTCATAGTGCCAGAGCTGAGTTGTTCATACGGTCTTAATTGTCCAGCCACCTTAGGCGTTGGATCCGTAGACGACTGACTAGGCTCATGTCGCTGTACAGCCCGCAAAATTCGACGATTGAATCTTCTACTCCAAAAACCGTCAACGCAAACAGGATCATAGATCGCACTCAGAACTTTTCTCTCGAATAGACCACGAACTTCTTCATTACCCTTGCAATAATCAGTGTCTTTTATAAAGCCAGCTTGGCCCTTCGAGAGATTACTCTACTACTCAATTGCCTCTTGAGGCCATAGAAACAGCAGGTGGCAAGAGTTACTGGGCCATTTTGATCTCGATACTCATGTTTTTCGTCCTGTACTTATAAAATACAAGATTCAACGTTGATTATTCTGGAAATTGCAATATGACGCATTCAGTTTTACTACTCACTACTCTACCTCACCGTTGAGCCAAGGTAGACAAAGTCCTTAAATACCCCGAAGTAAAAGCTGCCGATTGCGACGCTCTGTCCACGACGTCGATGTTGTATCTCCATTCCTAACGACAGCAGACTAGCACGCATTTTAGAAGGTTCCATCTCAATAACAGCAAACGCATCATTAACTGCTCGCTATATCCTGTCAATGACGTCAATGTTGTCCCTATATGCATGGAATTCTACAGACTTTTGGAAGATCATGCGTCTTGGGTTGGCGTGTGAGTCTTCGTCTTGCACGATCTTCTAAAGAATGATGTTGAAAAAATGTCTAAATCCCGTCTTGAAATTTAAGTTGTCTTTAAGTTCCAAGAGCGCGAGGGTTCTCCATTGTCATCGTGCACATTCTGACGAGTTTGGCAGGGATGTCAAGACTAGACACGGCATTGTATATCTCGTCTCTACGCACGCTGTCCTAAAAGCGACGAAGTGGGTGTCGATTTGAAGTTCTTGGGTATTTTTCAGAATCTGTCATAGTGTGATGATCTGTTCGATGGTGGACATCCCTGGCTTGGAGCCACACTGATACCTATAAGATTATTTATAACCGGCTTCTGGCGTGCACACAAAACAGCCGAAAATATTTTGTACGCGATGTTAGGTGAATTATCTCTCTGTAGTTTACGCAGTCGAAGAGGTCTCCTTTCTTTTGGATGGGGCAAATGATTCCATTCGTTAGGCAACTTTCGACCATATCTTACAGATGAGCTCGAACATGTACTCAATCAGCTAATCTCCAACTGACTTAAAGGGTTCCGCAGAAAGTTCGTCTGCAGCAGCGGCTTTATACGATCTTAGATCTATCATAGTCCATTGTGTGGAGTGTGCCTGACACCGGCATTGGTGTCTTCTTTGCCATTTAACGGTCTGCAGAAGTGATAACTGGTTCACCCTTGGGTAAGACTTTCAGACAGCATTCCTCCGGACTTAGTTGCTATACAGGGTGGGAACGAACTCCACTATCGTTTGGGACGTAAAAACACACTGAAATGTCTGAAGTGGGAACTAGTTTCCAACAACAATAATTAAAACTTGGTTTACGCTTTCAAATCGAAATAACGCCAAGCTGTGTTTTTTGGCCTTATTTCGTTCAAACCGATTTGGGTTTATTTAACCAAATATTTTTCTAGTAGGAGGAATGGGTCAAGGCAGGTGGTTGCTCGGGAAGGGGCATGCATATTCCACTGCTTATTTTGGGACAATGCTTGCATTTTAACTCATAAGAATAATTGTGTACAAAGTCATTTGTTTTGAGTGAGAATTTACTTCACACTTAGAGGAAATTAATACCACATATGAGAACTAATACCTTCTGTGGGCTTTGTTAGATTTGCTACATCTGCATGTGTGCAAGTTGATGGTTTGTCCATCGATGATTCGTCGGTGTTCTTGTCTGAAACGTCTGCACATGTGCAATTAATTTGTTTGCTCTGTTTTATGGTTGCCAAGTGGATGTAACGTTACTCGCGTATCTCGTGATATTTCTTCTTCATCACGCGAAGCCGAGTCCCCTCCCTTCGCCTCTGTCCGTTGAGCTCACGAACAACTCCTATTGCTCGCTAGAGATTTCATCCTATTAGTATTTTTTGTAGCAGCACATCGCCGTTTCGTTAATGGCTTCTTGAGAACGCCTGAAATATACTTCGACTGATTGCGTGTCGAACTTAGAGAGATATCTGGGAGACTCGATCTCGGCAAAGATCCTACCACTCCGTTGAGATTGTATCTTTCCTACGCCAAACCGAGGTTTCTTTTCTCTCTCAGCGAGTCATAAACAATAAGCCACTTTTCCATAAGGATGTCATCTTTTGCCTGATAGGCGTGTTTATTTGTAACGTGTAGAGTAACAGCACTTAAGCCACTTAAATAATGGAAAATGTCATTTTGCGCTAGTGGTCGGGCACAAATTTTGAGTGGTCGGCATCAAAAGTTCTAGTGGTCAGACTTGGCTGGCATTAAATATACATATTCAACGAAAAAGGGATTTTTAGAAGGGTTTATAAGAACCAAAATATTTAATAAACAATCCGTATAAAAGTGAAAACAAAAAATTTAACACTAAGTTGGTATGAAAGCATTCGCAGAAGGTACCTAATTAACTCTATTTTTGCTTCCTTGGGAATAAGTAATAAAAGTAAATAGTTGTTGTTGACCTTAAAACATAACAATACTAATAAACTAAGATATTAACTATATTTAAAAACGCTAGTTGCGTTTGTCTACTACATTTTTAATCCTGTCATTACACCGAAAGTCATAACTCATTTGTATTCTTCCTTTTCGAAATTTGAAATATATTTTACCAGACAGAACGCATGCAAAAAAATTAATTGGAACCTTCGACTAATTGTCTTTTCATGTTTTCATTTCTGATGGAATTCACAATTCTCCGCCACTCCATTATCATCGAATTTAATACTAAAGTCAAACACTGTGTAATTGGTTTCAAAAACACTCGACGCATTCCCCAGTCCTCTGCGAATGTGTGTATTACCCCGCAAATGTCAATCCAGTCAAACACATATGCGCCTCTGTCAATGTTGATTATTCTCAACACAAATGAAAACAATACATGAAATCTAATTCATTTGCGTCCTTAACTTTGATGCCGTCCCCACTGAATGCACGCGCCCATGCTCGTACCCTCCATCCCGAGTGCCGAACTCGTCTATAACTATGAAATTCAATTACCGAAACATACATTCTAACGTATAATGTGCTTTCGGCAGGCTGCCGAACCGAACCGAACCTCACTTAAAACTCAGCCCTACCCCATGCCAAGTCAGGTACTTACACGAAATAATCGATTTTTGAATCAACCCCCGCCGGCGGCGTGTCAGCGTAGAATTTAATTCTTCTCATTCCGCAAAATAATATTTATCTGCTCGGACTATATAAATGCCGACAGCGAGGGAAAGTGTTATTGGATTTCCAATTGAGGTGGTGTCAATCAGGACGGGATGCGGTTTCTTGAAAAGTGCGATAAGGATCCCCGGAGGGCTTTGCTGGTCCACCTCTGTGGCATGCCATGGTCGTAGAGTGGAGGCATACAGCAGCGCCATCGTTGGAGGACTATTAAAAATTGACAGAATTGATTGCACGAATGTGAGTCCACTCTGGATTGATTATACCTCAAAGTTGTGACTTTCGAGGCTACAGTCATCCTCAGGTGGTAGGTGCTTTATGGGGTGGACGTGATTTATGGAGCAAGACTTTCGACTGTCAGTTTCCGCGTCCCTGAGTTATGCGTCATTTTGTGCAAATTACGACCGTCGGGGGGTGACGAAATTTTAATGACTCCCAGGTGGGAGCCATTCATAACTTTAACGGCGTGACCATTCACCCCTAGGATTCATCGTTCGTTATCCCGGCAAATGGAAACCGCCTGATGGACTGCCTGAGTGTCGTTTTTATCGCTGCGCATTTTATGGGATTCCCGATAGTCTTGCAAATTAAGGATAAAGGTATTTGTGAGAGTCGACGGCAGTTGCCGCGACCCATTTAGATCTCTTTCGGGTCCATTGTGAAGTCAACCAACCGAAAATTCATCTCAACAATCCCTCGATTGTCAGGAGCCCCAGACTTTAACAAGTAACCGAACAGAGTAGCATCAGACTTTAACATCTCAGGATGAGAATATTGTCAGAACAAACACACCTTAGTGCCGCTTTAACTCCAAGCAAAATCTCTAACTCAAACTAAAAATCTCTAACTAAACTCTACGCCAATGCTCTGAAGTAACGTACATTTTATCCACATCAATAAACCCGATCCCAGTCATCTCGCCACAAAGAAGCGAGCTCCTTAGACTGTGCGTACATGTCCTGCCATTACTGACTCCGACGTCCATAAGCTTTAAGGTTAATGATTAGTGACTTTTTAAACGAGAAAATATCAAGCACATGCAATTTTTATGTTGTCAACATCAATGATTGCCATTTTCTATTAGATCTATTAGATTATTTCGTGTAAATGTCACTCTACTATCCTCGACAAAATTTGGAACCCTACCAGGAAACACCGACCTCACGATACCTATGCTCATCTTCGAAAACAATTTATTATTCAACACACAACCAAATCTTATTGGACGTCTGAACACCAGATGCTGGACGGTCGGTCCTCTGCGAATAGATAGATCGAAGATGGGCGAAGGAGTGAGTGGATGTGGGAGTTACTCCGACCAGCCTCTTACTGAAATGTTTTTCAGGCGGAAACTATAGCGATTAAAAACGCTCCGACCTGGTTAAGAAACTATGTAATATTAGGTACAGATATAGTCATCTGTTTGGAAAGTCAGGCAGTTATCAAATCTCTGACTGCAGGCACCACCTCAACACTCTTTCCGGACTATTACTCGCAATCACAGTGCGCTCCCATCTCGCAGATTTAGTCACTTCGACGCCCCATATTTCTACGACTTGACAGAACTAAGTATCATTAGCATCAGTCAACTTCATAGCTTTATTAAAAGCTGCAGATGGTTCGCGGATTAGGATCTACTAGACCTTTATAATAACACAATGGGACTAAATTGGCATAAGTATGGCTACGTTTAAAGTAGTCACACACTCTAACTTAACTTAATCACGTCTACGTTTTTATTGGCGCATAAAACTATCACATTTTTGAGTCACTTTTTCGTCATACACAAGTGTCAAATAAAAACCAAAAAAATAACCTAATGTTTGTATTGCATATGCAAACCATAAGATTAGATGTCAGGCATGTGCTGATGATCATCATAGCCAGAGGCAAGATGAAAGAGCCCCTTTGCGGCAAAAGCTATCCTGGTTGGTTGGTTTAAGTGACTACCCGCTTGTACCCATCGAACTCGTAGAACTAGGTTGTTTGGATTGGTTAAATCCAATTTGTGGCCTTTAGGAATTTGAATATGTTCGATATTTGGCTATATTGGCGATCTCCAAGAGGTCAATAAGGAAAGGTTTGCCGAAAGCGATATATTTTTGTTTGGCTGGTGCCGGCCAGTCACAGAGAAAGTGAGGTAGACTTTTCGAGGCAACTGCGACAGTGTGGGTTGAACGGTTTTTTTTGTGTCTAGGAGCATGGATGCCTATGGGAAAGTGTCTGTCTCTGTCTCCAGTAAACGAAGTTAAATATTGATGAGTAATCTTTGAGCTTGGAGCTTGGCTGTAAGCCCTTGGGCTGCAATCCAAGTATCCTAAGATGGATGCATATATATATATATATATATTGTTCAACCAACAATCACAATCAATAGCCTTTCAATAACCTCTGTATTACAGAGCCATGATAACTTACCCAACTGCAGCCATGGAGGTGCTTCTAAAGCTGACTCCATTGCATCTAATGACCACAGAATGTATATACAGAATGTGCAAAGAAAACAATCGCGAGCATTTTAAAAGAAGGGATAGGAAAAGGCAGCGCAGACAGGAAATCGAGGCCATTCGATGCACTAGTCTTGGTAATTTCGACGAATGGCGTGATCAGGAAGCTCAATTTCCAAAATAAGTTTTAAGCTTAGCACCAAAATAAACTGGGGCAACGAATCCATAGTCCATAGATTGAGCAGTAAAATAGTAAAATGGTATGGAGATGGATCAAGGACTGATGAAAGAACTGTGACAGGGATATTTCAACAAAGTACTTCGAACCCACAAGCAACGCATGTTCTAAGTAAAAGTCTATCCGATAGACAGATCCAATCTTGACACTAAACTCCAACATCATCACATCCAAGCTTGTGTGGGAGTGCCTAGAGAAGCTTAACAGGCTGAGCAGGACAAACAGACTAAGACAGCTGGATATCTGGCCATACAGGGATGAAAGGCAATGAAATGACCGACTACCTAGTTAGAAAAGGTGCATCGGAAACTTTCACGGTCCCCGAACCATTCTGCAATATAGGAGACCATGTCCTTAGAGAAGAATTCAGGGAACTAGAAATAAGCAACCGGGCAGAAGCCTGGAACAATGCTCATGGCATCAAGCAAGGCAAGAAACTTGGGTCAATATAACCGAAAGAGGGAGCACCTAAGGAAACTAGGAGTATCAGAAAAGGTCTCTGCGGAATCTATGAAGAATCTAATGAAATTGCAGCGCACAAAGCAAGCACCTGATATCAGAAGAAGAATTTAGGTCACTATCTCTCATTCTCTAGAATAAATCTCTTCTGAAAGAGCTGCATGTGAGAGGAACTCTTAAGAAAATAAGGATATTAAAAGGTGGTACAATAAATCTGAAGGTCACATTGCAACATACCCTCAACAATAATAATAATGTTGCATAGTACAACTCCAGAGTTGTGTGGCATAGGTACAGATTTGCCTTAGCACTAACACAAGAGGAGTTTATTTACATGACCCAATCAGTCAATATATTAGAAACAAATCCATTATTTTTGCAACAAATTTAAGGCTGTATTTAGTATACCAAAATTAAATTTAGTATGGTAAATACAGTTTTATTTGAGTATGAGTTGAGTATGGTAGTATGGTAAATATCAGATTATTTGTTGTCATTTTGATAATAATTCCGTAATCCTAAAAAACCCCGTCCCTATTGGCGAAAAACTGAGAGAGTATTGTTTCACAAGCACTGGGCTCTATGTATGTGTGTGTAGTGATAGTTCTAGAAAGTTAATTAGTTGCTTTATTGTTTCATTGGATATTTTATCAAGGGATCGCAAAAGGGTTTGTGTTCGCTGACTCAGACAGTGCTGAATTTCCTTTCAGAAGAATTATTCACCATGGGCAGGAACAGGTCATAATCACTTGATCCGGACTATAAGGTGGATGCACAAGGACCTCTCAACCAAGAATCCGGAGCTTCTGACGATATCGATGTGTGTTGCATGGCGTTGTCCTGATGCAACCAAATGTCTCTCCCAAGGGCCAAAGCTGCCCGTGAACTTGATTGCTTCCTTCAGACGCTCCAATTATTGACAATACAGGTCCGAATTAAGAGTTTAACTGTAGAAGATCACCTCATAGTAGATGGTTCACTGGCAATCCCACCAAACTCACAGCAGTACGCTCCTGGCTTGGCCATGCCGACTCAACGATTTAACTATTCTTTTCGCCCCCGTCCTTAACTCGCGCTCAAATAAAACCGAGGCAATCAATCGCAGAACTGTCCGTACATTTTTTTTAGTACGAAATCTTTATCTTCCTAGCATTTAGTTTGCATTATATTTGGTGCGATGGGACATATAAAAAGCGAAATGTATGTGACTAAATTCGTCTGTTTGAAAAGAAATGCATTTTTTTTTTCTACACCCAATATCACCCAGCTACCAAAGCATCAAAGTGCATAATTGAGTGCCCCACCATCAAAAGTTATCCAGATTTACATATAAAACGTTCATTTAAAGAGAATCCCCCAAGCTCTTAACGGCAACTGTAAAGCGCCAACCAAGCAATTACGTGTATTCCCACCTCTGTGCATCCCAGAAGTTTACGAAAACGAGAAGCAAATAGTTCCGCTCAAGGAAATATTGTACTCCAAAACAACCTTCATTTACATGTCTCTGATTCAGTCGCTCTCTTCCTCTCACTATCCTATTACCCAACAGCCAATAACAGGAGTCTCGAGAATTCGCATTATTGTTGAACGACTACCACTTGCACAAGCCCCTATCTGCTACACGAACTGCTGGAAAGGGCTTTACCGGAAAACAGAATTTTCCTCGCAATCGGAAATTAAGCCAAAACAAATTTGCACCAAACTGGGAAACTATGGTACATTGGATCTATGTCCTGTTCCCGTGTCATTCGCATATGCACAAGGCCAACTCAGCCACCACTAGCAGTCCTCATTGTTCATCGGTTAATCTGCACCTCCGTCTCCTTTTGCATTGTAATCAAAATTTATTCTATCGCATTTCTTTTTGCGGCGATATTCCGTTCCGTTGCCTGCCGCGCTCGTGGACGGGGACAATGGGAAAGGATTAAGGCATTTTAAAACGTTTCGCGGCGAGGAAATGAATATTAATGCACGATGCCTGGCATTCAGTGCTGGCCATGGTTAATGGATTCATTTCACTTGGGCTTTATCTCCCTTGGGAGGAAGGAGGGTGCTTCCCATTGTCGCTCTCAGCGACTTCCTGGCTCATTTCTTTGCCACTTGTTTTCTTTTTTTCCGTGGAATTTGGGAATTTGAATGCGGTAAAGCTTCTGATTCATTAGAATCGAGGCGGGAGATGAATTTAAATCCTGAGTTATGAAATTCGAAGAAAACTTCATAAAATATCACACAGGAGAGGAAATTAGGGTATCAGAATATGTTTATGGGAGGAAATTGGATCTGGGGATAACTTTTTCAATGAATTTTTCATCCGATTAATTGTTCGGCTTATTCGGTTGCCACTTAAAGATTGGAACATTAAGCTAACGTGTTTTTATTCTTCTCAAATGTGGGTAGAGATACATTTTTAAGTAGACTGCAAGGCGCTGTTCATTTAAACAACCCTTCTTCATCATGTAATCTACTGAAAGGGCTGAGTGCCAGACAAACTACTCACTCACTACTTCAGTTTAAAAATAAGCTGCAAACTCATTATCTTGGATAGGTTTCAAAAGGATTCTTTCTGTAAAAAAAAACATCCAATGGTTTGAATGAGAACTAGGTTACAATGAGGACTACAGCCTCGCATCGCATACAGGATTTTCACCTCGTTTGCCACACCAACGCTTTCGACCCCGTACAAAAGTACAGTTTGGTCGACAGTATTGAACAAAGCGCTTAACTCTAAGGTACTCTATCGGGTGTGAAGACTGGCCTGTATGGGCATCAGCGGAGCACTGGACTGTTTTTCAGTGTATGTATCACGCACTGAATACACTCCTCCACCTTCCACCACTGAGAAACAGGCAGAAGCCAGCACAGCCCTGAGACTTAAAACATTCTGACAACTCAATCACTCTTAACGAATACAATTTCCTTAATAACCACAGCGACGGCCTGCTCTCCAAGGTATCCTCAAGAAAAAGTTCTTTACCAGCATTTTTCCAGGTTGGACTGAATGTCACCATCTGTTCGGACAGTCAAGCCGCAGTTAAGTCCTTGGACTATGTCATGATTAAATCACAAAAACATCCCGTAATTGTAGGCTTTCTCTTAACGAGACGGCTGAACATTTCAGTATGCACTTCATGTGGCTGCCGTGAAATACAGGCCAATTGAGAAGCCGATGAACTCGTTAGGTATGGTACAAAATCTTCTCTAATAGCAGGAGGAGTTCCACCTTCCGATTCCGATCGCAACGACCCACCAGATACTTACTTTCTTACTTATTAATCAGGCTGACGACCCATGCAGGGTCCGAGACTGAGCGATAGCTGCTTTCCATTGTTGACGGTCCTGGGCACGCTGCATCCAGTCATCAAGACCAAGCTGTCTTGCATCCGCGATTACTTGGTCTCTATACCCGAGAATCGGTCTTCCTCTTCTTCTTGAACCTAGACAAACTTCTTCACTACCTCGAAATTGTAGCTGTCGATTATGATATTTTGTCCTAAGTGGTGTGTGACGGATCGTTTTTTGTTGAACAGCATGTCCTTTGTTTTATCCTCATTGACCTTATGACCAGCTCGCTTCTCCCCTTTATCGATTTGCCGGGCCAGAAGCCGCACTGGTACGTGCCAATTAGACGTTCACACAGTACGCTGGACAGAATCTTGTAGGCGACGTTAAGGAGGGATATACCTTTATAGTTGTTGCAAGAGGTAGGATAGCCTTTTTTGTGGATGGGGCATATGGAGCTGATATTACAGTCGTCGGGCATGCTTTTGTCTTCTGAAATTCTACAGATGATCTGCTACATGCTCTCTACGAGAACATCGCCAACGGCCTTGATAAGCTCTAGTGGTAAGCCACCTGAGCCTGCGGCTCTGATATACATCCTAATATCCGATTTAGGTACATCGGTTGGGAATTTTGCCTGAGTCTTATTAGGGTTAATTATTTGATAGTGATGTTTATAATTCTCCCACTCGCGTAATATTTGTTGTTTTGATCGCATTGAGAGAAGGTGTAGTAGGAGAGGATGGGTGCCTTGAGAGCGGCATTTGCAACGGCATCTGTATATTCATTGCCCGCAATACCAACATGGCCTGGTGTCCATAGCAGCTTTAACTTCGTTTGTGATTTGATGAGGATAACACGAATTTTAGATGCGGTTATAGAGTCGTTTTGTGGAGCAAATAACCCACTTACTTCTTGTTTGGGAATATTTTTTAGCGGCGTGGAGTATAGCTACTGCTTCTGCGGTGTATATGGAGGCGATGTTCGGTAGGATGCCTTGCGAAATGATCGAGCCTTCTTGATCAACAACTACATAGGCTGTGTTGTCGTCTGTTTTGGAGCCGTCTGTGTATATAAAGCTCCAACCCGTACATTTAAAAGTTTCATGGATCTCATTGAATCGAGCTGTGTATACAATATTGCTAGTTGTGTCTTTACGTAGTTCGTGCAGATCCAGAAGTATGCAGTCCTCATGAAGTGACCATAATGGATATGTAGGCGTAAACTTGGTTAACTTGCGACCATTATATGAGGTTATAGCTCCCTCGAAGAAAAAGCAACACCAATTCCTTACAATCCAGGAAAAAAATCCGAGATTTCGAGAAAATTGGAAACTGGCTACTCAGTTTCCATAAGTAGGGGGTTTAAAAATCTATAATCTTAGCTTTGAAAAAAAAAAACAAATATTTGAGTTTATCAAAATAAAAAAAAGTATCTCGAATTGGAAAGAGAAAAACGTTAACAACCTTTGAGATGCCTCGAATGAAAACTGCCCCTTTTGAAAGTTTTAAGAAACAGCGACAAAAAAATGTGCCAATTTCGCTGACAAGTCATATGTTTTCAAATGTTTCGAGGACATTATGGAGTGCGAATATTAAGAATATGGTGCAGAAATTATCTGCAAGCCATGAAGCTGATAAGCCCTTTCTGGAAGAATTTCATGCATACGACAAGGAAAATTGTCTGGATTCAGATAATGCCGATAAGAATACCCTATTCTAGAAAAACTCTTGTCTTGTCCAAAGAGGCAGGCAGAAAAATACGTGTCTTTTTTAGGACAAAAAAAAAAAACAGAAAGTCCAAAAAATCCGGAGCGTTTTCTGGTGACTGCATTGTACAAGTCAAGCAATTAGTTTTATGTCTGTCTGTCTTACGTATTGTTTAAGCCTAATAAAATTAGGTATTTGTTTCTGCTAACCTATAAGTAATAATGGGGTTTCCAATAAGAACTTGACCATTTTTTTTTAAATAAAACGCAAACTATTTGAGATATTTCAAAAACTTTATTATAGTCATGAACTTCAAACAATACATTTATGAAGGGAACTCGACTTCGTTCATATGGCCACCTCGGGCAGCTGCAAACGTCCACATATTTCCGCCGGCTCTGAGTTCTTCCAAAGTCGTCGGCTCGTTGGCATAAACCAATGACTTAACGTAGCTTCACAGAAAATAATCAAGCGGTGTTAAATCGCACGAACGAGGCAGCCAATCGACTGGCCCATTTATTGAGATAACACGCTCACTTACTTATTTACTCTTATATTAATAAATCGAATGTAAGGTGTGCTGTGGCTTGTGGCACCACCCTGTTGAAACCACATCTCGTCTAAGTCCATAACTTCTAATTCGGGCCAAAAATAATTCACCGTAACGTGACGATCATTATCGTCGCCGAAAAAATGTGGCCCAATAACGCCGCCGGCATACAAACCGCACAGCAAACCAAACAGTTATTTTTTGTGGTGTGGATTTTCACCCGACCAATACGCATATTTTGCTTATTGACGAACCCATTGAGCCAAAAATTAGCTTCGTCGAAAATTGGAGTTAACGCTCTTAAGTTGCGGTCACCGACTCGGCATTTCAATAGAAAATTTTTATTTTTTTGCAGACGTTGCTCGTTCGTGTACTATACGAAAATGTTGAGTTTACTGAATAAATTGACAGTGACAGTTAGATGTTTAGTGAAAGAGGGCGTTCACAAATTAAATTCAAAGTTGTGTAGCCCTATTGGAAAACCCTTTATTAATACAATACTAATATGGGTGGATCGGCAGTCACTTGGTCTAGCTTCTACAGAAACTACTCGTGTTGTGCGTGCTATTTCTCCTTCACAAGTGGATGGGACTTTTTGTTTTTTGCCGACTGAACAGCGAAATTGAGAAGCTTTTTCTAGATAGGAGTACTCTTGAGCAGTGTCAGTGACTTGAATGAGGTGGAGCGGTGAATTATGAAAGTTGGTAAATTCGTGGATCGACCCATGCACCCTCTGCACGCACCAACCCCCTACGCCATGGAGACCCAGGCATCATATTATTATGTTTATAGTGACGAACAATGAGGACAATCGACGACACAATGTCTTGGCTCTTAGACTATTTCGATCAAGGCTGAGATTACTACCATTCACCTCGTTGTATTTGTTCTAAGGAAATCTTTTTATACACATTCCCACAAATAATACACATGTGTATATGCGGTTTCCTCCACACGCTATTCAGTAAACAAATCCGCTTTAAAGGTACCACCAGCCACAGCCACTACGTAGCAACGACTCCCGACCAACACGTGGAAATACAAGGGAGAGAGAACATCCCACTCATTCCGATGTAGGTTAAGTCCTATGCTTTGTCCTGGAGGGGGTTGTGCACGGAGGGGGTTGCCACGGCAACAGCCGTTGCCGTAGTTTTTCCATGTTTCTACCTTCGTGCATCCATTGTACTCTGATGCGGTGCGGGACAACTGAAGCATGAAAACAGCGCTTTACCAGAAGATTATTGCAATTACACGCAACAGTCCCAACCAACAGTTGGGTAGTGTCCAATCTATGGTGTGTGTGTGTCCATTTCGTACTTAACTGAAAATGAAAACGAAGTTGCTAAGCGCAACTATTTCGGTTTCCGCTGTAGGAGCCATTCGAAAATTTTTACTCGTTCAAATTTCATCATATTTGACAACCAAAACTAACGCTGCAGGTAACAACAGGTAAATGAGCGTTAGACACGACAATGGGGTGACTGAGATGAGTTTGAAGTGGAGTCTGGAGGGGATGGAGATTCAAGGACTAGAATCACGAGAAGTTCAATATAGTCTGCTGGTGTCCGACTACAAATGTGCTTACCTCAGCCAATGACAACTGAAAGCACAGAGCGAGGATAATCACAAAGCGTATAGAATGCTCCTTAGTGCGCTGTTGTTTATTGAAAGGTTCCACAAATGAAAGTCCCCCGATGCGCAACCTTGCATGAGAAGATCTTCTTCAAAGAATTCCAGAAACGTTGCATATCGCGTTTCCGGAGACATACAATCCTAGTTAAAAACAAATCAGTAAGGCATACGAAGGATCACTAAAGCTATCACCAATAAACTCTCATTTCAGCGATAGAGTAAATGCTTAAATAAACCATGCCCAAGAATAAAAGTTTGAGGGCAAGTCTACCTCTGGATATGGCAAACCGGATATATTTCAACAGGGCACAATCCTCTAAGAAAACAGCAGAATGGGGCCCCTATAAGCAAAGCGTCAAAAAAGGCGTCAAGGTGGCGCAAAAAGAAGCCTGGAAAACTCTAAGGTTCTCTCGGTATAGGGTTTTACTCTCAAGAAACCCGACCATGCCAATATACATCGTCGGAAGGAAATTTGGGCGGAATCCGCTGATCAAAGGTCCCAATGAAATAGATTACATCTATTGTTCACAAAAAGATACAAAATACCTCCTTAAATCCCACCAATGCAATAAACTGAACTTTACTAGTCAGGCTAAGCTGGAAACCAAATATTCATGACCGTGTTATTAAATCGGCAGTAGCTATTTGCAGGAGGATCCTCTGCCCAATGGGGGTTCAAAGCGAAAATGACACAATGGGTATATCTAGCAGCCGTCAGACTAATTCTAACATATGGTATCCTTATTTGGTGGCTAGCATTATGAAATATAGCCAATCTGAAAAAGATAAGTAGTATTCAAAGATCTGCGTGCATATGCATTACGGGTGCACTTCCGTGCACACCTTCAACCGCCATGGAAACAATGCTACAGCTACTATGGACATTTACGGGAAGTTGGCGGCTACCAAGAGATTGTAACCGCCGGAGCAAAATTCACAGTTTAGGTCACGTGGAAATAATCAAGAATGCGAACATCCAAAAGCATACAGATTATACTGCGCTCGTCGTAGACTTCGAATTTGGGTATAAAACATTCATACCAAATAGAGAAGACTGGTCGGCTGAATTGCCAGTGCAATATATTCCAGGCAGAAGTAAAAGCTATCCCAGAGGCTGCCCGCTTACTGTCAATGAACCCGATAGACAGGCTATATATCGCTATACCAGATACATAGACAGTCAGTAGGCCATTAAGGCTCTGGATACCCCATCAATTAAATCAAAGATTGCAAAACTTTGCCGTTTATCTCTTAGGGAGATAACGGTCTGATGAAACCTGGGACCTGCTGGGTCCCTGGTATTAGAGGTATTCCAGGTAACGAAAAGGCCGGCGAGTTAGCAAGAACAGGGGTGAGTTTGCCACTGGCAAGTTATCAGGACACCCCATATCCCTCTCTACAAATAGTCAACATTTTGTTACTTACAAATGTCATCAACGACGCCAATCGGAGGTGGGTGGAATTAGATATTTGCAGGACTTCAAGGCTAATATGGCCTTCAATAAATCAAACACAAAAAAACAAGCACACTCCTAGAATTAAATTGAACGAATCTGGGTAATGTAGTTGGCATTATTACCGGGCAATGCCTATTCGGCACACACGTCAGAAAAATGGGAACAACTTACAATAACTGTAGACGTTTTAGGGACGAAGAGGAGGAAGAAACTACGCTTTACTATTGCAAGGACAAGGAAAAACACGCATTCAATAGCACACATTCAATAGCCTAGAGGAAATGGCTGACATATGAATTTGAAAATTTATCAAATATACTAATTGGCTGTAACACAGCAATCGAGTGCATCATCCAGGGTATGCCATTAGCACACCTGTCGGTATTTCCAGGTGTTCAGTTGGTACCCAAAAGCTTGCTTCAGGTGGCAATCACATTAACCTACCCTAACCTAACCTAAGTAAACCGCTAATGACATCCTTCAATTGGCTTGAACAACTCCTCTCGAAAATGGACTTTCGCCAGATAAGATCGGGCTATGTTATGACGGGGATACCTTTCCACTGGCTTTCCTAATTTCAACCAGAATTAGACTAAAAGACAAACAAACAAAAACAGTCGAATACGGATGGGATAACGTAGAACAATGCAGAGGAAGGAGTATTGAGGTTTTGTCTGACACTAACAACAGATCAGTCTGCAGCAGGCATGCAGACAAAGAAGCCACTCAACGGGCAGTAGATAAAGATAAAAAAAACAATGGCTTCAGGTTCCTTCAGCAAGACCCTGAGTTCCTGAGGATAAGTGGACACAACGGGACAAAGAGACAATCTTAAGAAAATCGAAGGCCACTAACAGAAAGAGAAAGGGGTTTATTTCTGGACAAAGTATATCCTTGCTATGAGTCGAACTATAAACAGACTATCAGAATGAGTGAATTGAGTTTCCAGATAAACTAACTCGGGCTGAGATGAAGAAGAAAATATTAAGGCGCGAGTAGACAGAATTTTTAGCTGGCCTTTTAACGATCTTATCTCAGCCCGGTATTCATTGTCAAGTTGAGGATATGAAGTAAAGAAGGCAATTGCTTTGATAGTTACTTGGCTATCAACGCATATGGGAACATATGCGTCTAACTTCGACATTCCTACCAAATTCGTCAAGTTGTGCATGGTGACTATAAAGACTTATCGCTGCTCTATCAAGGTCGGTAGCGACCTTAACGAGACTTTTTATGTCAAAAAAGATTTTAGGTAAGCTCATGGGATGGCATGTGACTTCTTCAGAATCGTTATACAGAAACATTATAGGCACGTTCTTTCTAAACATCAGAACCCTGTTGTCATAGCATCATCGTTGATCTTTTCAGATAGATCTCCAATCATCCTCAACAGATAATAAGGTAAGTTAAAAGGACACCTGAAAATGTGTAAGCGGGTATATGCTCTTCAGCCAAAGGAAGCCTATTTTCGGGATGAACACCCCAAAAACTGGAAAAAATTTGTGTGCTAGATTTGAGCAAAAGAAACTTAGAAACTCGTAAGAAATCAGTTTAATATGTTGAAAAGCACATTTTCAATTTGTCTTTTTTATTTTTATTTATTTTACTACTTTTTATAAATAAATAAATAATCCACAAATTTATTTACATTTATCTTACATTACTTACATAGATGAAAGATTTACAATAAGCTATAATATTTTTTTTATTTTTTTTTAATAGCCTATAGTTTGATACATCTGATAAAGAATCATCTTTTGAATCTTTTAACTCCAATACTGACTCCTGCAATACTGAAAAGCAGATATTCTTCGCTGACAAGGACTTTGTATAGGCTTTTTCACCTACCCTATTCAAGCAATGACCGTCAGTAATTTTTTATATTTCGAATTTTCAATTCAAGTTATTTTAGATGGTTCAAGTCCACCAAATAAACGCTGATTCCTCAAATATCTGTTCTGACACTCTCTTCTCATTTTTATGACTGAACTCCAGTGTGCTACCACAAACCATTCCTTCGTTGATGACAGCACTTTCAGCTTTTCAATACTTACGCACCTGTCTGAGTATCAAATCCGCCGTATAATTGGAACGGCAGCATGTTCAACACATAGAATTCAAACCTTGACAGAATAATCAATTGGGTGGAATTAATTGCTTCTAAAACTTAATGCTGTCTGCTGTCACTTAAGCGAAGCATTAATAATGACCCATTGTACATGCTTGTGTCAATGAAACCAAAGGACTCTCAATCCTTGGTGTGTGTATTAACAAAGTCAAGTGAGCTTTTCAATTAGATTCGCCCCCTCCATGAAATCACCCGCAATACTCGTCTCCTATGGAATACTCATCGGTCCACCCTTAAACATGAACAGAGACTCGGTTTTCAGAGGTACTACACGAATGTGGGATATTTATATTCCCATCCACTACTTATGTATTTATTTCAGCTTCGGCCCGTAAACAGACTAGCCAGTCTATGGGGTTTCCGACATGAGCAACAGCAAATTCTATTCTAGTATTCCACCAGAGACAGAACTATCCTACGCTGAGCAGCAGCAGGAAGGAGGGAATTCTAACAAACCTATAGCCATGCGCTAGACTGGTCATACATCATAAGTCGAACTAGCGATTATAGTGTATAGATGCCTCCATCCAGATGATTTGAGGCGATTGAATCATGCTATCGGAAGACGTTATAATTTTTGAAAATGGCGTTATACTTCAATCATATTTGACATTTGTGATTCAGACAATGGAGCCATTTAATCCGCAAGAACGCGGAATAATTATGTCGATTTGTTTAACCACTAATCAGTAGGTCAGTTCATAATCGTGTCGCACTACTTGAATAGACTTGAACAATAGGAAACCATGCAGGGCGTGTCCGCTACCAGACTGATTCGTTAGACTGAATGTTTATCAGCGGAAAGCTGGCAAAAAGACGTGGAAAAATGCGATCTTGGCAGCAGGCACACTTAAAATAAAAAAAGTCCAAATAAAGATTTCCATCACTCATTCTTTTTTATGTAGTAAAAAATTAATTCAAAGCAAAACTAAATGATTAATCTTGGGGCACCTTGTAGATGCCGCTAGAAGGCTAGTATCATTTTCCCAATAGGTTAAGGTGAGTTGAGACTACATTTTTCATTGTTCACAATATGTACATTACATCTCATTAAGTTAACGATTAAATATGTGAAATATTTACTTCCTTATTGTACAGATTCATAAAAATTTATAGTTTCTTTAGCCATTTTTTTATTTCAGTGTTTGAGAAAAGGAACTAAGTTATCATAAATTTTGTTATTACATCACGCAGTTCTCATTTTCTATGGATGTTAAGTGTTTCAGGTATTTGCAAAACCCCCTCCCACCCCTGCCCCCTCTTCCTGTGTTCCTTGAATGGCATTTATGCTGTTTAGTGTTGTGTTACTCATATTAGATGCACTACAAATGTCCCATACATCCTTACAGAACTCTCACAACACATCAAAAAAAAAATTTGTCACACTTCCATTATTGTCATATTCAGGACACTTCGTCCTTTTGAGTGAGCAATCAAGTATTACAGAGATAGCCGACTTCATCAACGGATTTGAGTGCTTTTTTGACAGATTTTCTTACATTTTTGACGGTTATTCACGAAATAACGTAAATGCCGTCCTCTGATTGGTCAAATTGGTTTATGAACACGTTATAAAAAACACTTGTCAAAAATTTTAAGCGGCAAGAGAGGTAGAAGTCGGGCATCTCTGTAATACTACATTTCTGCTTCGAATAGACGAAGTATCAGCAAAAATCAAAGTGTGCGCTGATTGATTCTCATTTACTACACCGCTGTCATATTGGTTTTAAGTTGGAACACTTTTCCTTCTGTTGTCATTATGGGACGCTTACAGGACAATACGACTGTCTAGATAATAGAAGTATCTAAGGACAATTTATTACACACTTAACTGGCAATCTATCGTACAAATAATAAAATTCCACATTATTTAAATTTTCCAATCATTCATTCACATTTGTCCACATCTGTCCATACAAATAGTGACGTATGGAAGTCATGCACATGTGACAAATCTTACACCTCAGATGATATGGGACATTGTACCACTTTACTCTTCGAAATCAGTTCCTCAAACAACCTCATTACAAATACATGTAATAACCATCACAATTATTTTGCCTGTGTGAGTTTTTGCTGCCAGAAGTTACTAGCGAGTAGTACACCCGTTTTTGCACATCAAAATTAGAAAATCGCTTAAGATATACCATCGCGAGGTGTGTGCTCTTAAGTTGTTGCCGTAGGGTGTATATATGTTTGTTCCATAACATGTGTTCATCAATGGTCGCTTCTACGATGGGGCGAACTAAGAGGCAGTGATATCGGGGCGGTAAATCAATTTCACACCCCTAAAACAATTTAAGAAATAACACGAACCAAAATTTTATTTAAAGGTGCTTTCGAGCTTTTATTGCACTAAATTTTTCGATTAAATCAATTAATTCTTTATTTATTGTGTGCTCATTTGCGATTGAAAGTATAGCCAGATTAGTCAACCTTTTTTGGCTCACTGTTGACAATCGATAAGTCTTAACTAATTTTTGAAAAGCATCGTTCACACGATGCCACTGAATCGCATATTGTAAAGTAATTCTCATCGTGAATAACACATTCGGTAACGAGTCTGAAAAGTCCCACTTAACAATGAAGCTCAAATAATATATAATAGGGGTGGCGATAGAGCCCGTAAAGAGCCTAGCTTCTCAGTAAACATTCGTGTTATGCGTGCTATTGTTCTTGCACGACTAGAAGGGATCTTCAGTTGTGAAGCTTTTTCTTGTTATTGCTTTTTCAATTACTACTCATTGAGCATTGTCAGTGAGTCGAAAGAGGTGAAGGCGTGAAAATGTTTTTGGTCGTACTAGCCGGCAATCGAACCCAGGTAGAGAATTTAAGTTGCATAAGGGTCGACGCACATACCCACAACGCCACGGCCATCAAAAGCTCAAAGGTTGTTTTGGTAGGGGGGCTGCGGTGAGGGTTAGGTAGGGGGGCTGCTGGTGAATTCACCAGAACACTTAAACCATATTGGTCCATTGTGATACCCAGACTACAACCACTGATCGACTACGCCAGTGATAGTGCCGTTAATTTGATCCCAACGGCAAGTGGTGACTGGGCCAGATTTGAAAACCAGATAAAAGCGTATTAACTTTTCACTGGGATTTGAACCGTGGACCCGGCTAACCAGGCGCAGGCACTCTACCAACTGCGCCATCCAGTCGTCAATTTCCAATATTATACTGCCACCTGTTAGTTCTGTAAATGTTCTTCTTCCGTTCCATAAAGCAATATTTTCTGTTGCAGAGCTGAGAAAACTGACGCAGTTTGGTGTTTCTGGTGCAGTCTAGTGTGTAAAGTTCAGTGCAAAATATATCCTGATATTCTACCATGGATCTTCGTGTTTCATCTTCCAACGTCAAACCATCTTGAGCTTATTGAATTATGAAGAAACCTCGCGAGTGCCTTAAGCACCTTTTTCTAGGATTTTTGAAAGTGTATCTGTGGTGCATCAACTTCTTCCAAGGCACAAAAACGTATAGTCGCATACAGCAGATAAGAATATAGTTGCAGCACCTCCTGTATCCAAATTTTTCTACAGAGCATCACAAAGTAGTTCAAGAGTTGAAACTATCTTCACGAAATAATAGTTCAATGGTTTAACAGAGCCTTGATGCCCTCCATCTAGTGTACACAAGTCTCTTGACTGACACATAGACATTTTTTATGAGAATATGCCAACAATGCGTACATCAACGTCTCATCAACTGACTGAGACAAATGTGTAAAGCCTTTCGACTGTCCCAAACAAATTTGTACTTGAGTGAAAAGGGAATGAACCACATAAAGGTTTAAGGAATGGTTATTCACATGGCATCATTTTGGAACTCCTCCATGCATACCAGCCATAGTCGCAACATTATCCTAACCCTGAGCCAAGCTAATGTCAATACCATCTTTATTGTGTTGCTGAACGATATGGACATTCATACGCACATATAGGTAGGTATACAAAAAAAAAGATAAACAAACGTATTCTTTTATTTCTGTTTTCATTTTGTTAGCCGAGAGTGGGCAATGTTCGTTTCGGTAATAAATTCTTATTTCGACTGTGCGTAGGAGTGCGTATATGCATCAGCTTTGTTTTAGCTGCATTTAGATATTTATCATAGCACTATTTGTAGACAAAGTTAAACTCTTCTTTTAGTATTTCGAACCCTGCGCCTAAATGCTTATGCCATGCGTGGCTTAAAACACCTAACACCTGGAGTCTAAGAAGTCATCGGAAAGAAGAAGAAGACTTCGGGAGACTTCATTCTCTGCATCTCGTGACAGGTACCATGAGGCGCGAAGTACTTGCAGATTGGCTATGTGAGCCACTAAAGAGTAGCCCTCGCTATATATATATATTTATATATAGATCCACGAAAAGGTATTCTGACAAACCATTCACTGACTCAGAGGAAACATCATCGAAGAAGCCATATCGTAAGATGGTCTCTTGCCTTTCAATGAAGTGGACATTTTGCGCATTATGGAGCGGGCACTTTTCGGAACTACTCAATTCATGGCAGACCTATAGTCTTGATTGGGGAGGAGAATATTCCAGCGGTGGAAGAATTCACTTTGGCGATTGAATCGCTAAAAGTTGGCAAATCCGCCGCCAGTGTGGACGAAATCCGGCCAGAAATGCTTAAGGAGGGAATTTTGGGGGTGGGGGTTCGATATTGCGGCTTTTGTCAGTAATAGAACCGACCGGCATTCCACTATAACAACAGTCTTTGAAAAGGCTTGGGAGTATGCCAAACCCATCTACTATTTTGTGCGTACTTACTTACGTCCGACCCAGAGCAATTGCTGCTTTCCATCGCTGACAATCCTGGGCACACTGCTTCCAGTCATCAAGACCAATCTGTCTTGCATCCGCGATTAACATAATAATAATAATTTTGATGGCGCTACACCTCGCAGATGGCCAAGGGCTAGTATTTATAGCAACGACTCGTGTTGTGCACTCTATTGTTCCTTAACGAGTGAAAAGGACCTACAGTTTCATGCCGACTCTGAACGGCCAAGTTCAAGAAGCTTTTCCTGGACAGTAATTACTCCTGGTGCATTTTCAGTGACTTCAAAAAGATGGGGCAGAGAAAATTATTTTGGCTTCTTCTTCAAGTGCGGTGAATGCTTCCATGGCACGTTGGGAACGCCCGACGATGTTAATGTCATCTGTATATCCCAACATTTGGACTGAGTTCTGAAAGATTGTAAGATTGTCGTGTTTATGGCTGCTAGCCGCACTATCTTCTCCAGTACCAGATTGAAGAACTCACACGACGGCGCATCTCCTTGCCGAAATCCGGAGCATGTTTCAAACGGCTCAGAAGTCCTTGAGCCGAACTACACGGTGCATCGCGTGTTTGTTAGCGTGGTGCGATACAAGCTCATCAGTTTTCCCGAGATTCCGAGTTCGGCCATCGCATCGAATAGCGCCTTGCGATGAATGTTGCCATATGCGGGTTTAAAATCGATAAAAACGTTGTGACTATCGAAACTCACCGGTCTATAGCCGATTTACAGGTTTTGTAGATTTGGAAAAGGCACACGACCAGCTAGTTCCTCAAGGTAAGATCTTGAGTGCTCTGCAGAAGTATGGGATTGATGGTCTTCTTTTAAGGGCCATTCAGTCTGTATACACAGGCTGTAGAAGTGTTCGGGTTAATGGTGCTAAAGCAACACTTTTCACCGCAGGCCTTGGACTTCGCCAAGGGTGCGTCTTGTCATCTGTCCTGTTCATTGTATATGGACTGGATGTTGCAGCGCATCCAATGCGAGGAATGTTGCATATTGGAAGATTTGAAGGTGTCATCTTCTTTTTTGCAAAAGACTAGTTATCCTCACATCCTCCTAGACGGGACTCCAGCGAGCCCCCCCCCCCCCATTCCACTGGAAAATTTGTATCAACGATCAGGGATATCGTGGAATCTGCTCTTTCCAATCTCGCGAAATGGACTAGCAAATGCGACCTAGAAGTCAACCCACAAAAACAGACCTAGTCCTCTTCACTAGGAATTACAAGACCCCTAACTAGCAACCCTGCTCATTATGTGGGACCCCTTAAAAGCTTAATGAAAGCGCAAAATTACTTGGTCTTATAAGATAAGCTAGAAGCTCAATATCCAAGAACGTGTCAAGAAGGTAGCATAGGTATCAGCAGAGTACTAGGGACAACATCCTCCGAAGGTCTAAACAATCTCCTTAACCTACCACCGATAAAACTAGTTCATAGGCAGACACCAGCTAATACGGCGATCAAACTATGATCACAGCACACCTGGAAAGAACTTCGCTCTGGACAATTATCTCTCCAGCAGGTATAGCCCTATACCCATAGATACAGACCTCACTATACCTAAAATCTTCTTCTAGAAATTCTCGACCAGCTTCCCTCCAGATCTGAGAGTCAACACCAGACGCTGGAGGGTCCACTGTCAATCTTCCCAGATGGATCGAAGATGGATGCAGGTATGGATGCTGGCGTCTATTCCAAGGATCCAAACATTCATCTGTCCGATTACCTTGTCACTGTAGTGTCTTTCAGGTTGAAACTATAGCTATTGATGAAGCTGTGTCCTTTTTTTATGGCTTGCTCCAATGGATGTGGAATCTTATTCAAGATACTGGTAACCCGTGCTACCAGCATGAACGATTCATGGGATATTATTCTCCTTTTTCCTCACTCCTACGTCCTAAACCACACCTCTGCACACTTCTACCACTGCCGTTGAGTATTATTTCGCAGGGCTAGAAAGTATATCACGGCTTGTGATTCATATTTGCCAATTCGGCTTTTCTTTCTTTTTCGAGTATTCTCCGGTAACCTCTATGGCCCGACAAGAACTGAGTGAGATGGTAGTTGTAGTTGTGAGCTCTCGTTGCCCACGCTTCTATTCTGGGTGACAATTTATGGGTCCATCTGCCTTTGGTTGCGGTGTCCCATCTGGCTTGCCACAGTGCCGTAGATGTTGCCCTCTCATCGTTCTTCAGACATCTTACCCGATTTGTTTGCGTGTGCGTTCTCCGAAGGTAGATTCTTTTACATTTCGGAGCCGAGAATGTCGATAGAGACCATATCCGCAATGAAGCAGGTTACTTCGTTGGAAAAACACCAGGAAGCTGGATATCCTGGCTAAAAAACAATATAATGTTTCGCAGAGATATCATCATCTGTTCGGATAGCCAAGCAGCGATCAAATCTCTAAATTCAGTCACTTTCAATTCCAAGACTTCCCTCAACTGCCGCCTATCTCTTAACGAGATGGCCAAGCATCTTAGCATCCGTCTTATGTGGTTGCTGGAACACTGTGGCATTCCAGAGAATTGCGAAGCAGACGAACTCGCTAGAAAGGGTACAAACTGTGCTCATTCCGGATGATGATGCACCCCCATGCCTATCGCTACCACATCTACTAAAGCCAGAAACGCTGATCAAATAAATTTTAGATGGTCAACTGTTACAGGTTCTCATTACCAAACAACTCTGCCCTACGATAGAACTTAAGGATCGCTTCTGATTAGATTGAGGAGGCCGAATCTTAGAACTCTCATTGACATTATAACAGGGCATTGCGACATAGGAACTCACACCTCCAGACTTGGGCTCAATACAACGACTTCTGCAGAAACTGCAGAGACGAGGTTGAAGAAACCATTGCACACTTGCTATGCAAATGTAGTGCTTTCTCATTCCGTAGATTTAGACTTATGGGAGCTAAGCAGCTTAAAAGACAACCATCTTATTCATTTTATAAAAAGAACTAACCGGTTTGTGGAATAGGTACTCATTGATGGTAACACAATGATGGCTTCTGTCTTTTCGTCAACAGTCAGCCACTTCAACCTAACTTTTCAGTGCTATTTTAAGCTCTCTCCCTTAAATATTGGACGTATAATTGACATTTTCGTAAGCCTCGGTACAAAGCATTGACTTAAGCTACGATTGACGATGTTTCTAAGGTCTGATATTATAAATTTCTGTTTAACTATCTGGTTATAAAAATACACTTTGCTACACTTTACTATCGGCATGGTTTTATTCTTGGAAACTTGGCCGGAAAGCTGTTTTGGAAATTGCTCAACAATGTCATTCAACCCTTGTCTCTATCGGTGATATCTGCCTCTTATTTTGTTAAGAGGCAGATATATGTGAACTAATAGTGGCGGCAATCACTCTCACCTAACTACACACTTCGAATGCAAGTCAAAAACGCAAATATACCACATAATATACCCACGCATCAGATTCAATCCATGCGTCAAGCTCCCACCTACACGTTGACCAGATTCCAGCATTTTAGTAAATTTTAGTTGATGACCTAGTTGATCGCTTTTAAATAAATTCACTGACATCCCATGCGGCTATCAGCACAATTGGCACAACTAAGCAAAACAATAAAACCCTTTTGCCCCGGATTACATAAAATCTGATCTAACTTCTTGCTTCACATTTCTTCTCTGCTACCCGAAACCCTTAAACAACTCACACACCTTCTCTCAAGCCCAAGAGGAACAGAAATCCAATTGAAATGTTCAAATCCCATCGAAGATAATTCACAAACTACATGTTTCAATAGCACTGAGGCGTGATTTATGAAAAGTTCCCTTCGTATCGCCATGAAATCCTTTTCACACAACTTACAGCCCAACCACCACGATGACTGCTTTCACCCTTAATGTTATGTGCCATCCATGGATGCTTCCTCATGCCATTTGACAAGCACAATTCCACATAAGCCTCGTGGATGTGCCCGTCGTTGAAAAGCCACCGGAAAGGACTTCAATTACAATTTGGTCCGTACCTTCGCAGGGCACCAACTCTCGCCGCGACCGATGCAATGAATAATTTATTTGTGGCTTCATAGAAAAAAAATCTTAGCATACATACATCTGCAACCCCCTAAGCGAATTTCGAATTCAAAACCGCGCGGAGTCCTGCGAATGCCTCCAATCTCCCAAGGGAGAGGAGGTGATGTGGCGAAGGTGAGGACGTCAAGCAAGAGGCGTCCATTTCCGTCTGAAATCCAATTTATCGCTTCAAACCATACCGCCGAGGTGGTAACTTTCGCGTCAATTTGAATATCCTGGGGCTCGAAGCGAGGACGAACCATTTGAGCGATTTGAGGAGTCTTACCCATCAAATGATTCCCACATGTCGCACAATATGGAAGCATATATCCGTGCCCTTCCAGCTGTCAATGGGATGTGTGATTCGCAAATGTTTCTCGTGATTGTTTTTAGATCCCTCGCCCGGCTCTCGCTGCAGCTGCTGAGGGTGGCAAAAGAGCAAAGGTGTTAATCTTTTAAAGCAACGTCCCGCAGCGTACAACATCTGGGTGAGAACTGCTCAGGACAACTTGTAGCTTGATTTTGCACTCTCGCGGAACGCATTGAATTGAAATTGAGAAAGCTCATGGACCGGTTTTAGCTTTCTGGTTCCCCAAGTGGTGAATTGTCGGGAAAAGCAACAGGAGCAGCAGCCATTCTTGGAGACTTTACACACATGAGGGAGGAGAACGCTTTGAAGGACATTCAGAGAGCGCAACAAGAAAAGCTCGCATCCAACACAACCACTGCAACCGTCGCGTGTGCTCGATGTTTAAAAATGGAAATCGTTTTGGCGGATAATCCCTTTAATAGACGCAGAGACCATTTTGATTCTTCCCTCTCCTTCCTTGGACGTCATATTATTTTGTTCGTTTATTTTCGGTTTCGGTAACATTTCCTCTCTTCATCTCTTGCTTATTTTACGATTCCCGCGGCTTTGTTGACGTATATTTTTAAGGTGAAGCCATGTAGTTCGTTGGTCTAATCCTCATCTATTGATAGACGGAATATTAATCGATGAAAGGAGGCGGATGCTGATGCCTGCATGAGAGTTGAGGAAGCAGAAGGTGGGATATGGCTTACCAAAGGAAACGTATTGGATCGATTTTTAATTTTTGCTTAACTTACGGGCCTTCTATCAAATGATCAAAACGGTGAGTCGGTAAGCCGTCTTTAATTGCATTCGTACGCAAACTAATAGATCCGTCAGTGTGGTTTCCATCCACCAAATCTCCATACTGTGGCAGATCCTGGAAAAAACAAGATATGCGGAATGTGCAGAATTACGATGGATAGATAACTCTCGCTACTCGATGAATGTCGGTAATGAACCTTCGCTTTTGTAGCAAGCCAGGGCCTCAGTGAGTTCTTCTGGTCTGTTAAAGGACCTCACATTTGACGTGCAGAACCGAAATTTGTGGTCAACATTTTCCCTTGTGATTGTCTTTGAGCCATTTTTGTTTTACGTGAGCAAACACAACCACCAACTGGGAGAAACCTCGGGTGCATCCGGTATTGGCAACATCGCTGAGGCTGTTAGGGCCGCCGTTGAGCATAAGGCTACAGGGCTTGTCCGTCGCCAACACTATTCCAAGACCTTAGCCCCGGGCTATTTCGGAGAAGTACTAAAATAACAGATTTCGTTTGCTACCTTTGGCCAGACAGTTGTACAGCTCCTACGTCGCCACTCTCCCCATCTCATTTCCCACGGGGTTTGGGTACACCATCTTCGATCGAAGGTGCTTGGCTCTCATATTTCACCACGTACAGGTGGAGAGTACGAGCTTGTTGGTAGCCACCGACACATTCTTGAGAAGGTCATGCAAACCTCTCTCGACAACACAAAACGCACGATCTTCCAAAAGTCCTTACAACTGCTGGCAAACACGGACGATACTGACGTGGTTGATCGAACACAGTGAACCGTGGTGGCACTGAATCGGAGGCGGACACAATGAGTTAAGCCATGAATGAGGGCAATACAAAGTATATCTCGTCTTCAAGGAAGAACACACAACATCGACTTGGCCACAACGTCACCATAGGCATGGACAATCTCAAGACCAGATGAAGAAACGCGTTCTCTCGAACCTCGTCCAGTTTTGACAAAGCCAATCCCAGTATCATTTGCCTGATACACAAGAAGGGAGAGGCCTTTGACTGCGCCAACTATCGAGGGATAAGTCTCCTGAACATAGCAAACAAGATCTTCTCTGCCGTTTTGTACACTCACCTGAAATCGCTTATAGACCATCTGATAGGTCCATATCAGTGTGGCTTCAGCCCAGGGAAATCTACCATCGACCAGATTTTCACAATACGGCAGATCCTGGAAAAGACACAAGAAATGCAAATCGACAACGACCACTTTTTCGTTGATTTCAAGGCCATATATGGCAACATGCATGGAGATGAGCTATATAATGCCATGCCTCGTTTTGACATCCCTGCCAATCTCAAAAGGTTATGTAAGAAAACGATGGAGAGTTAACGGTAACGGACTCACTGAGACCTTCAATATCAAAAAAAGGTTTTAGACAAGGCGAAGCGCTGTCATATTACTTCTTTAACATCATCCTACAAGATTCATACGCCAACACTAGAGGTACGATCTTCCAGATGTACGTATAACTGTTAGCAAACGCAGATGAACGACTGGATGACGCACTTGGTAGAGTGCCTGCTCCTGGTTAGCCGGGTCCGCGGTTCGAATCACAGTGAAAGCAAAGTTAATACGCTTTTATCTGGTTTTTTAAATCTGGTCCAGTCACCATTTGCCGTTGGGATCAAATTAACGACACTATCACTCGAGTAGTCAATCATTGGTAGTAGTCTGACTATGGGTACCACAATGGACCAATATGGTCTAAGTGTGCTGGTGAACACAGCGAGCTGGTTGGCAGAACACAGCGTGCCGTCAATGGCATTGAGACGGAGCTAAAACGAAGTATATGCTGACATCAAGAAAGGCCATACGACATCGGCTGTACAGCGTACGGTTCCAACGCCTAAGATTGCTAGGACATGTCGAGTGTATGGACAACTCAGTTCCAGCCCGAAGAGACTTCGACTCCGAAACCGTGGGACAACGTATAAGAAGCGCACCCAGGTGGAGATGGACCTCAACGAACTTGGCGTGCGACACTGGAGGCAGCTAGCCCGAGACAGCGCTAGTTGGAGAGGCTTGTTGGTTGGGCCCAGGTCCAACCCGGATAAAGAAGAAAAAGAATTTTTCAGAGGCAAAAGACAAGGTCAAGTCAAGGTCTTATATAGAATATCCTTATTTGTTCGAGATATGGTATTACCACACAACTGCCTTCTCAGCCCAAAGAAACAGCGATTGGCAAGAGTTATTTTTCGTTTTATTTCTGCCGAGGTGTTATTGTAAGAGTATGTGGCAGACCCAGGATAGAAAAAGTCCCTTACTAGCTGAAAGTTATAGTCGTCGATTGTGAAGTTGTATTCAATTCGTCGATGTTGTGTATCGCTTCTTTTTGACATCATACGCTTGGATTTGCCATCGTTTACTGCTAAACTGGATGTTGGATTTTTAGCTATTTCACACTCGTTCTTAGGCTTAGATTGACTCCCCTGATATTAGGTGGATACAAGACAGGAGTTTTGTATTTCCTCGTGAAGAGGTCTAGATCTGTACTCTGCGCAAACATTAGTCCATTTTTCTAATTCGACAATAACTGACTGCATGATATTCCCAATCGTGGATATGAATTTTCCTGAGGCCGTGATGCCAATGGCCTTGCGCCCTGTTGTTTCCAAAAGTGAGTAGAAGTTGGTTCACTACTACCTTCCATAGCAGAGGAGAGACCACTTCACCTTGTGGAGTTCCTCTATTAACTGCTCAGATCGTGGTATCACCAAGCTTGAAGCTCATTGCTCTATTGTTGACAAGGTGGTGAATAAAAGCCACTATAGACTTTTCGATCAAGATCCGGTTGAGTACTGAGGTAATTGCATTAAAAGCTCTCTCAATGACAACAAAAGCAGTAAGGGGCAATTCATTATGCTCGAGGGATTTATCTATAATGCCGACAAGGGTGTAAAGGGCTGTTCCTATAGATTTCTCTTTGTTGTAGGCATTCTGAGAGATCGATATTTTATATAATAGTAATGGTCTTGACACCAAAATGGCCATAATTAAAGCAATCCAATTTAATAATAAATTTCATTCAAAATGCTTGCAGACACCGAATGCCATTTAAGGCAACGAAGTGTTTATTAGAATGGGAGCCATTGGCTCGGGCATGTTATTCGGTCGAGAACACACATCAGTCCCGTAATAACCATTCCCCAGAGCCCCCTCAGAACAAATACTTCAATGTCACGCACTCCAATATTACATCCCAACGGTAGTTCAAGCCGCCCAACACCAGCGCCACCCCAAGATAATTGTATTCATATCGTGGTTGAATCCACTCAGAAGTGGAATTAAAAGCACAAAAAAGATTATAGGTATCCACCCAAACGTGCTGAAACGGACATTCTAGGCCAATGCATCTGTGCTCACAACTCAAGCGTCACCAAGTTCAGTGTAAACCTGAAAATGTACACTAAGTAGATCTGCAAACACCTGCAGGACTATACCACCCACCACGCGACCGATAGTGTTTTGTAATCCACGCACGTGCCGTGCCAAAAGGGGTGCACCATCCACAGCAACTCAGACTTGTTGATGGACACACAATGAAAGGAGAATTCTCGGCAGAATTGCCCCAAATCATGAAACTTGAACGATTCCCAGAACGGCCTCACGCAGGCCACGACCACCACAACTGTTGCCGATACATGGGACGGCAGCTTAATTGGTGCCACGAAGCGGAAGAAGGGAGCACTCTGTGGATGCGATAAAAACTTTTTATTGCCAATTTGATGATTGTACACGACCGGTCGCAGCTCGCCGGAAGGAGTTGGGCGCTCCATAGAATCTTCCATCGCCAAACCATGGTCACGGGTATTAATTGAATTTAAGAGGCAGTTTGATCAGTTGGAGCGAACCAGTTTCGATGCGTGGAGCAGAGAGTACTGTGTTATTCACATCATTTCACCACACCTATTCAGAAAACGGAAACGGGACATACAGGTTTTCCATTCTTTGTTGGCCTTCTCCAACGAAATCGATACCGTGCATTATGCTGTAAGGGCGCTAGGGGCTACATTGCCAAACAATAGAAAGGATAATTAACGGTTATATTTTTTTCCGGAGATGTGATGGTTGAATGCGAGCATGAACTTGGCCCTCTCGTCCTTAATGGGATGTATGAGCATAACCTGGCCGGCATTTAAGGGTCAAACGATGTTAGAATTGTGCGCTTAGATAACTTTGTGGACGAGAACTACACAAAACCGTTGCTCGTGGCATGTTCTGATTTAATTTAAGTTGTTTATCTGACCGATTGGGCGATGGAGCTCCAGGCACTTGAAAGTGATTGAGTGCAGACTTACCGCTACAACCGCACTTGCTAGTGGTGAGATCAAAACTGAGACAAGATTGCATGTGCACACAAGACAACAAAGAGCTAGGACTAAGATGTCATGCAGCAACGTTGCCAATGTGGCACGATTGTGTCATAGTACTTACCCCTTTATACCCTTGTGGGTCCTAGACCCTCCACATTGCCTACTCGTCATCGAGTGTGGTTTCGGGAACTGTGCCTCAACTCTCCCCACCTTTTCCCAGTTGCCGTGCTTCCTTCTCAACTGTTCTGCGCAACGTATTCCTAGGACCGCCGCTCACTCCCAAAGTATGGAAATTCTCCACTCTCTCAACCGCCTGTCTAGTAATGTATACACGAGTCGATGAGTTAGGTCTTAGGTTGATAATTTTTAATTTTGCCGTGTCTGCTGTCATTTGATGAAGGTCCATTATTCTGTGAGACAGAAGGCATACGTCATCGATGTAGTCAAGGTGTTTGAGTTTAGATGTAATAGTCCATCGAATTCCTCCATTTCCTGTTGACAACGCCGCATTCAGCACATCGCTAATCACCAATAGAAAGTGGTGAAAGTATGCAGCCTTGCCGATACCCACTTTGGACTTCGAATTCCTCAGACAGCCTGTCTCTATGTAACACGAAAAAGCGTGCCATTATCGCGCTTTTTCATGGAAATGGCACTCTAACACTATATGACTTTGGTGAAAATTTGAAAAATTAACATGTTTACATCAAAGTTAAGTAAACAAACGCTATGTCGCTTACAGCTAAGATTCAATGAATATTATGTTCTTCCATTAATTTGCCTTACTAACCTACTTTCTTATCTGGCCAACGAGAGTCAGAGGCTGTGCTGAAGCTGCTTTCCATCGTTGACGGTCCTAGGCACGTTGATCAAGCTACCTTGCGTCCGCGGTGACTTGGTCTTTATACCGGAGGTTCGGTCTTCCTCTCCTTCTCGAACCAAGATGCTCGGTCTCGAAGACCCTCTTAGGTGTAGCGTTGGTGTCCATGCGCTCGATGTGGCCGAGACAGTGCAGTCAACGGCTCTTTGCCTTCTGGACTACATCCACATCCTGGTACAGCTCGTAGAGTTTGCGGTTATGTATTTTCCTCCTTTCACCTTCCTCGCAGACGGGACGTAGAAAGAATGCAACGTAGAATTTTTCGAAGGCACCAAGAATCAGCCCCGCAGTTTAGCTTAACGTCCAGCCTTCGGCTCCATACTCCAGCACTGGCAAAATAAGAGTTTTGTAGAGTATGGTCTTGGTCCTTCAAGTCAGGAGTTTTGATCCCAGTTATGTCCACAAACCGAAGTAACACCGGTTGCCAAGGCCGCATCTACGTCGGATCTCCACTGTGATGTCTTTCGTGGATTTCAAATCTGCCCCGAGGAAGACAAACGCCTTTACTAACTCGAATTGTAGCTGTTGATTGTGATGTTTTGGCCAAGGTGGAGTGTGACGGAAGGTTTATTGGTCGACAGCATATATTTCCTTTTACCCTCATTGACCTTGAGACCAGTTCCTTTCGCCTGTTCCTCAATCGCCCGAAAAGCTTCCACTACGGCAAGTTGGGAGCTCGCGACGATGTCGATGTCATCTGCATATCCCAATAGTTGGACTAACTTCTGGAAGATAGCGCCTTCCGTGTTTTCAGCTGCCCGCGGCACTATCTTCTCCAGTACGACGGTGAAAAAATCACACGACGGCCCATCTGCTTGCCGAAACCCGGTGCAGATTTCAAACGTCTCGGAAGTCCTTGAGCCGAACTGCATGGTGTATCGCGTATTTGTTAGCGTGGTGTAACACAACCGGATCATTTTTTCCCGGTATCCCGAATTCGGCAATCGCTTTGGAACAGAATGCTGTCGTATGCGGATTTAAAATCGATAAGGAGGTAGTGTGTATCGACTTGAAACTCGCTGGTCTCCTCCAGGATTTGCCTTTGTTTGAAGATTTGGTCTATAGTCGATTTGCTGAGCCGGAAGCCGCATTAATACGTACCGATTAGTACAGTGCAAAACAGCTAGACAGAATATTGTAGGTGACTTTGAGTAGGGATATGCCTCTGTAGTTGTTGCACCTATTTTGTGGATGGTTCATATGGAGCGGATATTCCAGTCGTCGGGCATGCTTTCATCCTCTCAAATTATCCAGATGATGTGCTCCATGCTCTCTACCACTACATCGCCACCGGTCTTGAAGATCCCTGATGGTAAGCCACCTGAGCGTGCGGCTCTGTTGTTCTTCAGCATTTTAATGGCTGCGCCGACTTCTTCAAAGCTGGGTAGAAGGACTACTTCATTGACTGGAGTTGGGATTTCTTGGTTCCTTATCACTCCCTCCTTGCTTCTGAAACTCATCCACAATTCCCTGCGGGTAAGTAACAAGGTTACCCTCACAGTTTCGAAGTCAGCGGCAAGGCTTTCGGCTTTTTTATAAAAGACTTTTTGATATTCTTGACCTGATAGGTTGCGAGATACCTTTTCTTCAGGCGTACAATTTTCATCTCCTTTTGATTATGCTTGGTCGGGTTACTACCACTCGTTTCTTGTCGGAGGTGTTAGGCAGCCTAAGGTGGTCTCTCACGTAATTGCTCTTCGTAGGCTCTGGCAGGGTCTGGTGTCCTCAGGCGTCTAATGTAAAAACTCCTCTTTGATGGCTGGTGCAACTTTCTAAAATTGGACAAGCGAGCTCTGAATAGCTCTGCCACTAGACAATAGTGAGATTCGACGTTTTTTTCTTTTCATTCCATTTATTTCATTTATTTCTTATCAAAATATCTCTGTACTTTAAGAGTTAATATTCTTGTTTTAGTACAGGGCTTAGGACATTATGATACATTTTCATATTTCTGGTTTAAATTTCAGAAATTTTAAATTTGAGAACATAGTTCTACTATTATAAGAATTTATTTTCGATGCTTCCAAATTGAAAAAGCTTAATTATGAGAGGTGAGGTGAGGTGAGAAAAACATGCTGAACAAAATTGTCTGTACTCGGTCTTGGACCGTACCTGTGAGGGTAGATGATTCCATAGGTGTGCAGCATGAATGAAGAAATGTGTAGTGGGCCAGGGCCTCGCTTCTCAGCAACCACGCGTGTTGTGCATGCTATTGTTCTTCCACGAGTGGAAAGCACCTACAGTTTTATGCCTACTCGGAGCGGCGAAGTTGAGAAGCTTTTTTCTAGACAGGAATACTCTTTGAGCATTGTCAATGACTCGGAAGAGGTGGCGCCGGGAATTATGAATGGTGGTAAAATAGGGCATCGTCGCCATGGGGACCCACCCCACTCGAATTCTTGATAGTTCGATTTTTATTTGTATGGCATGTGATGGCGCAGTTCGACTGTAACAATTTGCGATAAGACTTTCTTTTACGTAATTTATAATTCATAAACTTACATACTATTATAAAACTGGCAACAGCCTTACTACACGGACAAATGTTCGGTTGACACGCAAGAAAACATCACCAAAGGTGTACAAGTGTCTGTTGGAAGATGATCTCAAGGTAGGGCAGGTAGGTAGGAGAGGCTGCTAGTGAAGTCACCAGCACACTTGGACCATATTGGGCCATGGTCATACCCACAGTCAAACTACTATACATACCATAATGGCGTGGAGCAGCCTCCAAGACTGCTGAAGGGGTGACTCTGTCAGGCAAGGCAATTCTACAGCTTAGGACAGATGTGCTCTAATCAGAGAAATGATATGATCGTCGAACTAAGTCCACCACCTAATCTGGGGCGTCACGTGATCCGTGTCCATGGGATACTTCGCAGCCAAGGGGTCATACTGGATGTGTTTTACTGGAGCCTTTCCAAGCCCGAGCCACGTGGGGGAATAAAAAATGGGCCTTAACACTCTTATGCGAGGTTCTGGCGCGGCTAACCATCCTTCCCTTGGCTTCCCGTGTAGAGAAGATAAAAGCTGCGTTTTTTTGCAAGCGTATATACGCCTAAATTTCAATTTACATGTAAAATACACTAACAACAAGTCCTATATCCGCTTAAATTACTCATCATATCTATCGGCGCTTAAGGAATAAGCGCGGATAAAAACAATGCTTCCAGTCATTAATTTCTGTGTGTTCATTACTGAATTCATTCATTCATTATTTAGGTTGCTGTATGTGGCTTACACCTGCAGGTGTGGTTGATGTATTAGATCATTTTTCAATTTTTTGGCATTCATAAGTATGCAATTTTTGGTATATCCAGAGTCTCTGCTACACATTCTGTTTATGTTTCGTAATCGATTCTTTTCATTTGATAAACATTTTTTTATTTTATAATTATTAAGTGTTTTTGTTTTTAAAGTGATGGTCACGTACGTGGTTTAAAGTACACAGTCACAAAACGAAGATTGGGACCATCAAAGATCAAAAATCACCTTCCACGACTACACACCTGACTGCTTAGCACATGTCATAAATGTCTTCGGTGCTGCCAAGATTTTATGATGAATCATTAAGCGCCGATGATCGTTTTTTTGTGCACTTCAAAATTAGGCGTATATACGCTTGCAAAAAGACACAGCTAATGACAAATATCAAAAAAAAATGAAGAGGAGCTGAAGATTTCGGAAAACCGCAGTAGTTGCAGTGAGGTACGTTGAGCATGAACGCAACTAAAAAGCTAAGCCTGGGGCAAGTCGCGGGGATAGGCAGCCGACAAGAAAGAGCACTCAAGCTGCTGAAAGAGCTTTCACTTATGTACATAATTCCATGTGCTTTGGTTTCGCTTTTATACTCTGAACATGAAAATCCTTCGAAAATGGTTTTCCGATTATTACCGATTACTTTTCTGAGGTAGGTCGAGAAATCAACGCTAGGCTTACTGTGGTGGTTGCCGCCCTAGATTCATGCTATCCAATACACTCGGATTCTACATTCTACAAAGATACATTTTTCAAACTAAATCGTTAATTGTGAATAATATAATGGACATTCTCAGACGAAAAGTATGCTAAGATAATGGAAATATTTTATGAGAAGCGCCTAAGAGTATGCAATTTTCCTCTAGTTATCACGGCAGATTCAGCAATTGAACAAAATTGACTACTCACTTTCTCACTATGGCTTTTTGACATTTGTGAAACATTTTCTTAAATTGTTTTCTCAGTAAAGGTTAAAAGTGGCGTTCAGTCACGACAATTTGTCATGAAGATTTGCTGAAGCTGAATAGCAAAAATATTTTGTCATACGGCAAAACATACGGAAGTAACGAGCGTTCACATTGACGATTTGGCCCATAAACTACGATTTTCAAACAAATTGTTGAGTGTGAACACCGCTTAGAGAGCGCATTCTTCTCGATATGGAAAATTGAGGCTGCCGCTTTCTGACACAACATTTTAGTAAAATCAATAAAACGCGTATCGATGCTTATCAAAGGCCAAGCGCACCAACGGGCTGTTGTGATTCAGCTTTTAATGAAAAAAAATAAATTCTTTATCAGATATGCAAATATTTGTTTTTTCTTCCGCTCACTATGTAGAGCTTACACCTGGCGAAATTTGGCAGCACGAAGAAGAGGTTCAAAAAGTCTTGCAGATGGCATTCGTTGTTGAACGTTTGGTGTGGTGTGGCATATTTGATATACAAACAATAAGGATAAAATCTGAATAGACGTTGAGTTTTTCTTGAAGTAATTAATTGTATCGTTAAATATAAATGAAAATCTGCACTACGATCATTGGACCAATTTGTACCACATGTGGTACGTGGTAGATGGTTGATGCTGTAAGACCTAAACCTATCTGTCGTGGCATTTCGAGCGGGTTGAACCAAATGTAGTACAGTGTGAACGCGGCTAATCGTTACCGAAGCTTGTGCTGGGTTGATTACATTTCTGGGGTTGGCACTACTGAATTGCCATCACTTATAAATTCCGCGTCTATAGTTTTTAAGCCGGTCGTCAGATTTCATTTGGCAAGCAAAGTTAATGTGTCTGGAAGGAAGAAATAAGATTTAATTAAATACTGTGCTTGGTAATTTTTTCGGAAATGGTTTATATAGTGGCAAATAGTTACAAATTATTGAATATAAAACTGCGTCTGGGTAAGCGATGGAAAAGTACCAATAACATTGAGTGCTTGCTAAATTCGAGGTATACATGCGCAAAATATGCTGTGAGTTGAACAAAAAGGAACGCTTAATTGAAATGAAATTAATTCCACAACGAAACAATCCAACATGATATATAATGCATCTCAGTAAAAGCAAACGCATTCTAGAGAGTCCTCTCACGAAAGTATACTAATCTAATCTAATGACGTTCTACAATAACTGAAACTAAAATATGAGAATATGCTTAATAAACAAGACAACTTGTAATGTTTATAATATTTATGCATGAACTCTGCACTGAGAAATATTACAATATTTCATCGATAAATAATGTGCTGCATCAAGAAAAAATGGACGAAATGCAAATGCATTCGATTCCGACATAGTGAACAATCCACGTGAATCCTAGGAAATTTAAACCCAAAATCATGTAAGTACCATTTTCAATTATATTTGTGTTTATATATAAATGTCCTTATTATTATTCCCTCTATGTTCTATATTAACACAGTCAATTTTGCATACTTTATCCAGAACTAAAAAAAAATACGTTCTATGTATATTTCTATGTGCAAATTGCTTTTGCATTTCTCGATTGCCATGGGGTGAGTTATATAGTGACATTGTTCTTGATCTTACGGTGCGTTTTATTTTTTGGAACATTTCTTATGAAACTTCTGCTGAGTGGAATTATGCAAATTGGAAATGGTCACTATTTCAGCATTTTCTGTTGCAGAATTCCTTACGTGTCGAATGGCATACACCAGCTGTGTGACGAGTATTATATATATTATCGTCCAGGTAGCCGCATCTCAGCGGCACGTACAAAGTTTTTAGCTTCTTTCACAAGATACAAAACTCGCTTTTTGCATTTTGTAAGTAATGGGCGAATTGGAAATGATTGTAGGCAATGCGTTTCTTCACTTATCAATGCCATAAGTTGTTTTTATTATTTTTCCTCTGTTTAGGAGGAGATATAACCTCTCATTCATGTACTTTGGTGTTGAATTAGAGATGCGTTTCGAATGAAATACTGGAACATGGGGCTAATAGGAGTATGTCTTCAATTCACCAAACCAACAAAGTACATGGATCCATCGAGAAAATGGCGTACATTCGAATATTTGTTGGGAAAATGCCCGCATTATCTAGAATTTAGTGGAGAAATGGGGGTAGATTCATGAGCGCACAATCATGTATTGTTGTACTGAGTTTGTGTGCAGAAATTATCTCATATTTTAAGACCAGATTTATATATTGATTTAAAAAATCTAACAAATGCAAGTTAGCTCTAAAGCCAGAGCGATGAAGCCTTAGGCTATAAGAGCATATTTATATTGTAGTTGATTCTTCGGTTTCCGTGGCGTCATGGTTTGAAAGCGCCACCAACAAAATATTATGAAAAACAAATATTGATTAATCGCTCAGCTTAGGAGGTATCGGGGTTTAAAAATGTATTATGTATTATTATGCCTATGAAAATGGCAGTAATATTAAATATTATTTTCTCCGATTCGTGAATTTGCCCACGATTCACGTATTATCGTATGAAGGGTTTTTAGAAGTTGACTCAAATTTTCAAGAGCTCATTGCGATGAATACTATTGTAGTGCTAAAAATTGTAGTATTCACTCCTTTCATGAATCGTGAAAAATCATGAATTCCAATTATGAAATTTGTTTTTTTTTTTAATAACAATGATTAGATGTTACCACTATGATTTACATTTTCAATTCCTATTTCTATATTTCTCTAGTGGTTCAGACAGTAACTCTCACAAATGGAGTATTTTATATCTGATTGTGTATATATCTATATCTTATTAAATATCATCGACATCTATTCATTCTAAAGTATCAGTACAAAATATTTAAAAATCGATTGATAGTATTCCCTTTGTGACTTGTGCAATGTAATATAAAAAGGATTACATAAAATCTTTAATTTTTTCTTTTAATTGCATCTGCCTGTCCTGCACCAATATCTCGTTTGCGTTTTACTTTTTTGGTAAACATTTGCAACGACGCAAATTCGGAGCCGGTGATGTTTTTTAACACCAAAATTGGGGTGTTTTTTATGGGTTTTTGAATATTATTAAAATGTGAAATTAGCAATATTTTTTAATGGCATTTTTTCCTTTTTTTATTTGTAGATCGTGGCAGAACATGTTTACATAATTTAACACAAAAACGTACGGCCGACTTAAATTCTTGGGAGAAATTTTAAAGGACAACATTCGTCATATACCTATGTGTGATTATTGTCATCGTAAAGAAATCGAACTCAATATCATTAGACAATAATGCAGGTAAGCAGATTAGTTTTCCGTGGTAAGGCTAAACGTGTCAGCTACCACCATCCTCTGTTTTATCGGATCAACAAAAAGTAGTCTACTTTGTAAATGTGAAATTCCTTTTGTTTTCACATCGCGTTTGGGAAATTATTTTTCAATAGTATCAATAATTTTAAGACAGTAATTTAAGAAATCATTTAAGTTAGAAAGATAAGGATATATTTTTTAGCTTTATTTTGATATAAGTATTTATTTATATTGTCAACGTATAAACTCGTAAATGCACATACATATTACGTTATAATTTTGAAAGTAAATAATAGTTTGAATATCTCAATATGAACTTGAGTTATTTGTAAACCTATGAGAGAGTCTTATGAACCACTTAATATTTTGATTTATATTTTAAATTTTGTTATTTAAATATTCTGGTGTTTGGTGTCGTAAAAAAAAAACTATAAGATGAATTAAATACTCCGCTTAATTAACGACTAACCATCCATTATCTACTCTCGTAAAATAAAGCTGACTAGAAAAAAATTGTTTTGTGTATTCGAACACCTGGAAGTAAAACTAAATCCACAAAGAGAATTTTCAAGAGAAATTATTGCTTCGAACTTCAGCACTGTGCCGTGTCTTGCTAAACATTAACTATAGTTTTAAAGTCTAGTAAACAATATGTCACATAATGCTATAGAGTCGTGAGGAGCTTCTCGCGTCACGTATGAGGTCTGACCACCGAAAAAATTTTCGTAAAGATTTTATAACGTCAAATGGTTCATTACAGTATCTATTCTTTGTGTCGCGTATTCCTTGATAGAATTTTGATCCCTACGGTGTATTTAATTCCCTCTAATATAACTAAGTCATATTTGCATCCAGCTTTCTGTCCTAGAAGGGATTTCCTAATAGCTTCTTTATGAACCACTGAAGTGCTTTTGCGATAATATCATCGACAGTTGCTTGAGTTAAAGTATTTGCCCGAAGATATTGGTGATTCTTGTGACTGGTGCAAAAGTTTCATCATAATCTATTTTGGGTAAATCACTGCGTCACAAGAGTCTTACTTTGTATTTTATAGGATTTCCATATTCATCATATTTTATTGTATTGTGATCCACATTGATTGTATAAATGATTATCCAATTCTTTTATTGCTTTTTCCGAGTTTAAAATATTAATACGTTATGTTTCGCCTGGGTTGAGATGGAAATTTTCCAAAAACCCAAGTCAATACAGCACTATAAATCTACGGCTCCTTGAGTCCGGGGTGGGATTTCATACTCATCTGCATTTCTTGAAGGAAATCTGGAAGAGATGGATCCTTAGCTTTTGATATACCCTAAATCCCGATGATATATGTAGGATTTGATGGATTAATGAAACACTTTGAAACACTTTGGGATTAATAACTACACTCTACATATAATAAAACCAATTAATGTCTACGGGTTTTATAATAACTTTCCACTTTCTCATTCTGGGCACAAATGACTATTAATCCACTTTTTGCTTTAATATTTTTTTAATAAACCAAATTCACATCAATTCTCTTTTGTACTACTTATGTTATTCGGCACGTTTGATGACGACTACGGTACTGTTCGTTCGTTCGTATGTCCGGTTTCCGATCCCACACGTAAATATATTTATAACGATCTGCACTAGCGATTCGCTCTAATGTGTCATTTCACTCAGTTAAATAATTGATGAGGATTATCTTGTCCAATAAAAAATTGGAATAAACATATTCCTTGTTTGCCGTTCCGACTTTATGCGATCTGTGATCGAGTAGAAAATTGTAGTAGATGATGCTTCAAATAATTATATGCTACACCGATAATGAGTCGATCAAGGTTGCCGTCTGCGTTATTGAATTGGTGATGCTAATTTACATTTTTTTTTATTTACAAAATATTAGCAATAAAAAAAATGTATGTGCAGATAAAAAAAAACAATCAATCGTGATCTTGCCGGCCCGAAACTCAATTCCAGGCGATCCCCAGAAAATCGAATGATCTTTTATTTTCCTTGTATAATTTTAATCGTTCCAAATGATTTTAAGTAATTTTTTTTGATATTTCATGGGATAGGAGTGAATAAAGAGAATGACCGTAGCTGGTACTTGAATTGAATGCACTTTCTAAATTATTGACTAAACTTTGATGGGCTTCTAGGTCGATAAGGTAAGGATAAGGATTTGGGTAGTGACAGCACAGATTCCTATGAAGGATAATACTAATGCAAGCATTAGCACCCTGTGAAGCGGCAGTAGTCTCTTGTCGAAAGCTACGTCCTGTTCGCTTCGCTATCTTTACGTTGTTTTTCCACTAACTCGCTTTAAAGGAAAAAAAAACAGTAGCACTTTTACACGAGTTCTTTAAATAGTTTATTTGTTTTCCTTTTTCTTCAAACCGGTGATACTGATAGACGAGCCTGGCTTTATGCTATGTGACATTTTGACGTGTTAAATCACCAACAATAACTGGGTCTTTGGCATTACCCATTTCGACATAACTCCTTTTATGCTTCTGCTGCTCCTTTTATACACAAATTCTTACATGCTATTGTTATGTTTCAACAGATGATAAGAACTACCCCGCTAACCTTCCTTAAAAAGAAAAACAAACCTTCTTATGTGTCTGTTTTTTGCACTTTATCACTTTTTTCCTTATTTTTGTTTCACTCACTTCAGTCGAAAAGCTTCACTTATTTTTTTCTTATTATCACGCCCCAGTACGAAAGTCTAAAGTACGTTTAACGTGAAAACCCGGCCAATTATTGGAAAACTTCACGGTGGGCCTACCCACAATAACAAAGTCAAATTAAGCGTTGACCACCGCCCTGAGGAAGTATTTACCCCCCTGAAAACTCTATGGCCTCTATTACATTATTATAGGGCATTTTTTCCTGTGTTAAAATTTCTTTTATTAAATTTATTTCCGGGTTTGATAAAATATAAGTGTTTATTATTCCTGCTTTTGCCCATTGCATAGCATACTCAATATTAGTTATCTCATCTTTTATCATTTCTAATTTAAATTTTAACTCTAACATGAATTCCATTTTCAACGACAAGTGTGGAAATTGTGTTTTTTGGTGTTACATAGAATTTGGCGTTAACTTATATACACGAATATATATGTAGGATTTCACCTCTTGAAAATAAAACACTTGATATTTTATACTAACTAGAATTATAACTTCATTTATTTTGGAATGCGGCTTTCTTCGTTGAACGTTTGATGACAATTGACTATTGTGCAGTTGGTTTTGTCTTGTCCCCTTTGGTCTGTCTGCCTGTATGTTCGTATGTGTGTATGCTGTCTGCGAATTTGAGGATTTCGGGATCAGTGAATGGATCCTATCGCATCCAGAAGGGGGAAGGGGGGGCAAAATGGATGTTTCTTATTTTCCTTCATCGCTACGTCAGTGATGAAGGCCTTATTCTCTATTAACGCAAAATCGTCGCTCTGTGCATGACGCAGCTATTCGATGTGCTTACAAAGAAAGGGAAATATACTGCAAAATTGGGATGGCCAACAAGTAGAAAAATAAACAAAAGATAAATGAAGGAACAAATTTAACTCGTTATGTATAATATGTGTCACTTCACTTATATACCTGCCTTTTCAACCTCGTATCTGCCGTTGTTTAATTTGTTTACGATCTTATAAGGTCCTAGGAACTTGGGTTTCAGCTTCATACCCGAACCGAATTGTGTGCGCTTAATGGCGACAAATTCGTTCACATTGTATGGCTTATCCCGAACCCTCGCTTTGTCGTATGCCCTCTGTTTTCCCTTTGAACTTTCAGAATATTCTCGCGAGCTTCTCATCTCTTGGATATTGAATGAAACTAGAATAAAAGAACGCACATAAGCAGGTGGATTTCCAGGGCGTCTTTTAGGTAACGGTGGCTATAAATGCACTAATCACCTTTACACACCTGTCCTAAGTCCGTCTTCGTCAGGCGAAGCAAATTAGAGCGCCGAACATATTTCAACTCGAAATGCTATTGAGAAAAGGTTTGGCATTTGGATTCCCGAAAAATGTTTAAATACCCGTTGTCCATCACTATCAAATCGGTTGGAATCGGTTTTAAACTCATTCGGAATGAGTCCCATGAAATCCATGCATTCCTTGTCGGGAGGTCTTGGTGCTGGGCCTTCCCAGTAGCATTGAATGCCTTCCGATATTCAGACTCAGTTTTTTTGGCTCTTAGTTGCATGCCCCGCCATTGAAACTGCTGCTGGGAAACTTGGCGAGACACATTGCTGGCTGCGTTAAATCTGCAAATGCAATTTAATATTCAATGAGATACTAATACATTGTTAGGTGTTGCTAGTTACAAAGTCAATATGGATTCCCAGCAATCTTTTTTAGACTTATTGGTGTTGCTGTCGATGCTTTTGTTCTCAATGCATCCGACATTTTCTGCAACCAGATCCTTCAATAGTGTCTTTTATTATGAAAGAATAATAAAAAGTTACATAGGTCTTTATCTGCACATATTCACAATTCCATTACCAAAGTTAAGTAGTCAGCCGCGCTCCAATTTTCTGTCCGTTTTTTTTCTTTTGCGGTGGTCCTTCCATTTCGACAAGCAATATGCACAAATTTCAATAAGTAACATAAACAAATTTCGCGCACGGCAGTGTCAGCTGGTGGAATATGACAGATGTACTAGAATGTTTAGTACAATTTGGTGAAGTGTTGCCGTGCAGTTAGCTATAAAGAGTGGACAGCTAATATGGAGATAAAATATGTTTATTAATAATAAAAGTTTTAAAACGAATAAGTTCACTATCCGTGTGCTAGCTAAAACATATTGTAAAGAGCGGATAGCTTGTTTTTATTAATAGACCTGAATATGTGCATTTTAATGTTTTTATTAAGTAAATGGTTGCTAGGCAAATGTTTTTATAGTTTTTTTTTCGATTTATGCACATGCGGCGCCGCCAGTCACAGTTGAACTTGGATTGAGAACAAATGTTCGTTTTCAACTGCAGCCGGGCGGCTGCTCGGTTAGTTGCGTGTGCGTTCCTTCTCTTTCTTACTTCCTCGTGTGCTATGCGGTTCTTTTTCGCTTATTCCTTCGGGTGTCTTCCCAATACATTAACAGCCCTATTAATAAACATGAAATACCGACGATTTAGTACTAACAAATAGGTTAACTCGCGATTCCTATTAATAAACGCGTGGTAGCTTTAACTGACATATTTTAACGAGCGGATAACTTAACTCACCGAATTCGGCAAATAAGAAGCGGATAACTATTTGTCACAAGTAGTTGGTTGTCAAAATTGACACCTAAAGTTTCGTTTGCCATCAAGAAATAAATAATTGTTTTATAATCGACCTCGCATCTACAAAGTTGTTTGTAAAATATTGGTAATTGAAAAATTGGTTTACCAAATAATGTAAGTTGTGTTAAATGTGTGTATGCTGATTAATCTGTGAACTGTGTTCGTTTATACCTGTCAAATTGTATGGACTTTCTGGATCGAATGGATATGCTCAGCGATGCTGAAATCATCAGGCGACCAAAAATATACAAAGATCGTATCAACCCCATGGAGGAACTAGATGAAGCTGAATTTAAAAGAAAATATTCCAAAACTACATCGGCGCAAATAGCTGTGATGGAAGGTTTTAAGCGAATACGCGGATTTCCCCACGTTATTGGTGTAATTGATTGTACCCACATACGAATACAAAGACAAGGAGGAGAAACAGGCCAATTCTATGTTAATAGAAAAGGATACTACTCCATTAATACACAGGTCGTTTGCGATGACCGTCTTAAAATAATTGATATTGTTGCGCACTTAATAACGAGGAGAACGTTTATAATAACACACTTCCCAAATACATAAAAAAATAACAAAAACAAATAACATAACATAGACATTTTTATTGAAAAGTCAATTATTTGACAGTGCTTCCAATTTCTTATTTAATATTCGCATTCTCATCTGATGGCATTCTTTTTTAAGAAGAAGCTTTTCCATGCGCTGACAGTGCTCTTCATTCGAGTGCTGATGAACTTCATCATATGCGCCTTTGTCAGCTTGAAAATTTCCATTTTCATTACGTCCTTCTATAAAGTTAAGAAAAAGGTATGAAATGCATTGAAAAATAACTAATAACTAATAATTAACTTACATTGCTCACATTTTGTTTAACTTCTCGGTCTACCTTCCTTCTTGGCGTAGAACGACCTATACTCACATTTGTTTTAGACGTGTCATCCGTTAAAGCTGCAGAGTGCTCACAATTGTTGATGTGTTGCTCACGTTCATATAGTTATTATGAAAATTCGATATTAGTTATTTGATAGAAAAGATTACTATTCATTATCTTACCCAGTCCAATATTCGTCACATCTTCCGATTGTATTTATATTTGCTAAAAGCTCTACAAAGAAACATCAATCAGTTTTTATTGTAAGGTCTCGTAAAAATGTTTAAATACCTGTTGTGCATCGCTATCAAACCAGTTGCAATCAATATGAAACTCATTCGGAATGAGTTCCATCAGATCTGTGCTTTCTTGGTCTGGAGGTTTTGGTGCTGGCCCACCCCCAGTAGCATTCACTGCTTTCCTATACTCCATTTCTTGCCGCTTTGCTTTCAGTTTCATGCCCCGCCATTGAAACTGCAACTGGGAAACTTCGCGAGACACATTGCTGGCTACGTTAAATCTGCAAATGCAATTTTAATATTCAATGAGATATTAATTTATAGTTAGGTGTTGCTACTTACAAACTCAATATGGAATCCCAGAATTCGTTTTTGGACTTATTTGTGTTGCTGTCGATGGTTTTGTTTTCTATACACGCGACATTTTCCGTAACCAAATCCTTCAACAGTGTCTTTAATTATGAAAGAATAATAGAAAGTTACACAGATCTTTATCTGCACATATTCACAATTCCATTACTACTTACCTTATCAGCCGCGCACCAATTTTCCGTCCGTTTTTTCTTTTCTCGTGCGTACGTGACTATTTCAAGTAGTATGCCCCTTCACAACCATCGCAATTTTTAGTGCGTATCATGTTTGAAGTTGTTATACCCAATCACAATTTTTCTCGTTCGTATAATAAGAACACGGCACATCCTTTCATAGTACATTTTGACTTAGCGCATTCTTTTTTTTTACACCAAGATAACACAAAATGTGTATATATTATTGCGAAGGGAAAATAACTATTATCTGTAGGTCGCTGCTCAATCCGGCTCGAAGGACCAAATGTATCTTATATTGATACTTAGGAGTCCATCTTCCTTTACTAGATTAAACAATTAAAGAAAACACGAAACTTTGTATAGTGGGAAAATTCGTAAAAAACCACTGTCAATTTATTCCGTCACAAATATCATCTTTTCTCCTTAACAGTCAGAATTAGACTCCTCGCTCTTCGCTACAGAATTATTTTCTACTCGTTACGTTTTTTTCAAAAAGCGTCCCACACCATCACACACCAAATCATCGAATGCATGAATTATATACTCATGCAGTTCGATACAATATGTATAATATATATTGAAAGAAAATTGAAATAAATTTGTTTATCCAACTTCTGCTACGACGAAAATCCAAGCGACCGAGCTTTGTTGAATTTGTACAGAGCAACCAAGAATGCACTTACAGCTATATGTACATTCATCCGATTTTTTATATATACAATTTGTTGGTACGAATATGAGACATAGGATTTTTGTGTACCATGACTTACCGGATTTTTTTTTACAGAAGTAAAGTGAATGGAAACTGATAATAATTCAAAAACACGAGGTTTTCCGGACCCGGATCGACTAAGGGTGGTCTCTCGCCTTGCATTCGTTATTTCTCTGTTTTCTATTCTACCTCGTCGTTACGCCAGTGATGAAGGGTTTATTCTCTATTAACACTACATCGTCGCTCTGTGCATGACGCAGCTATTCGAGCTTTTCCGGATCGGATGAGGAATCGACTAAGGGTGGTCTCTCGCCTTGTCTTCTTTATCACCTCGTCTCAAGGGAGAAGTCACTTGTTTATATAATAATAGAATACGTAACATTTGCGAAAAAATATATAATTTTAAATAAACGAATTTTTGTTCTTGAATTTCCCTTGTTCAGAAATCTAGGTATATGTATTTAAATAGAAACGCGAAGTTTTGAAATAATTTTAAAATTTTGTATTTTGGCTAATGAACCATTTTTTTTATAATCTTTAAAAACAATTGATTTTGATCATATCGAAAAAATTGTGACATGTTGCGCTTCGTTTCAATTCGATTTTTATTGAAGCGCTGCGGGATACACAATATTTCTTGTTTTTCAATCTGGTGCGTAAACGAATAAATCAGAAGCAGGCCACACAGAGCTGACCATATGAGAAGAGTGGATTCTCCAAATTTAATCAACACACTTGTAACGTTTGTCCATGTGCTTTTTTGATCAAAGCAAGTCGCACCGGGAACTGCAAACGTTTGAATTCGAATGGCATATCTGCCAAGATCATTGGGATACGCGGCAACAGTACGTCTTTACCTTAGAATTTTCCAGTCAAAATTGTTGCCTCGATAACATTGTTCATTATTTTCTTGACTGAGAGCCTGGTTCCGTTGCAAAGTCGTGGTGGATTTATGTTTCGAAGAAGAATGATGGGTACGCCAATTTTCAATGTGAGAACGTGCGGTGGCATGCCTGGCAAATCAAGCTTGTCTTGATTCACCTCACCATATTATCGATGGACTATATGTTGTCGTTTCGCAGGGTATTCCAGTCTGAATGGTGAAGGTGATGGTATTGGCATCGATGTTCTTGGGTGCTTATGTAGCACGCGTACTCAGACTGATGGTTTTTGTAGTTCTGTTCAATGCTTAGGAAAACTGTTTGCACCAATTCGTCTATGCTTTCTGTGATCTTACAGAAGCTTGCTGGCAAGGTGATACATTTCGTAGATTCATCAATTTGCATTTAGATTTGGGTACCCATTTCCGGTCTTCGTGAGACCGGCTTAGAGAGGGATCTCAGTATTTGATACCACATTCAGGAGTGACCAGTTTGACGTTGGTAAGTAGTAAACCGATTCCATTCTGGTAAAGGAAAAATTACCGTTGTTGTTGTATTACTTTAGCTTTATTATTTATTCGAATACGGGTGTTTTAATTTGAGATGATCTCTATCACTTCGTAGGGTCCTAATCATAGGGAAGAAAATTGTTTCTGCCTAGTTTGATTTTTTATTAGTACTTTATCGCTAACATTAAACTTTTTATTTGAGGTATTTTTGCCATAATAAAATTTGGATTTGGTTTTGGGTCATTTCTAGTCTTTCTCTCGTACTTTGGCGGGGAAACCGTAAAGTAATTCATATGGCGTATAGTCTGTACTACAGTGAGTGGTTGTATTAAACACGAATATGGCGTAATGTACCCATGTATCCCAGGAAAAAGGATCTATGTTGACGTAATGCCTTAAATACTCTGCGCACGGTGAGTGCGTTTTAATGCTCCATTTGGATGATAGGGAGTGGATTGAAGTTTCTTGATTTTAAGTAACTTGTATATTTCTTTAAAAAGTTGGGTAAAAAAATGAATGCTCTGGCCACGGTAGGGGCCTCGTCATTTCGTATAGAATTGGTCGCCGTAAGTTTTGTTAGGTCGTATCTATCGTGTGAGGAGATACTTGTTTCCATATAACAGGCCACACAGAGCAGACCATATGAGAAGAGTGGATTCTCCAAATTTAATCAACACACTTGTAACGATTGTCCTTGTGCGTTTTTGATCAAAGCAAGTCGCACCGGGAACTGCAAACGTTTGAATTCGAATGGCATATCTGCCGAGATCATTGGGATACGCGGCAACAGTACGTCTTTACCTTAGAATTTTCCAGTCAAAAGTGTTGCCTCGATAACATTGTTCATTATTTTCTTGACTGAGAGCCTGGTTCCGTTGCAAAGTCGTGGTAGATTTATGTTTCGAAGAAGAATGATGGGTACGCCAATTTTCAATGTGAGAACGTGCGGTGGCATGCCTGGCAAATCAAGCGAATTCAAGAATTCAGTTGTCTTGATTCACCTCACCATATTATCGATGGACTATATGTTGTCGTTTTGCAGGGTATTCCAGTCTGAATGGTGAAGGTGATGGTATTGGCATCGATGTTCTTGGGTGCTTATGTAGCACGCGTACTCAGACTGATGGTTTTTGTAGTTCTGTTCAATGCTTAGGAAAACTGTTTGCACCAATTCGTCTATGCTTTCTGTGATCTTACAGAAGCTTGCTGGCAACCCATTTCCATTTCCGGTCTTCGTGAGACCGGTTTAGAGAGGGATCTCAGTATTTGATACCACATTCAGGAGTGACCAGTTTGACGTTGGTAAGTAGTAAACCGATTCCATTCTGGTAAAGGAAAAATTACCGTTGTTGTTGTATTACTTTAGCTTTATTATTTATTCGAATACGGGTGTTTTAATTTGAGATGATCTCTATCACTTCGTAGGGTCCTAATCATAGGGAAGAAAATTGTTTCTGCCTAGTTTGATTTTTTATTAGTACTTTATCGCTAACATTAAACTTTTTATTTGAGGTATTTTTGCCATAATAAAATTTGGATTTGGTTTTGGGTCATTTCTAGTCTTTCTCTCGTACTTTGGCGCGGAAACCGTAAAGTAATTCATATGGCGTATAGTCTGTACTACAGTGAGTGGTTGTATTAAACACGAATGTACCCATGTATCCCAGGAAAAAGGATCTATTTTGACGTAATGCCTTAAATACTCTGCGCACGGTGAGTGCGTTTTAATGCTCCATTTGGATGATAGGGAGTGGATTGAAGTTTCTTGATTTTAAGTAACTTGTATATTTCTTTAAAAAGTTGGGTCAAAAAAATGAATGCTCTGGCCACGGTAGGGGCCTCGTCATTTTGTATAGAATGGTCGCCGTAAGTTTTGTTAGGTCGTATCTCTCGTGCGAGGAGATACTTGTTTCCATTGTAACTTGGTGGTAGTGGTCCTACGATAATCCAGTGCTATGTGTTCGAAAGGAGTTGCGCTGGTTGTGGTTATTTTCATTAGTAATCTCGGATTTCTGTTCAATTTATTTTGTTGGCACAATTTGCCTTGAAGTGTGAAGTGATTTGACATCTTGATTAATGCTTGGCCAAAAATATTTTTATTTGATATTCTTTAAAGTACTGTACTTGGTGGCCTCCGAAATGTGAATCATGGTAATCGAAGAGGACTTCAAGGAAATATTTAGAATTGATTTTTATTCTTCTTTATTACATTTTTATTCTTTCAGCCGTCTTTGGCTCTGTCTTGATGACTCGTGGGTGAAATTAAATTGAAATTGTCCAATTTGTCCCATTCTAAATTCAATTGGTTGACATTGAATTTAGTGTCCTTTTCTGACGTGTTCATTAGGAAAACCTTTACCGTGGACTTATTTGGTCTTACTATTGTTTCTCCCAAATAAATTCCAGGGCTGAGCAATTTTTTCCTAATGACAATGTATTTTAAGGCTTTATTGTCATGTTGGTGAGGAAGGGAATTTCAACTATTTGTTGGATTCGACTTTTTATTAAAATATAATTATTTAATGTGGGCTTTATTTTTTTGTCATTTTTTAATTCTTTTGGATTGGTTTCCTCAGTCCTCCTTTTTGCTGAGTTTTGAACTGTTTCCTCATCCTTACTATTTGCTGAGATATCTTTATCTTCAGTCTTACTATTTGCTGGATTTGGAACAATTGTTTCATCCTTTTTTTATTTTTTTTATTCTTATAATGCCCATTTAACTCGTTTATTGTCCCCACTCATTTGGTGTCCACAAGTTGTAGATTCTTGTTGGAAGAAGAAGATTTGCATTCTTCAAGTTCAGGATTCTGTCAAATTTGATACGAATTACAGGCTATGTTTTTCATTAGTTTTTGGCTCATGATTGGATTCGAGAGGACTTGCCGAGGTTCTCCTCCCGAATCTGATCGTTTCCCACGGACGCGTGTAAAGGAGTAAATTCCCTACCCGGTTGCTAAGTAGAATACTTTGCACTAATGTCTGTTCACCTGAAATGTCGCAAATCTTGTCTTTATTGTGAAAATTTGTTTTCAGGATTTCGCCTGAACGGATTTCGATTTTGGTTGCCACTGGACTGTGGAATGAGTGTGTTATGCGGAACCGCGCCGAACTTAGAAAACAGACACATTAATTAAACAAAAGTGCTTTATTTGGTTTTCGACCGTTTTCTTACAATCCAATGCTGACTCGCATACCAAGTCGCCGCGGATTTGTAGAGCCCAAAGTAGTAAACAGAATACTCACATTTCATATGGGACGATATGATGCTATCACATCATTGTTCATTAAGTCGCAGCGTGTTTGTGAAGACCCATTCAGTAAATAAAATGGTCATATTTCAGTACTTGCATGGTGACCACGCGCGTCTGGCAGATTTGCGAAGCAACATTTCATATAACGAATTTATGCATGTGCAAGCATAACAGGTGGATTTGAAGTATTGTGAGCCATTCGTAAGAGGCACTCGTTAATTGCATGGTTTGCTTTTTTGCAATAACTTCAAGTGATAAAATTGACTTCTTTTTTTATTTGCCTCTTGGGGAAGCTAGGGAAATTAATATTACTTTAACATGTTTTCATCGTATGCACTCTCTTAACCACACATCCCTATGCGTATGCTGTTCCACTATTAGATTAGAGATTATTTTTCAGAGGTTTAGTCCTCCCGTCGCTTACCTTGTCCGGATACGTATAGACAGGACCAAAGGTTATGCCATCCAGGTAGACCCAGATAGACAAAAGAACCAATGTTCAGTTGAGCACACTCAAGTTGTCTGACCAATTATCTCGCTACAGCATACGTTGCATACGGTGATCGCCCCGAGGAGGCAGTTAGTCTTCTTGTGCTGGTTACCCGAAAAGGATCGTCTATATGACTTTGCCCTATGAGTCCTGACCTGACCACCCGAGTCGACTCACGTGTAACACCTGTTAGCAACGTTGATAGTTGTTCGCGTGGGGGATGTAATTCTGGCAGTTTAACTTTTCCACTGGCGCAGCACTTTCTTGGCGTTTCGTTCCTAAATTTGAGGGCGCTACAATACATGCAATTTTATCCATTTTTCTCACAAAGGAGTACTTATCCGTTTTTTTCTTCTTCTTGTTGTCCACCGGTGTCTCTCATCCTCCGTTGTCCTCATTCCCCTTCGGGGTTCGTTTTTTTTTTCTGCTTCGTGTCCTAGTCTCGTCTCAATTTCCTTTTCCCAAAAAAAAAATGCGGCCTTGTTCCTCTCTTTTGGTTCTATTTTCTTTCTTTTTGAGTTCTCAAACAAAGTCGCCATCCAACTCTGGGCGACTTCTCTCTGACTCGGTCAAGCTAAGAATGGGTATTGCCACCACGTTAGTTCACTCACACCCATTCCACGCACTCCATACATCCATGCATATTTGCACACTCAAATTCAGCCATTCCCATCATTCCAACCATTACCATATTCACGCCTACGCAGCATATCTCGCCTACCAACGTACATCACATACTTCACATACCACACATAGGGTACCTTCCATACATACACGACGCAACTCGATCCACCACTGGATCGTGCGTCTCACTCTCACGCATCAGATCGTCGGACCCGGCAACGGCCTGCACACAGTTTATGTCCTGCTTTTGACTTGTGTTGCTATGGGTGATTTGGATTAGTGCGTTTCGCCACTCGCATGCATAAGTTTTGTTTTGTTTTCCCCTTGATCGATTACCACTCCGCTGGCCAGTCTTTAATGGGGTGGGTGTGCGTGTGTCTGCTGGTGCGTGAGTAATGGGAGTGAAGACACGGTTTGTTTAAAAAAATGTATTTGTTACCTTTAATCATTTTGGCTTCCAAAAATCAACTGGGCTTACTCTATAACAATATTCAGCATGAAAACTACTCTTGCAAGGGTGATTGTTCGAAAGGAAGTTCAGCAGACGCTGATAAAGCACTTTACGAAATCACCCGTGCAATTACAATCGGAGCTGATTTATAAATAGATATTCAATCTGTTGATATTGTAAGAGTTTAGAAACCGAAATATAATATATGTATTTATTCTGTTGAAAGAAATGAAACACTTTTATTCAAACTTTAGAGTACAATTATCTTTATTTTTCACGTCTGTCTGTTTCGGCGTCTGAATCACAACTCTCGTTTGTGCTCTTTTCTTATTTATATTTTTATATATTTCTCTTTCCTCTCTTCATGCTATTTACTGCCACAACATATGCATATTGTTGATGTTGACCTCGTCTATTTCGTTTCTTCCACTGCGGCGTGTGAACTGCTGACGATGCAGTCTGCAATGGGTGTTGTTGTGGTAGGTGGCTGGTTGTTCTTGTAACTTGTGTGCCGGCTCCGTCGATCAGTTGTTCCGTTGCTCGACTACCAGTGCAAAGGCAATCACCTCCAGTGTACTATTTTTTTAGGTCATTTTTAGCCTACCGTTGGATTGTGGTCTACTTTTAGGAGGACGGCAACTCCGGAGAATTTCAAGACCACTAGGGCATTCCGCAGATCAATGTCTGCTTTTTTCGAGTTTGATTTTTTTTTTTTGGATAAGTACTCCTTTGGTTTACGCGATCCCTATCGTCGCGTAAGCTCCCGTGCAGAATTTTTCCAAAAGGGGCAACACTCTTTGGCTAGGTGTTCAAGCTTCCCCTTTCCCTCGCTAAGGAGTGTGGTGTAGGGAAGACGCAACACACAACAAAAAGTTGTTATGTTTCAACGGATGATAAGAACTACCCCGCTAATCTTCCTTTTAAGAAAAATTATTTTTGACTCCAAGTCTGCAGTGCGAACGTGCACTTGAATACTCTATTCGTTTCAAAGATACTTCTTAATAAAATGAATACTATTATCACTCACCTTATGGGTCTCTTGTAATTTATCACTTTTTTTATTTCACTAGTGTTTCAGTCAAAAAGTTTCATTGACCAATTTTTTTTTCTTATTACTACACACCAGTACGCTTCACCTTTTACTTTTTCTTTTATTTTTGCCTTCGTAGGTGGGATCTCTCTGACTAAGAATCCCACCGCCACCAATTATTACGTCAGGATCACGTGCTCCCTTAGGAAGCTCTTCCGTAAGGGAAGAGTGTTTGCGGAGAGTGATTGAAAGTAGGTGGTCTTAATACTTTGATTGCTTTCTTTAATACTTCCTAGGTAAGAGGTCCGCTGTCTATAGCTTGGCCGCAACCTTCGCACTAAAATGAGTATATTCACTCCGACCTTTTCATGAAGTCAGCCACCCTCTCTCTCTAGAGGGCTTGTTCTCTATTAACACTATATCGTCGATCTGTGCATGACGCAGCTATTCCTGGTTTTCCGGATCGGATGAGAAATCCACTAAGGGTCTTGTCTTCGTTATTTTTCCCTTTCTTATTCTCCCTCCGCGCTACCTCAGCGATGAAGGGCTTATTCTCTATTTACACTACATCGTCGCTCTGTGCATGACGCAGCTATTCGAGGTCTTCGGGGTCAGTTGAGGAAGCCACCTCCATCAACGATGGGTGGTCTCTCGCCTAGTCATCTTTATTTCCTCGTTTCTTATTCTCACGTCGCTACACCAGTGATAAAGGGCTTATTCTCTATTAACACTACATCGTCGCTCTGTGCATGACGCAGCTATTCCTGGTTTTCCGGATCGGATGAGAAATCCACTAAGGGTGGTCTCTCCTTGTTTTCGTTAGTTTTCCGTTTCTTATTCTCCCTCCGCGCTACCTCAGCGATGAAGGGCTTATTCTCTATTTACACTACATCGTCGCTCTGTGCATGACGCAGCTATTCAAATCTTCGGGGTTAGTTTGTCACACAAAGTGGACACCGGGTGGTCCCAATAGACCTCCGGCCCCGCCAACTCAGCTGGGGTGGGTCCCCAAAACTCACGACTCGACCAAACGGTCACTCGTCCCAAACCGGGAACTTCCCTTAAGGAAGTGGGCGCCACGTCGTCTTTCGCAGGGACGACGAAACCCTATGTGTATATATATATATATAAGTATATATAGACGCGTCTAAGTATACCTATATATTTATATACGAACCGCGTATATATATCACTTTCCCAATTTCTTGGGGAGGGCCAGAGTTTTGGCGTCGGTCCGAAAACCTCAGCCCACACGTCGGGAAACCCGATCTAATTCACGCGGGACCCCGCGCTCCGCCCCCACACAAAACAAAAACGGGACGACACCACACCGGACACACGCAGACAAAGGCCTAACGGGTACCGGGAAACCCCGAACACGTCGCCACAAACTCGCGTTGTACCGTCTCGGTACGAAGAATTAACGGGCCACAAATCTTCGCGATGCGACCTTTGCGCCGCCAACCGACTGGGGTTTTCCTCCCCCACACTTTTTCGCGGACGAAACGGGACCTTACGCGCACCGATGCCCCGCTTTTTCGGGCACTATCACTTGGATTGGGGCTCCCACGGAGTCTCCCCAACCCCGACACTAAAATACTCCAACGATTTTCTTTTAACACTTAAATTCAACGGCGCACCGCAATACGTACATATATATATATGTTTCAATATATATACGCACGACGCACTGTACACCCAACCACTACTTTTCCCACAAAGGGGTACTTATCCGTTTTTCGTATGACTCCTGCGTCCACCGGTGCCCTCACTCTCCGTCGTCCTCGTCTTCCTCTTAGCTTGATGATTCTTCCTTCTTATTTATTGGTTTTCCTCCCAAAGGATCCTCGGACTCGTGCCGGCACGTCTTTGGGTTTCGATTTTGTCTTTAATTTTTTTTCTTCACACAAAGAAAATCACAAGTAGTAACTGGGACGTGGTCTCCCTGAAGCGTATAGTCTAAGACTGCCTGATCCCACCACGATGATCCACTCACACGCCTCCATCCATCACCTCACTCACACGCCGGTATTCGCATACGCAAATTCCGACACTCCACACAATTAACATTCGCACGCATACGATACATCTCTCACATACCATGCATACCTTCCATACATTTCACATACCATGCGTACCTTCCATAGATTTCCCATACCATGCATCCATTCCCATCATCACCCATACACGACGCTTGGCGATCCACCACTGGATCGTGCGTCCCACTCTCACACATTAGATCGTCGGACCCGGCAACGTCGCGCACACAGCATATGTTTGGCTGGATTACTGCTTATTTGGTTTAGCCGCGGTTTCACCACTCGTCTACATTAACGTTTTTTTTTTTCTTTTGTTCTGTGGTCGTCTACCACTCCGCTGGCCAGTCTTTATTGGGGCGGTGTGTATGTGTGTGTGTCTACTGGTGCGTGTGCCGGCTCCGTCGATCATGATTTCCCGCTGCTCGGCCACCAGTGCAAAGGGAATCACCTCCAGTGCACTGGCCGCCTCCCTCGGTGTCTCACTCTCCCCATGCATTCACTCACGGCGAACATGTGTATGTCCGTGTGCACGACACACGGCACATGAACGTTTCAGTAGAAGTATCAGCTGTGGCTGATTTGGGTATTTTTTTTCCCTTTTTTTTTTTTGTCTGACCTACTGGTGGTCTACTTTTAGGAGTTTAGAGCGGCGACTCCGGAGAATTATGAAGGCCCCGGGGGTATCCCACGGATTCTTTCTTTTCCGATTAAATTGTTCTTTTGGTTGCGGATAAGTAGTCCTTTGGGTTTACCGCGGTCCCTGCCGTCGCGTAAGCTCCCGTGCAGGCAATCTTGCAACAAGGGTGACGTGTGTTGGGCGAGGTGTTCGAGCTTTCCCTTTACCTCGGTCAAGGATGGGATACCGGAAAGACGAAACAAAATATTTTGTCGTACGCAATTTTTGCATGCGACAAGTTGAGGAAGCCACCTCCATCAACGATGGGTGGTCTCTCGCCTAGTCTTCTTTATTTTCTCGTTTCTTATTCTCCCTCATCGTTACGCCAGTGATGAAGGGCTTATTCTCTATTAACACTACATCGTCGCTCTGCGCATGACGCAGCTATTCCTGGTTTTCCGGATCGGATGAGGAATCCACTAAGGGTGGTCTCTCGCCTTGTCTTCGTTATTTTTCCGTTTCTTATTCTCCCTCCGCGCTACCTCAGCGATGAAGGGCTTATTCTATATTAACACTACATCGTCGCTCTGCGCATGACGCAGCTATTCCTGGTTTTCCGGATCGGATGAGGAATCCACTAAGGGTGGTCTCTCGCCTTGTCTTCGTTATTTTTCCGTTTCTTATTCTCCCTCCGCGCTACCTCAGCGATGAAGGGTTTATTCTCTATTTACAGTACATCGTCGCTCTGTGCATGACGCAGCTATTCGAGGTCTTCGGGGTCAGTTGAGGAAGCCACCTCCATCAACGATGGGTGGTCTCTCGCCTAGTCTTCTTTATTTCCTCGTTTCTTATTCTCACGTCGCTACACCAGTGATAAAGGGCTTATTCTCTATTTACACTACATCGTCGCTCTGTGCATGACGCAGCTTTTCGAGGTCTTCGGGGTCAGTTGAGGAAGCCACCTCCATCAACGATGGGTGGTCTCTCGCCTAGTCTTCTTTATTTTCTCGTTTCTTATTCTCCCTCATCGTTACGCCAGTGATGAAGGGCTTATTCTCTATTAACACTACATCGTCGCTCTGCGCATGACGCAGCTATTCCTGGTTTTCCGGATCGGATGAGGAATCCACTAAGGGTGGTCTCTCGCCTTGTCTTCGTTATTTTTCCGTTTCTTATTCTCCCTCCGCGCTACCTCAGCGATGAAGGGCTTATTCTCTATTTACACTACATCGTCGCTCTGTGCATGACGCAGCTATTCGAGATCTTCGGGGTCAGTTGAGGAAGCCACCTCCATCAACGATGGGTGGTCTCTCGCCTAGTCTTCTTTATTTTCTCGTTTCTTATTCTCCCTCCGCGCTACCTCAGCGATGAAGGGCTTATTCTCTATTAATACTACATCGTCGCTCTGCGCATGACGCAGCTATTCCTGGTTTTCCGGATCGGATGAGGAATCCACTAAGGGTGGTCTCTCGCCTTGTCTTCGTTATTTTTCCGTTTCTTATTCTCCCTCCGCGCTACCTCAGCGATGAAGGGCTTATTCTCTATTTACACTACATCGTCGCTCTGTGCATGACGCAGCTATTCGAGGTCTTCGGGGTCAGTTGAGGAAGCCACCTCCATCAACGATGGGTGGTCTCTCGCCTAGTCTTCTTTATTTCCTCGTTTCTTATTCTCACGTCGCTACACCAGTGATAAAGGGCTTATTCTCTATTAACACTACATCGTCGCTCTGCGCATGACGCAGCTATTCCTGGTTTTCCGGATCGGATGAGGAATCCACTAAGGGTGGTCTCTCGCCTTGTCTTCGTTATTTTTCCGTTTCTTATTCTCCCTCCGCGCTACCTCAGCGATGAAGGGCTTATTCTCTATTTACACTACATCGTCGCTCTGTGCATGACGCAGCTATTCGAGGTCTTCGGGGTCAGTTGAGGAAGCCACCTCCATCAACGATGGGTGGTCTCTCGCCTAGTCTTCTTTATTTCCTCGTTTCTTATTCTCACGTCGCTACACCAGTGATAAAGGGCTTATTCTCTATTAACACTACATCGTCGCACTGCGCATGACGCAGCTATTCCTGGTTTTCCGGATCGGATGAGGAATCCACTAAGGGTGGTCTCTCGCCTTGTCTTCGTTATTTTTCCGTTTCTTATTCTCCCTCCGCGCTACCTCAGCGATGAAGGGCTTATTCTCTATTTACATTACATCGTCGCTCTGTGCATGACGCAGCTATTCGAGGTCTTCGGGGTCAGTTGAGGAAGCCACCTCCATCAACGATGGGTGGTCTCTCGCCTAGTCTTCTTTATTTCCTCGTTTCTTATTCTCACGTCGCTACACCAGTGATAAAGGGCTTATTCTCTATTAACACTACATCGTCGCTCTGCGCATGACGCAGCTATTCCTGGTTTTCCGGATCGGATGAGGAATCCACTAAGGGTGGTCTCTCGCCTTGTCTTCGTTATTTTTCCGTTTCTTATTCTCCCTCCGCGCTACCTCAGCGATGAAGGGCTTATTCTCTATTTACACTACATCGTCGCTCTGTGCATGACGCAGCTATTCGAGATCTTCGGGGTCAGTTGAGGAAGCCACCTCCATCAACGATGGGTGGTCTCTCGCCTAGTCTTCTTTATTTTCTCGTTTCTTATTCTCCCTCATCGTTACGCCAGTGATGAAGGGCTTATTCTCTATTAACACTACATCGTCGCTCTGCGCATGACGCAGCTATTCGAGATCTTCGGGGTCAGTTGAGGAAGCCACCTCCATCAACGATGGGTGGTCTCTCGCCTAGTCTTCGTTATTTTTCCGTTTCTTATTCTCCCTCCGCGCTACCTCAGCGATGAAGGGTTTATTCTCTATTTACACTACATCGTCGCTCTGTGCATGACGCAGCTATTCGAGGTCTTCGGGGTCAGTTGAGGAAGCCACCTCCATCAACGATGGGTGGTCTCTCGCCTAGTCTTCTTTATTTCCTCGTTTCTTATTCTCACGTCGCTACACCAGTGATAAAGGGCTTATGCTCTATTAACACTACATCGTCGCTCTGCGCATGACGCAGCTATTCCTGGTTTTCCGGATCGGATGAGGAATCCACTAAGGGTGGTCTCTCGCCTTGTCTTCGTTATTTTTCCGTTTCTTATTCTCCCTCCGCGCTACCTCAGCGATGAAGGGCTTATTCTCTATTTACACTACATCGTCGCTCTGTGCATGACGCAGCTATTCGAGATCTTCGGGGTCAGTTGAGGAAGCCACCTCCATCAACGATGGGTGGTCTCTCGCCTAGTCTTCTTTATTTTCTCGTTTCTTATTCTCCCTCATCGTTACGCCAGTGATGAAGGGCTTATTCTCTATTAACACTACATCGTCGCTCTGCGCATGACGCAGCTATTCCTGGTTTTCCGGATCGGATGAGGAATCCACTAAGGGTGGTCTCTCGCCTTGTCTTCGTTATTTTTCCGTTTCTTATTCTCCCTCCGCGCTACCTCAGCGATGAAGGGCTTATTCTCTATTTACACTACATCGTCGCTCTGTGCATGACGCAGCTATTCGAGGTCTTCGGGGTCAGTTGAGGAAGCCACCTCCATCAACGATGGGTGGTCTCTCGCCTAGTCTTCTTTATTTTCTCGTTTCTTATTCTCCCTCATCGTTACGCCAGTGATGAAGGGCTTATTCTCTATTAACACTACATCGTCGCTCTGCGCATGACGCAGCTATTCGAGATCTTCGGGGTCAGTTGAGGAAGCCACTTCCATCAACGATGGGTGGTCTCTCGCCTAGTCTTCGTTATTTTTCCGTTTCTTATTCTCCCTCCGCGCTACCTCAGCGATGAAGGGTTTATTCTCTATTTACACTACATCGTCGCTCTGTGCATGACGCAGCTATTCGAGGTCTTCGGGGTCAGTTGAGGAAGCCACCTCCATCAACGATGGGTGGTCTCTCGCCTAGTCTTCTTTATTTCCTCGTTTCTTATTCTCACGTCGCTACACCAGTGATAAAGGGCTTATTCTCTATTAACACTACATCGTCGCTCTGCGCATGACGCAGCTATTCCTGGTTTTCCGGATCGGATGAGGAATCCACTAAGGGTGGTCTCTCGCCTTGTCTTCGTTATTTTTCCGTTTCTTATTCTCCCTCCGCGCTACCTCAGCGATGAAGGGTTTATTCTCTATTTACACTACATCGTCGCTCTGCGCATGACGCAGCTATTCGAGATCTTCGGGGTCAGTTGAGGAAGCCACTTCCATCAACGATGGGTGGTCTCTCGCCTAGTCTTCGTTATTTTTCCGTTTCTTATTCTCCCTCATCGTTACGCCAGTGATGAAGGGCTTATTCTCTATTAACACTACATCGTCGCTCTGCGCATGACGCAGCTATTCCTGGTTTTCCGGATCGGATGAGGAATCCACTAAGGGTGGTCTCTCGCCTTGTCTTCGTTATTTTTCCGTTTCTTATTCTCCCTCCGCGCTACCTCAGCGATGAAGGGCTTATTCTCTATTAACACTACATCGTCGCTCTGCGCATGACGCAGCTATTCCTGGTTTTCCGGATCGGATGAGGAATCCACTAAGGGTGGTCTCTCGCCTTGTCTTCGTTATTTTTCCGTTTCTTATTCTCCCTCCGCGCTACCTCAGCGATGAAGGGCTTATTCTCTATTTACATTACATCGTCGCTCTGTGCATGACGCAGCTATTCGAGATCTTCGGGGTCAGTTGAGGAAGCCACCTCCATCAACGATGGGTGGTCTCTCGCCTAGTCTTCTTTATTTTCTCGTTTCTTATTCTCCCTCATCGTTACGCCAGTGATGAAGGGCTTATTCTCTATTAACACTACATCGTCGCTCTGCGCATGACGCAGCTATTCCTGGTTTTCCGGATCGTATGAGGAATCCACTAAGGGTGGTCTCTCGCCTTGTCTTCGTTATTTTTCCGTTTCTTATTCTCCCTCCGCGCTACCTCAGCGATGAAGGGCTTATTCTCTATTAACACTACATCGTCGCTCTGCGCATGACGCAGCTATTCCTGGTTTTCCGGATCGGATGAGGAATCCACTAAGGGTGGTCCCTCGCCTTGTCTTCGTTATTTTTCCATTTCTTATTCTCCCTCCGCTCTACCTCAGCGATGAAGGGCTTATTCTCTATTTACACTACATCGTCGCTCTGTGCATGACGCAGCTATTCGAGGTCTTCGGGGTCAGTTGAGGAAGCCACCTCCATCAACGATGGGTGGTCTCTCGCCTAGTCTTCTTTATTTTCTCGTTTCTTATTCTCCCTCATCGTTACGCCAGTGATGAAGGGCTTATTCTCTATTAACACTACATAGTCGCTCTGCGCATGACGCAGCTATTCCTGGTTTTCCGGATCGGATGAGGAATCCACTAAGGGTGGTCCCTCGCCTTGTCTTCGTTATTTTTCCATTTCTTATTCTCCCTCCGCTCTACCTCAGCGATGAAGGGCTTATTCTCTATTTACACTACATCGTCGCTCTGTGCATGACGCAGCTATTCGAGGTCTTCGGGGTCAGTTGAGGAAGCCACCTCCATCAACGATGGGTGGTCTCTCGCCTAGTCTTCTTTATTTTCTCGTTTCTTATTCTCCCTCCGCGCTACCTCAGCGATGAAGGGCTTATTCTCTATTAATACTACATCGTCGCTCTGCGCATGACGCAGCTATTCCTGGTTTTCCGGATCGGATGAGGAATCCACTAAGGGTGGTCTCTCGCCTTGTCTTCGTTATTTTTCCGTTTCTTATTCTCCCTCCGCGCTACCTCAGCGATGAAGGGTTTATTCTCTATTTACACTACATCGTCGCTCTGTGCATGACGCAGCTATTCGAGGTCTTCGGGGTCAGTTGAGGAAGCCACCTCCATCAACGATGGGTGGTCTCTCGCCTAGTCTTCTTTATTTCCTCGTTTCTTATTCTCACGTCGCTACACCAGTGATAAAGGGCTTATTCTCTATTAACACTACATCGTCGCTCTACGCATGACGCAGCTATTCCTGGTTTTCCGGATCGGATGAGGAATCCACTAAGGGTGGTCTCTCGCCTTGTCTTCGTTATTTTTCCGTTTCTTATTCTCCCTCCGCGCTACCTCAGCGATGAAGGGCTTATTCTCTATTTACACTACATCGTCGCTCTGTGCATGACGCAGCTATTCGAGATCTTCGGGGTCAGTTGAGGAAGCCACCTCCATCAACGATGGGTGGTCTCTCGCCTAGTCTTCTTTATTTCCTCGTTTCTTATTCTCACGTCGCTACACCAGTGATAAAGGGCTTATTCTCTATTAACACTACATCGTCGCTCTGCGCATGACGCAGCTATTCCTGGTTTTCCGGATCGGATGAGGAATCCACTAAGGGTGGTCTCTCGCCTTGTGTTCGTTATTTTTCCGTTTCTTATTCTCCCTCCGCGCTACCTCAGCGATGAAGGGCTTATTCTCTATTTACACTACATCGTCGCTCTGTGCATGACGCAGCTATTCGAGGTCTTCGGGGTCAGTTGAGGAAGCCACCTCCATCAACGATGGGTGGTCTCTCGCCTAGTCTTCTTTATTTCCTCGTTTCTTATTCTCACGTCGCTACACCAGTGATAAAGGGCTTATTCTCTATTAACACTACATCGTCGCTCTGCGCATGACGCAGCTATTCCTGGTTTTCCGGATCGGATGAGGAATCCACTAAGGGTGGTCTCTCGCCTTGTCTTCGTTATTTTTCCGTTTCTTATTCTCCCTCCGCGCTACCTCAGCGATGAAGGGCTTATTCTCTATTTACACTACATCGTCGCTCTGCGCATGACGCAGCTATTCCTGGTTTTCCGGATCGGATGAGGAATCCACTAAGGGTGGTCTCTCGCCTTGTCTTCGTTATTTTTCCGTTTCTTATTCTCCCTCCGCGCTACCTCAGCGATGAAGGGCTTATTCTCTATTTACACTACATCGTCGCTCTGTGCATGACGCAGCTATTCGAGATCTTCGGGGTCAGTTGAGGAAGCCACCTCCATCAACGATGGGTGGTCTCTCGCCTAGTCTTCTTTATTTCCTCGTTTCTTATTCTCACGTCGCTACACCAGTGATAAAGGGCTTATTCTCTATTAACACTACATCGTCGCTCTGCGCATGACGCAGCTATTCCTGGTTTTCCGGATCGGATGAGGAATCCACTAAGGGTGGTCTCTCGCCTTGTGTTCGTTATTTTTCCGTTTCTTATTCTCCCTCCGCGCTACCTCAGCGATGAAGGGCTTATTCTCTATTTACACTACATCGTCGCTCTGTGCATGACGCAGCTATTCGAGGTCTTCGGGGTCAGTTGAGGAAGCCACCTCCATCAACGATGGGTGGTCTCTCGCCTAGTCTTCTTTATTTCCTCGTTTCTTATTCTCACGTCGCTACACCAGTGATAAAGGGCTTATTCTCTATTAACACTACATCGTCGCTCTGCGCATGACGCAGCTATTCCTGGTTTTCCGGATCGGATGAGGAATCCACTAAGGGTGGTCTCTCGCCTAGTCTTCTTTATTTCCTCGTTTCTTATTCTCACGTCGCTACACCAGTGATAAAGGGCTTATTCTCTATTTACACTACATCGTCGCTCTGTGCATGACGCAGCTATTCGAGATCTTCGGGGTCAGTTGAGGAAGCCACCTCCATCAACGATGGGTGGTCTCTCGCCTAGTCTTCTTTATTTGCTCGTTTCTTATTCTCACGTCGCTACACCAGTGATAAAGGGCTTATTCTCTATTAACACTACATCGTCGCTCTGCGCATGACGCAGCTATTCCTGGTTTTCCGGATCGGATGAGGAATCCACTAAGGGTGGTCCCTCGCCTTGTCTTCGTTATTTTTCCATTTCTTATTCTCCCTCCGCTCTACCTCAGCGATGAAGGGCTTATTCTCTATTTACACTACATCGTCGCTCTGTGCATGACGCAGCTATTCGAGATCTTCGGGGTCAGTTGAGGAAGCCACCTCCATCAACGATGGGTGGTCTCTCGCCTAATCTTCTTTATTTTCTCGTTTCTTATTCTCCCTCATCGTTACGCCAGTGATGAAGGGCTTATTCTCAATTAACACTACATCGTCGCTCTGCGCATGACGCAGCTATTCCTGGTTTTCCGGATCGGATGAGGAATCCACTAAGGGTGGTCCCTCGCCTTGTCTTCGTTATTTTTCCATTTCTTATTCTCCCTCCGCTCTACCTCAGCGATGAAGGGCTTATTCTCTATTTACACTACATCGTCGCTCTGTGCATGACGCAGCTATTCGAGGTCTTCGGGGTCAGTTGAGGAAGCCACCTCCATCAACTTTTATTTTCTCGTTTCTTATTCTCCCTCATCGTTACGCCAGTGATGAAGGGCTTATTCTCAATTAACACTACATCGTCGCTCTGCGCATGACGCAGCTATTCCTGGTTTTCCGGATCGGATGAGGAAACCACAAAGGATGGTCTCTTGTCTTGTCTTTGTTATTTCCTTGTTTCTTATTCGGCCTCATGACTATCAAACTGGTGAAGAGCTTATTTTCTATTAAATATAAATATATTTCTTGAAATGTTAAATTATTAAATAATTATTAATGATTCTAATACAATTTTTCATTAATGTTGAATTTAACACACAAAGCATTCGATGATATATGTTTGTAATATTTTTCATGCATTTCTTTTACATTAATATATTCTAACCCCTTTCATGGGATCTCTTCCGGGTGAAATATATTTAACATTTTATTATTAACTTTATTTTTATTAACTCTAAGACTCTTCGTTTATTTTCCCTTATACGTTACTCAGGCTCATTCAGAGTAACCCGATGATATTTACACCTGGTGCGTTCTGTTAAGGTGTGTAATTTGATTCTTGACGTATTCTTGCACTCGTTTGTTTATAAGAATACGTAACATTTGTCATCGATACTCTGTGACATTTTCGGTTATTATTTACCTGAACACTGTACTGACTGTACGACTGTACGACTGAATTATTATATATCATTATTTATTTCTCTCTTCATCCTTGTAAAAAAAAGTTATGTTTTGTGTGCGACTGCAATACATCTGAATTCTTTTTCACACTTTTTCATAATTTTACTTTCGTATTATTTATTATTCAAAATTATTCTTGATTCACTCGTTGAATACAAAACTGAGAATGAATAAATACAGAATTGTATTTTGTTTCGTCGTAGGTTCGAAAACTATCGATAGTGATAAAGGTAGCTATCCACCTCTTGTGCTTGCATCCCCTTTGCATAATTCCCCGTATTCTCTCCTCCACGATGGAACTAAATGTTATCTTTTCCCTTTTTCCACAACACATGGAGACTGTGAAATGCCTCGATTATATTGTAGGTAGCAAGTTAAATATCTGCAATTTGCGATAGAAATAAGACAAGAAGTATGTAATATTGGAGTGGTTTCATACTGAAACTTTTAGGGGTTGGAATAACAATATAAGTTGAGTAAAAATAATTTGAATATATTCTTCCTTAGTAAGATATTTTTGCGTATAAATCTGGTATAAATAAAAAATGTATTGAATTTGCATTATACACGAAGTTTTTCTTCAATATCTTAGAACGAAATCCATAGATATTTCGTCAACTGGGTCTTGTTAACAATTATTTTAAAAGGAACTACAGAGGCAAACAAATTAAAAGAAAATGTCTCTTATTAAGGCAACATAAATATTTTGTATTCTTAATCAAAATATCAGACCACCGTTGAGGTTTTTTTTTTTTTTTTGATCCATCACCTACACCATTGTTCGAAAAATGTATAATAAAACCATTTTATTTTTTTTTTTATTTTTTATCTTCTATAAAAGAGTTCATAGCTATCTATAATTTGAATTTAATTGGATACATTAATTGAAAAATTGTAAAAAAAGAAATAAGAAACCTAATATGTATGTGCTGAAACATTGAATTAGAGTCATAATTAAAATTCATGTATTTATTGGCCGAATATTTAAGAAGAACGTATTGTAAAACTTAAGAACTTGTAAAAATGTGATTGCGAAAGAGACGCATGGATTACTGTAAAAATGTAAGCATACATTGTCTTGTAATTGGTTTTTGAAAAGTTTAACATTGAACCTATGCTTAAGAATTTGTATTTCTTTATTATAAAGGTGTTATTGTTAATATAAGTTGTAATAATTATTGATAGTATGTATACCAACCCTCTTTGGGGATTTTATTAAAATTAGAGAAAATATTTGTTTTAATAAAACTAAACTTGTTCTCTATGTGTACAAGAAGCATACCCTTAGTAACAGTAACAAAATAAAAGCAAGTTTTTATGTTACAGTGTTTTTTTTTATTCCAATCGATTTTATTTTACAGCATTTCCGAAATTATTTTATTATCAGAAAAGTACTCTTATACAAGTAAGTATAAATCGAGCTGCAAAGAGGTAATCATGATGATAGTTAAATTGCCGTATGTACAAAACACATCCTACAGTTGATAGCCGTTGTAACTTTAAAGTTTAAACTGGCCTGATAATCGAACGTGTGATATTGTCTAATGCGCGCCGCGCTTATTTACAATGACATGATATTACAACCGTCAGCTATTAGATAAATCCAGTTCACTCAACCCTGCCCCGTTGATGCTTGAGCGCTTCCATTCTACCAGTGAAAAATCCACTTACGCATTTGCATCGTTGGGAAAAGTACTTACAGCTCTCAACGTGCACAGATGCGCCCTTGCAATATTTCTTTTAAAAGTAAGGCCACTACGCTTGGTATTCCTACGGTGGACTAAGTCAGATTTGGCTTCAATTTATAAGGCTTGTATCCGGTCTAAGTTAAGGCATAATGTTCACATCAGGCCTGGTGCTCCTAAAACATCCTAATATAAATCCAAAAAAGAGCGATTGAATATTACCATAACGAACTCACTACAGAAGCTCATAATAAATTACATCTATAAAAAATATATGTTATAGAAAAGTTGATCTGAAAACAATGAAATGCGAGTTACATAAGCATTAATGAAGATGCATAGGTAAGTGTGTGCTATGAAGAACTTAAACTAATTTAAATTATCAAGAAAATTTGATGACTCTAGTAAGTGGTTAATTAAATACAGTAGATTTCCCATAAGTCGAATTTTCACGGGATACCATAATCTGTTCGAGTTAGAGTGAGTTTGACTTTGGGAGAGTCCAGTGTATGTAGTTTAGATTTAGTTATTTTTATTTCTGTCAGTTAATTATACAGCTACGTATATAACAATGCACTTTCAGCTACATAGACATTGTTACTGCATCGATCGTACGTATTAAACGGCTGGTGCATCATCCGATTTTGTATATGTACAATTTGGTGGTACAGATATGAAACATACGATTTTGGTGTACAGTGGCTAACAGCAAAATTTTACCAAAGTACAGTGAATGAACTAACAATTTAATATTAAAAACGAGGTTTTCGGGATCGGATGTGGAATCCACTAAGGGTGATCTCTTGCCTTGTCTTCGTTATTTCCTCGTTTCTTATTCTTCGTCACTACCAAAGTGATGAAGGGCTTATTCACTATTAAGTATAAATATAATTCTTGTAATTTGTTGTTAAATTATTAATATAATAATTAATGAACTTTTATTGCTGTTGAATTGAACACACAAAGCATTCGATGGTATATGTTTGCAACATTTTTCATAAATTTCTTCTAAATTAATATCTTCCAAGCCAGTAACTCTCTTTATTATCTTTATTTTTATTTTTATTATTAACTCTGAGACTCTCGTTATTTTCCCTTATACGCTTCTCAGTCTCATTCAGAGCAAACCGATAATAATCACACCTTGTGCGTTCTGTTTAGTTCATACCCATTGTGCGATCTATGGGTGATGTACAAGAATATCATTTTCAAAAAAAAAAATACCGTATTGGCGAGCCGGAAACCGCCTCCTTATGCATCAATTGTTAATACGCTTTTATGAAGTAAATGTATGTATGCCATCCTTCACTTTTATGCAAGAGACAATCAACCCAACTACGAAAGTCGTTTAACGCCTTGTCTTGAATCGACCTTATGTTGTTGGTTTTTGAAATAAGATTCATATGAACTGGGAAATTCAAAACATAATATGTACTTCTTGCTATATAGAAATAATCGGATTGAATTATTGAATTTTTCTATCGAATAAGATCCCAACAATAATATAATTAATGATTTAAGTTCGCGATGAAGGTCAGTTTTTCAAATTATACCCATTGCTTTCTCTTGAATGAAGTGTTAGAGTTTGCGGAGTTCGCGATTCATAGTGAGCTCATATGAATGGCTCTTAATCCCCATTCTTGCGTAGAAAATTATGCCCTATTACCTTAACTATCAAAACCTACCTGAAAAAAATAAACCAATTTATGAATTTCTTGAAAACATCAAGGAGACACACTCAACAATAAATTTACCTGAAAAATCAAATATCTACTAACTTAAGTTTAAATTAAAAATTAGATTCTTAAATTTACAACCTAAATCATCTCATTAAAAAGCTATCTTGTTCTATTCAGGTTTCTGCAGAATGTTACATTCTGGTAGATAAATCACAAAAGGAAAAAATTCACAATAGTTGGAATATATGGAATTACTTAGCTTGGCAACACTGGCAACATCTGTATATTTGACAACTAAGAATGTTAATTCGACTGGTATCACTGATCAAACGTGGTAGATGGGATTTTATTAATAAAACGATTTGTGTTTATACCGGCTGCATTCATTGTTTATTAAAATTTGATAAAGTCTGGCGGAAATATACTACTGTTTCTGGAATAATACATAGCCAACGGAATGCACAAATTCATGTAAAGAAGAAAAACAAAAAGTGTTTGAGATAAATTGAAATATTTCATTGTATTGAGAGTTATTATCAAATAATCCAGGGAAAAATAAATTGTAGAACTTTTTGATGCAAATATCATTTAAAACGAAAATATGTATTATGACTTGCTGTAGGATGGAGTCACAATATGGAGTGTAGCTTTTGGATTTCAAAATGTACGAAAAGTAACGTGTGCAATTACCATAAAATGTCTAGTGGCTTGTAATATGAGTGCATATATCATAACAGCATTTGAGCATTCCACAACAATAAGATGTTAGTGAAATGTAAGCTTCGGGTCGAAACTCAAGTATCTCAAATATATATACAAATATATACATATACGTGTTTCTATATGATTCCTGCTACGAATTTAACACCTAATCACTTTTTGTAATGATGTTAAACCTGTACAACAACGTATTAAAATAAAATTTCAGAAGGTACATACATGTACATTCAAACAGATTACTAGGGAAATATTCTCTAGTACATAGTAAAATGAAGAAGTGTAGTCCGACAAGATTAAAATGATACCAAATAAGCTATTCAATAAAATATTCACCTACAAAAACAGTGTGATGGATGAACGCATATCCTTAGGTCCACAAAAGTAGATGTTAGGCGGCTTATTTCAAGAAAGTACATATGTTGAGGCCGCTGCACCTTTGAACAGCGTACGATTTTATTAGTGCTGCTCAAAGGTGCCCTCTCTCCCCTATACATATCAAAAATGGATATTTAAATAATATTCATTCAAGTATAAAAAGTTGGATCCATATTTAATTTTTTGTTTTCGTCATTATGTACAAACACAATCACAATCAACATTCCACAGAGGAGCTTCTTCAACCTTTCCGCAGTTTAATAAATTGCAAATCAAATCTGAAATTGCTATATTGGATCTTGGCTGTGTGTCAGAAGCAGCGAGTTGAGTTTTTCCACATCATTTCCTGACTGCCAAACCGGCCCTGTTAGACCTACCGATGACTTCTGCGCACCTTTGGTTATGTGTTCTTACGTACATGAATCGAATCCGAAACTTTGGGATGCGTAGCGCGAGATCGAAATTTTCTCATAAAATTTTTCCTATGCCTCGAGGTAGATTTTTAGCCATTTTTCCACATCATCTCCTGACTACCAAACCAGCCGTGTTTGACCTACCGATGACTTCTGCGCACGTTTGGTGGTGTGGTCTTACGTATATTCATCGAATCCGAGACTTTGGGATGCGTAGCGCGAGATCGAAATTTTCTCATAAAATTTTTCCTATGCCTCGAGGTAGATTTTTAGCCATTTTTCCACATCATCTCCTGACTACCAAACCGGCCGTGTTTGACCTACTGATGACTTCTGCGCACGTTTGGTGGTGTGTTCTTACGTATATTAATCGAATCCGAGACTTTTGGATGCGGAGCGCGAGATCGAAATTTTCTCATAAAATTTTTTTCCTATGCCTCGAGGTAGATTTTCAGCTATTTTTCCACATCATCTCCTGACTACCAAACCAGCCGTGTTTGACCTACCGATGACTTCTGCGCACGTTTGGTGGTGTGTTCTTATGTATATTGATCGAATCCGAGACTTTGGGATGCGTAGCGCGAGATCGAAATTTTCTCATAAAATTTTTCCTATGCCTCGAGGTAGATTTTTAGCCATTTTTCCACATCATCTCCTGACTACCAAACCAGCCGTGTTTGACCTACCGATGACTTCTGCGCACGTTTGGTGGTGTGGTCTTACGTATATTCATCGAATCCGAGACTTTGGGATGCGTAGCGCGAGATCGAAATTTTCTCATAAAATTTTTTCCTATGCCTCGAGGTAGATTTTCAGCCATTTTTCCACATCATCTCCTGACTACCAAACCGGCCGTGTTTGACCTACTGATGACTTCTGCGCACGTTTGGTGGTGTGTTCTTACGTATATTCATCGAATCCGAGACTTTGGGATGCGTAGCGCGAGATCGAAATTTTCTCATAAAATTTTTTCCCATGCCTCGAGGTAGATTTTCAGCCATTTTTTCCACATCATCTCCTGACTACCAAACCGGCCGTGTTTGACCTACTGATGACTTCTGCGCACGTTTGGTGGTGTGTTCTTACGTATATTCATCGAATCCGAGACTTTGGGATGCGGAGCGCGGGATCGAAGTTTTCTCATACAATTTTTCCTATGCCTCGAGGTAGATTTTTAGCCATTTTTCCACATCATCTCCTGACTACCAAACCAGCCGTGTTTGACCTACTGATGACTTCTGCGCACGTTTGGTGGTGTGTTCTTACGTATATTCATCGAATCCGAGACTTTGGGATGCGTAGCGCGAGATCGAAATTTTCTCATAAAATTTTTTCCTATGCCTCGAGGTAGATTTTCATCGAATCCGAGACTTTGGGATGCGGAGCGCGGGATCGAAGTTTTCTCATACAATTTTTCCTATGCCTCGAGGTAGATTTTCAGCCATTTTTCCACATCATCTCCTGACTACCAAACCGGCCGTGTTTGACCTACTGATGACTTCTGCGCACGTTTGGTGGTGTGTTCTTACGTATATTCATCGAATCCGAGACTTTGGGATGCGGAGCGCGGGATCGAAGTTTTCTCATACAATTTTTCCTATGCCTCGAGGTAGATTTTCAGCCATTTTTCCACATCATCTCCTGACTACCAAACCAGCCGTGTTTGACCTACCGATGACTTCTGCGCACGTTTGGTGGTGTGTTCTTACGTATATTCATCGAATCCGAGACTTTGGGATGCGTAGCGCGAGATCGAAATTTTCTCATAAAATTTTTCCTATGCCTCGAGGTAGATTTTTAGCCATTTTTCCACATCTTCTCCTGACTACCAAACCGGCCGTGTTTGACCTACCGATGACTTCTGCGCACGTTTGGTGGTGTGTTCTTATGTATATTGATCGAATCCGAGACTTTGGGATGTTTTTTTCTCATACAATTTTTCCTATGCCTCGAGGTAGATTTTCAGCCATTTTTCCACATCATCTCCTGACTACCAAACCGGCCGTGTTTGACCTACTGATGACTTCTGCGCACGTTTGGTGGTGTGTTCTTACGTATATTCATCGAATCCGAGACTTTGGGATGCGGAGCGCGGGATCGAAGTTTTCTCATACAATTTTTCCTATGCCTCGAGGTAGATTTTCAGCCATTTTTCCACATCATCTCCTGACTACCAAACCAGCCGTGTTTGACCTACCGATGACTTCTGCGCACGTTTGGTGGTGTGTTCTTACGTATATTCATCGAATCCGAGACTTTGGGATGCGTAGCGCGAGATCGAAATTTTCTCATAAAATTTTTCCTATGCCTCGAGGTAGATTTTTAGCCATTTTTCCACATCTTCTCCTGACTACCAAACCGGCCGTGTTTGACCTACCGATGACTTCTGCGCACGTTTGGTGGTGTGTTCTTATGTATATTGATCGAATCCGAGACTTTGGGATGCGTAGCGCGAGATCGAAATTTTCTCATAAAATATTTCCTATGCCTCGAGGTAGATTTTTAGCCATTTTTCCACATCATCTCCTGACTACCAAACCGGCCGTGTTTGACCTACTGATGACTTCTGCGCACGTTTGGTGGTGTGTTCTTACGTATATTAATCGAATCCGAGACTTTGGGATGCGTAGCGCGAGATCGAAATTTTCTCATAAAATTTTTCCTATGCCTCGAGGTAGATTTTTAGCCATTTTTCCACATTATCTCCGGACTACCAAACCGGCCGTGTTTGGCCTACTGATGACTTCTGCTCACGTTTGGTGGTGTGTTCTTACGTATATTCATCGAATCCGAGACTTTGGGATGCGTAGCGCGAGATCGAAATTTTCTCATAAAATTTTTCCTATGCCTCGAGGGAGATTTTCAGCCATTTTTCCACATCATCTCCTGACTACCAAACCGGCCGTGTTTGACCTACCGATGACTTCTGCGCACGTTTGGTGGTGTGTTCTTATGTATATTGATCGAATCCGAGACTTTGGGATGTTTTTTTCTCATAAAATTTTTCCTATGCCTCGAGGTAGATTTTCAGCCATTTTTCCACATCATCTCCTGACTACCAAACCGGCCGTGTTTGACCTACTGATGACTTCTGCGCACGTTTGGTGGTGTGTTCTTACGTATATTAATCGAATCCGAGACTTTGGGATGCGTAGCGCGAGATCGAAATTTTCTCATAAAATTTTTCCTATGCCTCGAGGTAGATTTTTAGCCATTTTTCCACATTATCTCCGGACTACCAAACCGGCCGTGTTTGGCCTACTGATGACTTCTGCTCACGTTTGGTGGTGTGTTCTTACGTATATTCATCGAATCCGAGACTTTGGGATGCGGAGCGCGGGATCGAAGTTTTCTCATACAATTTTTCCTATGCCTCGAGGTAGATTTTCAGCCATTTTTCCACATCATCTCCTGACTACCAAACCGGCCGTGTTTGACCTACTGATGACTTCTGCGCACGTTTGGTGGTGTGTTCTTACGTATATTAATCGAATCCGAGACTTTGGGATGCGTAGCGCGAGATCGAAATTTTCTCATAAAATTTTTCCTATGCCTCGAGGTAGATTTTTAGCCATTTTTCCACATTATCTCCGGACTACCAAACCGGCCGTGTTTGGCCTACTGATGACTTCTGCTCACGTTTGGTGGTGTGTTCTTACGTATATTCATCGAATCCGAGACTTTGGGATGCGTAGCGCGAGATCGAAATTTTCTCATAAAATTTTTTCCTATGCCTCGAGGTAGATTTTCAGCCATTTTTCCACATCATCTCCTGACTACCAAACCGGCCGTGTTTGACCTACCGATGACTTCTGCGCACGTTTGGTGGTGTGTTCTTATGTATATTGATCGAATCCGAGACTTTGGGATGCGTAGCGCGAGATCGAAATTTTCTCATAAAATATTTCCTATGCCTCGAGGTAGATTTTTAGCCATTTTTCCACATCATCTCCTGACTACCAAACCGGCCGTGTTTGACCTACCGATGACTTCTGCGCACGTTTGGTGGTGTGTTCTTACGTATATTAATCGAATCCGAGATTTTGGGATGCGTAGCGCGAGATCGAAATTTTCTCTTAAAATTTTTTCCTATGCCTCGAGTTAGATTTTCAGCCATTTTTCCACATCATCTCCTGACTACCAAACCGGCCGTGTTTGACCTACTGATGACTTCTGCTCACGTTTGGTGGTGTGTTCTTACGTATATTCATCGAATCCGAGACTTTGGGATGCGGAGCGCGGGATCGAAGTTTTCTCATACAATTTTTCCTATGCCTCGAGGTAGATTTTCAGCCATTTTTCCACATCATCTCCTGACTACCAAACCAGCCGTGTTTGACCTACCGATGACTTCTGCGCACGTTTGGTGGTGTGTTCTTACGTATATTCATCGAATCCGAGACTTTGGGATGCGTAGCGCGAGATCGAAATTTTCTCATAAAATTTTTCCTATGCCTCGAGGTAGATTTTTAGCCATTTTTCCACATCTTCTCCTGACTACCAAACCGGCCGTGTTTGACCTACCGATGACTTCTGCGCACGTTTGGTGGTGTGTTCTTATGTATATTGATCGAATCCGAGACTTTGGGATGCGTAGCGCGAGATCGAAATTTTCTCATAAAATATTTCCTATGCCTCGAGGTAGATTTTTAGCCATTTTTCCACATCATCTCCTGACTACCAAACCGGCCGTGTTTGACCTACTGATGACTTCTGCGCACGTTTGGTGGTGTGTTCTTACGTATATTAATCGAATCCGAGACTTTGGGATGCGTAGCGCGAGATCGAAATTTTCTCATAAAATTTTTCCTATGCCTCGAGGTAGATTTTTAGCCATTTTTCCACATTATCTCCGGACTACCAAACCGGCCGTGTTTGGCCTACTGATGACTTCTGCTCACGTTTGGTGGTGTGTTCTTACGTATATTCATCGAATCCGAGACTTTGGGATGCGTAGCGCGAGATCGAAATTTTCTCATAAAATTTTTCCTATGCCTCGAGGGAGATTTTCAGCCATTTTTCCACATCATCTCCTGACTACCAAACCGGCCGTGTTTGACCTACCGATGACTTCTGCGCACGTTTGGTGGTGTGTTCTTATGTATATTGATCGAATCCGAGACTTTGGGATGTTTTTTTCTCATAAAATTTTTCCTATGCCTCGAGGTAGATTTTCAGCCATTTTTCCACATCATCTCCTGACTACCAAACCGGCCGTGTTTGACCTACTGATGACTTCTGCGCACGTTTGGTGGTGTGTTCTTACGTATATTAATCGAATCCGAGACTTTGGGATGCGTAGCGCGAGATCGAAATTTTCTCATAAAATTTTTCCTATGCCTCGAGGTAGATTTTTAGCCATTTTTCCACATTATCTCCGGACTACCAAACCGGCCGTGTTTGGCCTACTGATGACTTCTGCTCACGTTTGGTGGTGTGTTCTTACGTATATTCATCGAATCCGAGACTTTGGGATGCGGAGCGCGGGATCGAAGTTTTCTCATACAATTTTTCCTATGCCTCGAGGTAGATTTTCAGCCATTTTTCCACATCATCTCCTGACTACCAAACCGGCCGTGTTTGACCTACTGATGACTTCTGCGCACGTTTGGTGGTGTGTTCTTACGTATATTAATCGAATCCGAGACTTTGGGATGCGTAGCGCGAGATCGAAATTTTCTCATAAAATTTTTCCTATGCCTCGAGGTAGATTTTTAGCCATTTTTCCACATTATCTCCGGACTACCAAACCGGCCGTGTTTGGCCTACTGATGACTTCTGCTCACGTTTGGTGGTGTGTTCTTACGTATATTCATCGAATCCGAGACTTTGGGATGCGTAGCGCGAGATCGAAATTTTCTCATAAAATTTTTCCTATGCCTCGAGGTAGATTTTCAGCCATTTTTCCACATCATCTCCTGACTACCAAACCGGCCGTGTTTGACCTGCCGATGACTTCTGCGCACGTTTGGTATATTGATCGAATCCGAGACTTTGGGATGCGTAGCGCGAGATCGAAATTTTCTCATAAAATTTTTTCCTATGCCTCGAGGTAGATTTTCAGCCATTTTTCCACATCATCTCCTGACTACCAAACCGGCCGTGTTTGACCTACTGATGACTTCTGCGCACGTTTGGTGGTGTGTTCTTACGTATATTTATCGAATCCGAGACTTTGGGATGCGGAGCGCGGGATCGAAGTTTTCTCATACAATTTTTCCTATGCCTCGAGGTAGATTTTTAGCCATTTTTCCACATCATCTCCTGACTACCAAACCAGCCGTGTTTGACCTACTGATGACTTCTGCGCACGTTTGGTGGTGTGTTCTTACGTATATTCATCGAATCCGAGACTTTGGGATGCGTAGCGCGAGATCGAAATTTTCTCATAAAATTTTTTCCTATGCCTCGAGGTAGATTTTCAGCCATTTTTCCACATCATCTCCTGACTACCAAACCGGCCGTGTTTGACCTACTGATGACTTCTGCGCACGTTTGGTGGTGTGTTCTTACGTATATTCATCGAATCCGAGACTTTGGGATGCGGAGCGCGGGATCGAAGTTTTCTCATACAATTTTTCCTATGCCTCGAGGTAGATTTTTAGCCATTTTTCCACATCATCTCCTGACTACCAAACCAGCCGTGTTTGACCTACTGATGACTTCTGCGCACGTTTGGTGGTGTGTTCTTACGTATATTCATCGAATCCGAGACTTTGGGATGCGTAGCGCGAGATCGAAATTTTCTCATAAAATTTTTTCCTATGCCTCGAGGTAGATTTTCATCGAATCCGAGACTTTGGGATGCGGAGCGCGGGATCGAAGTTTTCTCATACAATTTTTCCTATGCCTCGAGGTAGATTTTCAGCCATTTTTCCACATCATCTCCTGACTACCAAACCGGCCGTGTTTGACCTACTGATGACTTCTGCGCACGTTTGGTGGTGTGTTCTTACGTATATTCATCGAATCCGAGACTTTGGGATGCGGAGCGCGGGATCGAAGTTTTCTCATACAATTTTTCCTATGCCTCGAGGTAGATTTTTAGCCATTTTTCCACATCATCTCCTGACTACCAAACCAGCCGTGTTTGACCTACCGATGACTTCTGCGCACGTTTGGTGGTGTGTTCTTACGTATATTCATCGAATCCGACACTTTGGGATGCGTAGCGCGAGATCGAAATTTTCTCATAAAATTTTTCCTATGCCTCGAGGTAGATTTTTAGCCATTTTTCCACATCTTCTCCTGACTACCAAACCGGCCGTGTTTGACCTACCGATGACTTCTGCGCACGTTTGGTGGTGTGTTCTTATGTATATTGATCGAGTCCGAGACTTTGGGATGTTTTTTTCTCATACAATTTTTCCTATGCCTCGAGGTAGATTTTCAGCCATTTTTCCACATCATCTCCTGACTACCAAACCGGCCGTGTTTGACCTACTGATGACTTCTGCGCACGTTTGGTGGTGTGTTCTTACGTATATTCATCGAATCCGAGACTTTGGGATGCGGAGCGCGGGATCGAAATTTTCTCATAAAATTTTTCCTATGCCTCGAGGTAGATTTTTAACCATTTTTCCACATCTTCTCCTGACTACCAAACCGGCCGTGTTTGACCTACCGATGACTTCTGCGCACGTTTGGTGGTGTGTTCTTATGTATATTGATCGAATCCGAGACTTTGGGATGCGTAGCGCGAGATCGAAATTTTCTCATAAAATATTTCCTATGCCTCGAGGTAGATTTTTAGCCATTTTTCCACATCATCTCCTGACTACCAAACCGGCCGTGTTTGACCTACTGATGACTTCTGCGCACGTTTGGTGGTGTGTTCTTACGTATATTAATCGAATCCGAGACTTTGGGATGCGTAGCGCGAGATCGAAATTTTCTCATAAAATTTTTCCTATGCCTCGAGGTAGATTTTTAGCCATTTTTCCACATTATCTCCGGACTACCAAACCGGCCGTGTTTGGCCTACTGATGACTTCTGCTCACGTTTGGTGGTGTGTTCTTACGTATATTCATCGAATCCGAGACTTTGGGATGCGGAGCGCGGGATCGAAGTTTTCTCATACAATTTTTCCTATGCCTCGAGGTAGATTTTCAGCCATTTTTCCACATCATCTCCTGACTACCAAACCGGCCGTGTTTGACCTACTGATGACTTCTGCTCACGTTTGGTGGTGTGTTCTTACGTATATTCATCGAATCCGAGACTTTGGGATGCGTAGCGCGAGATCGAAATTTTCTCATAAAATTTTTTCCTATGCCTCGAGGTAGATTTTCAGCCATTTTTCCACATCATCTCCTGACTACCAAACCGGCCGTGTTTGGCCTACTGATGACTTCTGCTCACGTTTGGTGGTGTGTTCTTACGTATATTCATCGAATCCGAGACTTTGGGATGCGTAGCGCGAGATCGAAATTTTCTCATAAAATTTTTTCCTATGCCTCGAGGTAGATTTTCAGCCATTTTTCCACATCATCTCCTGACTACCAAACCGGCCGTGTTTGACCTACCGATGACTTCTGCGCACGTTTGGTGGTGTGTTCTTATGTATATTGATCGAATCCGAGACTTTGGGAAGCGTAGCGCGAGATCGAAATTTTCTCATAAAATTTTTCCTATGCCTCGAGGTAGATTTTTAGCCATTTTTCCACATCATCTCCTGACTACCAAACCGGCCGTGTTTGACCTACCGATGACTTCTGCGCACGTTTGGTGGTGTGTTCTTATGTATATTGATCGAATCCGAGACTTTGGGATGCGTAGCGCGAGATCGAAATTTTCTCATAAAATATTTCCTATGCCTCGAGGTAGATTTTTAGCCATTTTTCCACATCATCTCCTGACTACCAAACCGGCCGTGTTTGACCTACCGATGACTTCTGCGCACGTTTGGTGGTGTGTTCTTACGTATATTAATCGAATCCGAGATTTTGGGATGCGTAGCGCGAGATCGAAATTTTCTCTTAAAATTTTTTCCTATGCCTCGAGTTAGATTTTCAGCCATTTTTCCACATCATCTCCTGACTACCAAACCGGCCGTGTTTGACCTACCGATGACTTCTGCGCACGTTTGGTATATTGATCGAATCCGAGACTTTGGGATGCGTAGCGCGAGATCGAAATTTTCTCATAAAATTTTTTCCTATGCCTCGAGGTAGATTTTCAGCCATTTTTCCACATCATCTCCTGACTACCAAACCGGCCGTGTTTGACCTACCGATGACTTCTGCGCACGTTTTTTCCACATCATCTCCTGACTACCAAACCGGCCGTGTTTGACCTACCGATGACTTCTGCGCACGTTTGGTGGTGTGTTCTTATGTATATTGATCGAATCCGAGACTTTGGGATGCGTAGCGCGAGATTCAAATTTTCTCATACAATTTTTCCTATGCCTCGAGGTAGATTTTTAGCCATTTTTCCACATCATCTCCTGACTACCAAACCGGCCGTGTTTGACCTACCGATGACTTCTGCGCACGTTTGGTGGTGTGTTCTTATGTATATTGATCGAATCCGAGACTTTGGGATGCGTAGCGCGAGATCGAAATTTTCTCATAAAATTTTTTCCTATGCCTCGAGGGAGATTTTCAGCCATTTTTCCACATCATCTCCTGACTACCAAACCGGCCGTGTTTGACCTACCGATGACTTCTGCGCACGTTTTGTGGTGTGTTCCTATGTATATTGATCGAATCTGAGACTTTGGGATGCGTAGCGCGAGATCGAAATTTTCTCATAAAATTTTTTCCTATGCCTCGAGGTAGATTTTTAGCCATTTTTCCACATCATCTCCTGACTACCAAACCGGCCGTGTTTGACCTACCGATGACTTCTGCGCACGTTTGGTGGTGTGTTCTTACGTATATTTATCGAATCCGAGACTTTGGAATGCGGAGCGCGGGATCGAAGTTTTCTCATACAATTTTTCCTATGCCTCGAGGTAGATTTTTAGCCATTTTTCCACATCATCTCCTGACTATCAAACCGGCCGTGTTTGACCTACCGATGACTTCTGCGCACGTTTGGTGGTGTGTTCCTATGTATATTGATCGAATCCGAGACTTTGGTATGCGTAGCGCGAGATCGAAATTTTCTCATAAAATTTTTTCCTATGCCTCGAGGTAGATTTTTAGCCATTTTTCCACATCATCTCCTGACTATCAAACCGGCCGTGTTTGACCTACCGATGACTTCTGCGCACGTTTGGTGGTGTGTTCTTATGTATATTGATCGAATCCGAGACTTTGGGATGCGTAGCGCGAGATCGAAATTTTCTCATAAAATTTTTTTCTATGCCTCGAGGTAGATTTTCAGCCATTTTTCCACATCATCTCCTGACTACCAAACCAGCCGTGTTTGACCTACCGATGACTTCTGCCCACGTTTGGTGGTGTGTTCTTACGTATATTAATCGAATCCGAGACTTTGGGATGCGTAGCGCGAGATCGAAATTTTCTCATAAAATTTTTCCTATGCCTCGAGGTAGATTTTTAGCCATTTTTCCACATCATCTCCTGACTACCAAACCGGCCGTGTTTGACCTACCGATGACTTCTGCGCACGTTTGGTGGTGTGTTCTTATGTATATTGATCGAATCCGAGACTTTGGGATGCGTAGCGCGAGATCGAAATTTTCTCATAAGATATTTTCCTATGCCTCGAGGTAGATTTTCAGTCATTTTGCCACATCATCTCCTGACTACTAAACTGGCCGTGTTTGACCTACTGATGACTTCTGCGCACGTTTGGTGGTGTGTTCTTATGTATATTGATCGAATCCGAGACTTTGGGATGCGGAGCGCGGGATCGAAGTTTTCTCATAAAATTTTTTCCTATGCCTCGAGGTAGATTTTCAGCCATTTTTCCACATCATCTCCTGACTACCAAACCGGCCGTTTTTGACCTACCGATGACTTCTGCGCACGTTTGGTGGTGTGTTCTTATGTATATTGATCGAATCCGAGACTTTGGGATGCGTAGCGCGAGATCGAAATTTTCTCATAAAATTTTTCCTATGCCTCGAGGTAGATTTTTAGCCATTTTTCCACATCATCTCCTGACTACCAAACCGGCCGTGTTTGACCTACCGATGACTTCTGCGCACGTTTGGTGGTGTGTTCTTATGTATATTGATCGAATCCGAGACTTTGGGATGCGGAGCGCGGGATCGAAGTTTTCTCATAAAATTTTTTCCTATGCCTCGAGGTAGATTTTCAGCCATTTTTCCACATCATCTCCTGACTACCAAACCGGCCGTGTTTGACCTACCGATGACTTCTGCGCACGTTAGGTGGTGTGTTCCTATGTATATTGATCGAATCCGAGACTTTGGTATGCGTAGCGCGAGATCGAAATTTTCTCATAAAATTTTTTCCTATGCCTCGAGGGAGATTTTCAGCCATTTTTCCACATCATCTCCTGACTACCAAACCGGCCGTGTTTGACCTACCGATGACTTCTGCGCACGTTTTGTGGTGTGTTCCTATGTATATTGATCGAATCTGAGACTTTGGGATGCGTAGCGCGAGATCGAAATTTTCTCATAAAATTTTTTCCTATGCCTCGAGGTAGATTTTTAGCCATTTTTCCACATCATCTCCTGACTACCAAACCGGCCGTGTTTGACCTACCGATGACTTCTGCGCACGTTTGGTGGTGTGTTCTTACGTATATTTATCGAATCCGAGACTTTGGAATGCGGAGCGCGGGATCGAAGTTTTCTCATACAATTTTTCCTATGCCTCGAGGTAGATTTTTAGCCATTTTTCCACATCATCTCCTGACTATCAAACCGGCCGTGTTTGACCTACCGATGACTTCTGCGCACGTTTGGTGGTGTGTTCCTATGTATATTGATCGAATCCGAGACTTTGGTATGCGTAGCGCGAGATCGAAATTTTCTCATAAAATTTTTTCCTATGCCTCGAGGTAGATTTTTAGCCATTTTTCCACATCATCTCCTGACTACCAAACCGGCCGTGTTTGACCTACCGATGACTTCTGCGCACGTTTGGTGGTGTGTTCTTATGTATATTGATCGAATCCGAGACTTTGGGATGCGTAGCGCGAGATCGAAATTTTCTCTTAAAATTTTTTCCTATGCCTCGAGGCAGATTTTCAGCCATTTTTCCACATCATCTCCTGACTACCAAACCGGCCGTGTTTGACCTACCGATGACTTCTGCCCACGTTTGGTGGTGTGTTCTTACGTATATTAATCGAATCCGAGACTTTGGGATGCGTAGCGCGAGATCGAAATTTTCTCATAAAATTTTTCCTATGCCTCGAGGGAGATTTTCAGCCATTTTTCCACATCATCTCCTGACTACCAAACCGGCCGTGTTTGACCTACCGATGACTTCTGCGCACGTTTGGTGGTGTGTTCTTACGTATATTCATCGAATCCGAGACTTTGGGATGCGTAGCGCGAGATCGAAATTTTCTCATAAAATTTTTCCTATGCCTCGAGGTAGATTTTTAGCCATTTTTCCACATCATCTCCTGACTACCAAACCGGCCGTGTTTGACCTACCGATGACTTCTGCGCACGTTTGGTGGTGTGTTCTTATGTATATTGATCGAATCCGAGACTTTGGGATGCGTAGCGCGAGATCGAAATTTTCTCATAAAATTTTTTCCTATGCCTCGAGGTAGATTTTTAGCCATTTTTCCACATCATCTCCTGACTACCAAACCGGCCGTGTTTGACCTACCGATGACTTCTGCGCACGTTTGGTGGTGTGTTCTTACGTATATTTATCGAATCCGAGACTTTGGAATGCGGAGCGCGGGATCGAAGTTTTCTCATACAATTTTTCCTATGCCTCGAGGTAGATTTTTAGCCATTTTTCCACATCATCTCCTGACTATCAAACCGGCCGTGTTTGACCTACCGATGACTTCTGCGCACGTTTGGTGGTGTGTTCCTATGTATATTGATCGAATCCGAGACTTTGGTATGCGTAGCGCGAGATCGAAATTTTCTCATAAAATTTTTTCCTATGCCTCGAGGTAGATTTTTAGCCATTTTTCCACATCATCTCCTGACTACCAAACCGGCCGTGTTTGACCTACCGATGACTTCTGCGCACGTTTGGTGGTGTGTTCTTATGTATATTGATCGAATCCGAGACTTTGGGATGCGTAGCGCGAGATCGAAATTTTCTCATAAAATTTTTCCTATGCCTCGAGGTAGATTTTCAGCCATTTTTCCACATCATCTCCTGACTACCAAACCGGCCGTGTTTGACCTACCGATGACTTCTGCGCACGTTTGGTGGTGTGTTCTTATGTATATTGATCGAATCCGAGACTTTGGGATGCGTAGCGCGAGATCGAAATTTTCTCATAAAATTTTTCCTATGCCTCGAGGTAGATTTTCAGTCATTTTTCCACATCATCTCCTGACTACTAAACCGGCCGTGTTTGACCTACTGATGACTTCTTATGTATATTGATCGAATCCGAGACTTTGGGATGCGTAGCGCGAGATCGAAATTTTCTCTTAAAATTTTTTCCTATGCCTCGAGGTAGATTTTCAGCCATTTTTCCACATCATCTCCTGACTACCAAACCGGCCGTGTTTGACCTACCGATGACTTCTGCCCACGTTTGGTGGTGTGTTCTTACGTATATTAATCGAATCCGAGACTTTGGGATGCGTAGCGCGAGATCGAAATTTTCTCATAAAATTTTTCCTATGCCTCGAGGGAGATTTTCAGCCATTTTTCCACATCATCTCCTGACTACCAAACCGGCCGTGTTTGACCTACCGATGACTTCTGCGCACGTTTGGTGGTGTGTTCTTACGTATATTCATCGAATCCGAGACTTTGGGATGCGTAGCGCGAGATCGAAATTTTCTCATAAAATTTTTCCTATGCCTCGAGGTAGATTTTTAGCCATTTTTCCACATCATCTCCTGACTACCAAACCGGCCGTGTTTGACCTACCGATGACTTCTGCGCACGTTTGGTGGTGTGTTCTTATGTATATTGATCGAATCCGAGACTTTGGGATGCGTAGCGCGAGATCGAAATTTTCTCATAAAATTTTTTCCTATGCCTCGAGGTAGATTTTCAGTCATTTTTCCACATCATCTCCTGACTACCAAACCAGCCGTGTTTGACCTACTGATGACTTCTTATGTATATTGATCGAATCCGAGACTTTGGGATGCGTAGCGCGAGATCGAAATTTTCTCATAAAATATTTTCCTATGCCTCGAGGTAGATTTTCAGTCATTTTGCCACATCATCTCCTGACTACTAAACTGGCCGTGTTTGACCTACTGATGACTTCTTATGTATATTGATCGAATCCGAGACTTTGAAATGCGTAGCGCGAGATCGAAATTTACTCATAAAATTTTTTCCTATGCCTCGAGGTAGATTTTCAGTCATTTTTCCACATCATCTCCTGACTACTAAACCGGCCGTTTTTGACCTACCGATGACTTCTACGCACGTTTGGTGGTGTGTTCTTATGTATATTGATCGAATCCGAGACTTTGGGATGCGTAGCGCGAGATCGAAATTTTCTCATAAAATTTTTCCTATGCCTCGAGGTAGATTTTCAGCCATTTTTCCACATCATCTCCTGACTACCAAACCGGTCGTGTTTGACCTACCGATGACTTCTGCGCACGTTTGGTGGTGTGTTCTTATGTATATTGATCGAATCCGAGACTTTGGGATGCGTAGCGCGAGATCGAAATTTTCTCATAAAATTTTTCCTATGCCTCGAGGTAGATTTTCAGTCATTTTTCCACATCATCTCCTGACTACTAAACCGGCCGTGTTTGACCTACTGATGACTTCTTATGTATATTGATCGAATCCGAGACTTTGGGATGCGTAGCGCGAGATCGAAATTTTCTCATAAAATATTTTCCTATGCCTCGAGGTAGATTTTCAGTCATTTTGCCACATCATCTCCTGACTACCAAACCGGCCGTGTTTGACCTACCGATGACTTCTGCGCACGTTTGGTGGTGTGTTCTTATGTATATTGATCGAATCCGAGACTTTGGGATGCGTAGCGCGAGATCGAAATTTTCTCATAAAATTTTTCCTATGCCTCGAGGTAGATTTTCAGTCATTTTTCCACATCATCTCCTGACTACTAAACCGGCCGTGTTTGACCTACTGACGACTTCTTATGTATATTGATCGAATCCGAGACTTTGAAATGCGTAGCGCGAGATCGAAATTTACTCATAAAATTTTTTCCTATGCCTCGAGGTAGATTTTCAGTCATTTTTCCACATCATCTCCTGACTACCAAACCGGCCGTGTTTGACCTACCGATGACTTCTGCGCACGTTTGGTGGTGTGTTCTTATGTATATTGATCGAATCCGAGACTTTGGGATGCGTAGCGCGAGATCGAAATTTTCTCATAAAATTTTTCCTATGCCTCGAGGTAGATTTTCAGTCATTTTTCCACATCATCTCCTGACTACTAAACCGGCCGTGTTTGACCTACTGATGACTTCTTATGTATATTGATCGAATCCGAGACTTTGAAATGCGTAGCGCGAGATCGAAATTTACTCATAAAATTTTTTCCTATGCCTCGAGGTAGATTTTCAGTCATTTTTCCACATCATCTCCTGACTACTAAACCGGCCGTTTTTGACCTACCGATGACTTCTACGCACGTTTGGTGGTGTGTTCTTATGTATATTGATCGAATCCGAGACTTTGGGATGCGTAGCGCGAGATCGAAATTTTCTCATAAAATTTTTCCTATGCCTCGAGGTAGATTTTTAGCCATTTTTCCACATCATCTCCTGACTACCAAACCGGCCGTGTTTGACCTACCGATGACTTCTGCGCACGTTTGGTGGTGTGTTCTTACGTATATTAATCGAATCCGAGACTTTGGGATGCGGAGCGCGGGATCGAAGTTTTCTCATACAATTTTTCCTATGCCTCGAGGTAGATTTTTAGCCATTTTTCCACATCATCTCCTGACTACCAAACCGGCCGTTTTTGACCTACCGATGACTTCTACGCACGTTTGGTGGTGTGTTCTTATGTATATTGATCGAATCCGAGACTTTGGGATGCGTAGCGCGAGATCGAAATTTTCTCATAAAATTTTTTCCTATGCCTCGAGGTAGATTTTCAGTCATTTTTCCACATCATCTCCTGACTACCAAACCAGCCGTGTTTGACCTACTGATGACTTCTTATGTATATTGATCGAATCCGAGACTTTGGGATGCGTAGCGCGAGATCGAAATTTTCTCATAAAATATTTTCCTATGCCTCGAGGTAGATTTTCAGTCATTTTGCCACATCATCTCCTGACTACTAAACTGGCCGTGTTTGACCTACTGATGACTTCTTATGTATATTGATCGAATCCGAGACTTTGAAATGCGTAGCGCGAGATCGAAATTTACTCATAAAATTTTTTCCTATGCCTCGAGGTAGATTTTCTGTCATTTTTCCACATCATCTCCTGACTACTAAACCGGCCGTTTTTGACCTACCGATGACTTCTACGCACGTTTGGTGGTGTGTTCTTATGTATATTGATCGAATCCGAGACTTTGGGATGCGTAGCGCGAGATCGAAATTTTCTCATAAAATTTTTCCTATGCCTCGAGGTAGATTTTCAGCCATTTTTCCACATCATCTCCTGACTACCAAACCGGCCGTGTTTGACCTACCGATGACTTCTGCGCACGTTTGGTGGTGTGTTCTTATGTATATTGATCGAATCCGAGACTTTGGGATGCGTAGCGCGAGATCGAAATTTTCTCATAAAATTTTTCCTATGCCTCGAGGTAGATTTTCAGTCATTTTTCCACATCATCTCCTGACTACTAAACCGGCCGTGTTTGACCTACTGATGACTTCTTATGTATATTGATCGAATCCGAGACTTTGGGATGCGTAGCGCGAGATCGAAATTTTCTCATAAAATATTTTCCTATGCCTCGAGGTAGATTTTCAGTCATTTTGCCACATCATCTCCTGACTACCAAACCGGCCGTGTTTGACCTACCGATGACTTCTGCGCACGTTTGGTGGTGTGTTCTTATGTATATTGATCGAATCCGAGACTTTGGGATGCGTAGCGCGAGATCGAAATTTTCTCATAAAATTTTTCCTATGCCTCGAGGTAGATTTTCAGTCATTTTTCCACATCATCTCCTGACTACTAAACCGGCCGTGTTTGACCTACTGATGACTTCTTATGTATATTGATCGAATCCGAGACTTTGGGATGCGTAGCGCGAGATCGAAATTTTCTCATTAAATTTTTTTCCTATGCCTCGAGGTAGATTTTCAGTCATTTTTCCACATCATCTCCTGACTACTAAACCGGCCGTGTTTGACCTACTGATGACTTCTTATGTATATTGATCGAATCCGAGACTTTGGGATGCGGAGCGCGGGATCGAAGTTTTCTCATAAAATTTTTCCTATGCCTCGAGGTAGATTTTAAGCCATTTTTCCACATTATCTCCTGACTACCAAACCGGCCCTGTTTGACCTACCGATGACTTCTGCGCACGTTTGGTGGTGTGTTCTTATGTATATTGATCGAATCCGAGACTTTGGGATGCGTAGCGCGAGATCGAAATTTTCTCATAAAATTTTTCCTATGCCTCGAGGTAGATTTTCAGTCATTTTTCCACATCATCTCCTGACTACCAAACCGGCCGTGTTTGACCTACCGATGACTTCTGCGCACGTTTGGTGGTGTGTTCTTATGTATATTGATCGAATCCGAGACTTTGGGATGCGTAGCGCGAGATCGAAATTTTCTCATAAAATTTTTTCCTATGCCTCGAGGTAGATTTTCAGTCATTTTTCCACATCATCTCCTGACTACTAAACCGGCCGTGTTTGACCTACTGATGACTTCTTATGTATATTGATCGAATCCGAGACTTTGGGATGCGTAGCGCGAGATCGAAATTTTCTCATTAAATTTTTTTCCTATGCCTCGAGGTAGATTTTCAGTCATTTTTCCACATCATCTCCTGACTACTAAACCGGCCGTGTTTGACCTACTGATGACTTCTTATGTATATTGATCGAATCCGAGACTTTGGGATGCGGAGCGCGGGATCGAAGTTTTCTCATAAAATTTTTCCTATGCCTCGAGGTAGATTTTAAGCCATTTTTCCACATTATCTCCTGACTACCAAACCGGCCCTGTTTGACCTACCGATGACTTCTGCGCACGTTTGGTGGTGTGTTCTTACGTATATTGATCGAAGCCGAGACTTTGGGATGCGGAGCGCGGGATCGAAGTTTTCTCATAAAATTTTTCCTATGCCTCGAGGTAGATTTTAAGCCATTTTTCCACATTATCTCCTGACTACCAAACCAGCCGTGTTTGACCTACCGATGACTTCTGCGCACGTTTGGTGGTGTGTTCTTACGTATATTGATCGAAGCCGAGACTTTGGGATGCGGAGCGCGGGATCGAAGTTTTCTCATAAAATTTTTCCTATGCCTCGAGGTAGATTTTTAGCCATTTTTCCACATTATCTCCTGACTACCAAACCAGCCGTGTTTGACCTACCGATGACTTCTGTGCACGTTTGGTGGTGTGTTCTAATGTATATTGATCGAATCCGAGACTTTGGGATGCGTAGCGCGAGATCGAAATTTTCTCATAAAATTTTTCCCTATGCCTCGAGGTAGATTTTTAGCCATTTTTCCACATCATCTCCTGACTACCAAACCGGCCGTGTTTGACCTACCGATGACTTCTGTGCACGTTTGGTGGTGTGTTCTTATGTATATTGATCGAATCCGAGACTTTGGGATGCGTAGCGCGAGATCGAAATTTTCTCATAAAATTTTTCCTATGCCTCGAGGTAGATTTTCAGTCATTTTTCCACATCATCTCCTGACTACTAAACCGGCCGTGTTTGACCTACTGATGACTTCTTATGTAAATTGATCGAATCCGAGACTTTGGGATGCGTAGCGCGAGATCGAAATTTTCTCATTAAATTTTTTTCCTATGCCTCGAGGTAGATTTTCAGTCATTTTTCCACATCATCTCCTGACTACCAAACCGGCCGTGTTTGACCTACCGATGACTTCTGCGCACGTTTGGTGGTGTGTTCTTATGTATATTGATCGAATCCGAGACTTTGGGATGCGTAGCGCGAGATCGAAATTTTCTCTTAAAATTTTTTCCTATGCCTCGAGGTAGATTTTCAGCCATTTTTGCACATCATCTCCTGACTACCAAACCAGCCGTGTTTGACCTACCGATGACTTCTGCGCACGTTTGGTGGTGTGTTCTTACGTATATTAATCGAATCCGAGACTTTGGGATGCGGAGCGCGGGATCGAAGTTTTCTCATACAATTTTTCCTATGCCTCGAGGTAGATTTTTAGCCATTTTTCCACATCATCTCCTGACTACCAAACCGGCCGTGTTTGACCTACTGATGACTTCTGCGCACGTTTGGTGGTGTGTTCTTATGTATATTGATCGAATCCGAGACTTTGGGATGCGTAGCGCGAGATCGAAATTTTCTCATACAATTTTTCCTATGCCTCGAGGTAGATTTTAAGCCATTTTTCCACATTATCTCCTGACTACCAAACCAGCCGTGTTTGACCTACCGATGACTTCTGCGCACGTTTGGTGGTGTGTTCTTATGTATATTGATCGAATCCGAGACTTTGGGATGCGTAGCGCGAGATCGAAATTTTCTCATAAAATTTTTCCTATGCCTCGAGGTAGATTTTCAGTCATTTTTCCACATCATCTCCTGACTACCAAACCGGCCGTGTTTGACCTACCGATGACTTCTGCGCACGTTTGGTGGTGTGTTCTTACGTATATTGATCGAATCCGAGACTTTGGGATGCGTAGCGCGAGATCGAAATTTTCTCATAAAATTTTTCCTATGCCTCGAGGTAGATTTTTAGCCATTTTTCCACATCATCTCCTGACTACTAAACCCGCCGTGTTTGACCTACCGATGACTTCTGCGCACGTTTGGTGGTGTGTTCTTATGTATATTGATCGAATCCGAGACTTTGGGATGCGTAGCGCGAGATCGAAATTTTCTCATAAAATGTTTCCTATGCCTCGAGGTAGATTTTTAGCCATTTTTCCACATCATCTCCTGACTACCAAACCGGCCGTGTTTGACCTACCGATGACTTCTGCGCACGTTTGGTGGTGTGTTCTTACGTATATTAATCGAATCCGAGACTTTGGGATGCGGAGCGCGGGATCGAAGTTTTCTCATAAAATTTTTCCTATGCCTCGAGGTAGATTTTCAGCCATTTCTCCACATCATCTCCTGACTACCAAACCAGCCGTGTTTGACCTATCGATGACTTCTGCGCACGTTTGGTGGTGTGTTCTTATGTATATTGATCGAATCCGAGACTTTGGGATGCGTAGCGCGAGATCGAAATTTTCTCTTAAAATTTTTTCCTATGCCTCGAGGTAGATTTTCAGCTATTTTTCCACATCATCTCCTGACTACCAAACCGGCCGTGTTTGACCTACCGATGACTTCTGTGCACGTTTGGTGGTGTGTTCTTACGTATATTAATCGAATCCGAGACTTTGGGATGCGTAGCGCGAGATCGAAATTTTCTCATAAAATTTTTCCTATGCCTCGATGTAGATTTTTAGCCATTTTTCCACATCATCTCCTGACTACCAAACCGGCCGTGTTTGACCTACCGATGACTTCTGCGCACGTTTGGTGGTGTGTTCTTACGTATATTAATCGAATCCGAGACTTTGGGATGCGGAGCGCGGGATCGAAGTTTTCTCATAAAATTTTTCCTATGCCTCGAGGTAGATTTTTAGCCATTTTTCCACATTATCTCCTGACTACCAAACCAGCCGTGTTTGACCTACCGATGACTTCTGCGCACGTTTGGTGGTGTGTTCTTACGTATATTCATCGAATCCGAGACTTTGGGATGCGTAGCGCGAGATCGAAATTTTCTCATAAAATTTTTCCTATGCCTCGAGGTAGATTTTTAGCCATTTTTCCACATCATCTCCTGACTACCAAACCGGCCGTGTTTGACCTACCGATGACTTCTGCGCACGTTTGGTGGTGTGTTCTTATGTATATTGATCGAATCCGAGACTTTGGGATGCGTAGCGCGAGATCGAAATTTTCTCTTAAAATTTTTTCCTATGCCTCGAGGTAGATTTTCAGCCATTTTTGCACATCATCTCCTGACTACCAAACCAGCCGTGTTTGACCTACCGATGACTTCTGCGCACGTTTGGTGGTGTGTTCTTACGTATATTAATCGAATCCGAGACTTTGGGATGCGGAGCGCGGGATCGAAGTTTTCTCATAAAATTTTTCCTATGCCTCGAGGTAGATTTTTAGCCATTTTTCCACATCATCTCCTGACTACCAAACCGGCCGTGTTTGACCTACCGATGACTTCTGCGCACGTTTGGTGGTGTGTTCTTACGTATATTAATCGAATCCGAGACTTTGGGATGCGGAGCGCGGGATCGAAGTTTTCTCATAAAATTTTTCCTATGCCTCGAGGTAGATTTTCAGCCATTTTTCCACATCATCTCCTGACTACCAAACCGGCCGTGTTTGACCTACCGATGACTTCTGCGCACGTTTGGTGGTGTGTTCTTACGTATATTAATCGAATCCGAGACTTTGGGATGCGTAGCGCGAGATCGAAATTTTCTCTTAAAATTTTTTCCTATGCCTCGAGGTAGATTTTCAGCTATTTTTCCACATCATCTCCTGACTACCAAACCGGCCGTGTTTGACCTACCGATGACTTCTGTGCACGTTTGGTGGTGTGTTCTTACGTATATTAATCGAATCCGAGACTTTGGGATGCGTAGCGCGAGATCGAAATTTTCTCATAAAATTTTTCCTATGCCTCGAGGTAGATTTTTAGCCATTTTTCCACATCATCTCCTGACTACCAAACCGGCCGTGTTTGACCTACCGATGACTTCTGCGCACGTTTGGTGGTGTGTTCTTACGTATATTAATCGATGTGTAGCGCGAGATCGAAATTTTCTCATAAAATTTTTCCTATGCCTCGAGGTAGATTTTCAGCCATTTTTCCACATTATCTCCTGACTACCAAACCAGCCGTGTTTGACCTACCGATGACTTCTTATGTATATTGATCGAATCCGAGACTTTGGAATGCGTAGCGCGAGATCGAAATTTACTCATAAAATTTTTTCCAATCCCTCGAGGTAGATTTTCAGCTATTTTTCCACATCATCTCCTGACTACCAAACCGGCCGTGTTTGACCTACCGATGACTTCTGCGCACGTTTGGTGGTGTGTTCTTACGTATATTAATCGAATCCGAGACTTTGGGATGCGTAGCGCGAGATCGAAATTTTCTCATAAAATTTTTCCTATGCCTCGAGGTAGATTTTTAGCCATTTTTCCACATCATCTCCTGACTACCAAACCGGCCGTGTTTGACCTACCGATGACTTCTGCGCACGTTTGGTGGTGTGTTCTTACGTATATTAATCGAATCCGAGACTTTGGGATGCGTAGCGCGAGATCGAAATTTTCTCATAAAATTTTACCTATGCCTCGAGGTAGATTTTTAGCCATTTTTCCACATCATCTCCTGACTACCAAACCGTCCGTGTTTGACCTACCGATGACTTCTGCGCACGTTTGGTGGTGTGTTCTTACGTATATTAATCGAATCCGAGACTTTGGGATGCGGAGCGCGGGATCGAAGTTTTCTCATAAAATTTTTCCTATGCCTCGAGGTAGATTCTTAGCCATTTTTCCACATCATCTCCTGACTACCAAACCGGCCGTGTTTGACCTACCGATGACTTCTGCGCACGTTTGGTGGTGTGTTCTTACGTATATTAATCGAATCCGAGACTTTGGGATGCGGAGCGCGGGATCGAAGTTTTCTCATAAAATTTTTCCTATGCCTCGAGGTAGATTTTAAGCCATTTTTCCACATTATCTCCTGACTACCAAACCAGCCGTGTTTGACCTACCGATGACTTCTGCGCACGTTTGGTGGTGTGTTCTTACGTATATTGATCGAAGCCGAGACTTTGGGATGCGGAGCGCGGGATCGAAGTTTTCTCATAAAATTTTTCCTATGCCTCGAGGTAGATTTTTAGCCATTTTTCCACATTATCTCCTGACTACCAAACCAGCCGTGTTTGACCTACCGATGACTTCTGCGCACGTTTGGTGGTGTGTTCTTACGTATATTGATCGAAGCCGAGACTTTGGGATGCGGAGCGCGGGATTGAAGTTTTCTCATAAAATTTTTCCTATGCCTCGAGGTAGATTTTTAGCCATTTTTCCACATCATCTCCTGACTACCAAACCGGCCGTGTTTGACCTACCGATGACTTCTGCCCACGTTTATATTGATCGAATCCGAGACTTTGGGATGCGTAGCGCGAGATCGAAATATTCTCATAAAATTTTTTCCTATGCCTCGAGGTAAATTTTCAGCCATTTTTTCCACATCATCTCCTGACTACCAAACCGGCCGTGTTTGACCTACTGATGACTTCTGCGCACGTTTGGTGGTGTGTTCTTACGTATATTCATCGAATCCGAGACTTTGGGATGCGGAGCGCGGGTTCGAAGTTTTCTCATAAAATTTTTCCTATGCCTCGAGGTAGATTTTTAGCCATTTTTCCACATCATCTCCTGACTACCAAACCGGCCGTGTTTGACCTACTGATGACTTCTGCGCACGTTTGGTGGTGTGTTCTTACGTATATTCATCGAATCCGAGACTTTGGGATGCGTAGCGCGAGATCGAAATTTTCTCATAAAATTTTTCCTATGCCTCGAGGTAGATTTTTAGCCATTTTTCCACATCATCTCCGGACTACCAAACCGGCCGTGTTTTGCCTACTGATGACTTCTGCGCACGTTTGGTGGTGTGTTCTTACGTATATTCATCGAATCCGAGACTTTGGGATGCGTAGCGCGAGATCGAAATTTTCTCATAAAATTTTTCCTATGCCTCGAGGTAGATTTTTAGCCATTTTTCCACATCATCTCCGGACTACCAAACCGGCCGTGTTTGGCCTACTGATGACTTCTGCGCACGTTTGGTGGTGTGTTCTTACGTATATTCATCGAATCCGAGACTTTGGGATGCGTAGCGCGAGATCGAAATTTTCTCATACAATTTTTCCTATGCCTCGAGGTAGATTTTCAGCCATTTTTTCCACATCATCTCCTGACTACCAAACCGGCCGTGTTTGACCTACTGATGACTTCTGCGCACGTTTGGTGGTGTGTTCTTACGTATACTCATCGAATCCGAGACTTTGGGATGCGTAGCGCGAGATCGAAATTTTCTCATAAAATTTTTCCTATGCCTCGAGGTAGATTTTTAGCCATTTTTCCACATCATCTCCTGACTACCAAACCGGCCGTGTTTGACCTACCGATGACTTCTGCGCACGTTTGGTGGTGTGTTCTTATGTGTATTGATCGAATCCGAGACTTTGGGATGCGTAGCGCGAGATCGAAATTTTCTCATACAATTTTTTCCTATGCCTCGAGGTAGATTTTCAGCCATTTTTCCTCATCATCTCCTGACTACCAAACCGGCCGTGTTTGACCTACCGATGACTTCTGCGCACGTTTGGTGGTGTGTTCTTATGTATATTGATCGAATCCGAGACTTTGGGATGCGTAGCGCGAGATCGAAATTTTCTCATAAAATTTTTCCTATGCCTCGAGGTAGATTTTTAGCCATTTTTCCACATCATTTCCTGACTACCAAACCGTCCGTGTTTGACCTACCGATGACTTCTGCGCACGTTTGTTGGTGTGTTCTTACGTATATTCATCGAATCCGAGACTTTGGGATGCGGAGCGCGAGATCGAAATTTTCTCATAAAATTTTTTCCTATGCCTCGAGGTAGATTTTCAGCCATTTTTCCACATCATCTCCTGACTACCAAACCAGCCGTGTTTGACCTACCGATGACTTCTGCGCACGTTTGGTGGTGTGTTCTTACGTATATTAATCGAATCCGAGACTTTGGGATGCGGAGCGCGGGTTCGAAATTTTCTCTTAAAATTTTTTCCTATGCCTCGAGGTAGATTTTCAGCCATTTTTCCACATTATCTCCTGACTACCAAACCAGCCGTGTTTGACCTACCGATGACTTCTGCGCACGTTTGGTGGTGTGTTCTTACGTATATTAATCGAATCCGAGACTTTGGGATGCGGAGCGCGAGATCGAAATTTTCTCATAAAATTTTTTCCTATGCCTCGAGGTAGATTTTCAGCCATTTTTCCACATCATCTCCTGACTACCAAACCAGCCGTGTTTGACCTACCGATGACTTCGGCGCACGTTTGGTGGTGTGTTCTTACGTATATTAATCGAATCCGAGACTTTGGGATGCGTAGCGCGGGTTCGAAATTTTCTCTTAAAATTTTTTCCTATGCCTCGAGGTAGATTTTCAGCTATTTTTCCACATCATCTCCTGACTACCAAACCAGCCGTGTTTGACCTACCGATGACTTCTGCGCACGTTTGGTGGTGTGTTCTTACGTATATTAATCGAATCCGAGACTTTGGGATGCGGAGCGCGGGATCGAAGTTTTCTCATAAAATTTTTCCTATGCCTCGAGGTAGATTTTTAGCCATTTTTCCACATCATCTCCGGACTACCAAACCGGCCGTGTTTTGCCTACTGATGACTTCTGCGCACGTTTGGTGGTGTGTTCTTATGTATATTGATCGAATCCGAGACTTTGGGATGCGTAGCGCGAGATCGAAATTTTCTCATACAATTTTTCCTATGCCTCGAGGTAGATTTTTAGCCATTTTTCCACATCATCTCCTGACTACCAAACCGGCCGTGTTTGACCTACCGATGACTTCTGCGCACGTTTGGTGGTGTGTTCTTATGTATATTCATCGAATCCGAGACTTTGGGATGCGGAGCGCGAGATCGAAATTTTCTCATAAAATTTTTTCCTATGCCTCGAGGTAGATTTTCAGCCATTTTTCCACATCATCTCCTGACTACCAAACCAGCCGTGTTTGACCTACCGATGACTTCTGCGCACGTTTGGTGGTGTGTTCTTACGTATATTAATCGAATCCGAGACTTTGGGATGCGGAGCGCGGGTTCGAAATTTTCTCTTAAAATTTTTTCCTATGCCTCGAGGTAGATTTTTAGCCATTTTTCCACATTATCTCCTGACTACCAAACCAGCCGTGTTTGACCTACCGATGACTTCTGCGCACGTTTGGTGGTGTGTTCTTACGTATATTAATCGAATCCGAGACTTTGGGATGCGTAGCGCGAGATCGAAATTTTCTCATAAAATTTTTTCCTATGCCTCGAGGTAGATTTTCAGTCATTTTTCCACATCATCTCCTGACTACTAAACCGGCCGTGTTGGACCTACTGATGACTTCTTATGTATATTGATCGAATCCGAGACTTTGGAATGCGTAGCGCGAGATCGAAATTTACTCATAAAATTTTTTCCTATGCCTCGAGGTAGATTTTCAGCTATTTTTCCACATCATCTCCTGACTACCAAACCGGCCGTGTTTGACCTACCGATGACTTCTGCGCACGTTTGGTGGTGTGTTCTTATGTATATTCATCGAATCCGAGACTTTGGGATGCGTAGCGCGAGATCGAAATTTTCTCATAAAATTTTTCCTATGCCTCGAGGTAGATTTTTAGCCATTTTTCCACATCATCTCCTGACTACCAAACCAGCCGTGTTTGGCCTACCGATGACTTCTGCGCACGTTTGGTGGTGTGGTCTTACGTATATTCATCGAATCCGAGACTTTGGGATGCGTAGCGCGAGATCGAAATTTTCTCATAAAATTTTTCCTATGCCTCGAGGTAGATTTTCAGTCATTTTTCCACATCATCTCCTGACTACCAAACCGTCCGTGTTTGACCTACCGATGACTTCTGCGCACGTTTGGTGGTGTGGTCTTACGTATATTCATCGAATCCGAGACTTTGGGATGCGTAACGCGAGATCGAAATTTTCTCATAAAATTTTTCCTATGCCTCGAGGTAGATTTTTAGCCATTTTTCCACATCATCTCCTGACTACCAAACCGGCCGTGTTTGACCTACCGATGACTTCTGCGCACGTTTGGTGGTGTGGTCCTACGTATATTCATCGAACCCGAAACTTTGGGATGCGTAGCGCGAGATCGAAATTTTCTCATAAAATTTTTCCTATGCCTCGAGGTAGATTTTTAGCCATTTTTCCACATTATCTCCTGACTACCAAACCAGCCGTGTTTGACCTACCGATGACTTCTGCGCACGTTTGGTGGTGTGTTCTTATGTATATTGATCGAATCCGAGACTTTGGGATGCGTAGCGCGAGATCGAAATTTTCTCATAGAATTTTTTCCTATGCCTCGAGGTAGATTTTCAGCCATTTTTCCACATCATCTCCTGACTACCAAACCAGCCGTGTTTGACCTACCGATGACTTCTGCGCACGTTTGGTGGTGTGGTCCTACGTATATTAATCGAATCCGAGACTTTGGAAACCAGCCGTGTTTGACCTACCGATGACTTCTGCGCACGTTTGGTGGTGTGGTCTTACGTATATTCATCGAATCCGAAACTTTGGGATGCGTAGCGCGAGATCGAAATTTTCTCATAAAATTTTTCCTATGCCTCGAGGTAGATTTTTAGCCATTTTTCCACATTATCTCCTGACTACCAAACCAGCCGTGTTTGACCTACCGATGACTTCTGCGCACGTTTGGTGGTGTGGTCTTACGTATATTCATCGAATCCGAGACTTTGGGATGCGTAGCGCGAGATCGAAATTTTCTCATACAATTTTTCCTATGCCTCGAGGTAGATTTTTAGCCATTTTTCCACATTATCTCCTGACTACCAAACCAGCCGTGTTTGACCTACCGATGACTTCTGCGCACGTTTGGTGGTGTGTTCTTATGTATATTGATCGAATCCGAGACTTTGGGATGCGGAGCTCGGGATCGAAGTTTTCTCATAAAATTTTTCCTATGTCTCGAGGTAGATTTTCAGTCATTTTTCCACATCATCTCCTGACTACCAAACCAGCCGTGTTTGACCTACCGATGACTTCTGCGCACGTTTGGTGGTGTGTTCTTATGTATATTGATCGAATTCGAGACTTTGGGATGCGGAGCTCGGGATCGAAGTTTTCTCATAAAATTTTTCCTATGCCTCGAGGTAGATTTTTAGCCATTTTTCCACATCATCTCCTGACTACCAAACCGGCCGTGTATGACCTACTGATGACTTCTGCGCACGTTTGGTGGTGTGGTCTTACGTATATTCATCGAATCCGAGACTTTGGGATGCGTAGCGCGAGATCAAAATTTTCTCATAAAATTTTTCCTATGCCTCGAGGTAGATTTTTAGCCATTTTTCCAGCCGTGTTTGACCTACCGATGACTTCTGCGCACGTTTGGTGGTGTGTTCTTACGTATATTAATCGAATCCGAGACTTTGGGATGCGTAGCGCGAGATCGAAATTTTCTCATACAATTTTTTCCTATGCCTCGAGGTAGATTTTCAGCCATTTTTCCACATCATCTCCTGACTACCAAACCAGCCGTGTTTGACCTACCGATGACTTCTGCGCACGTTTGGTGGTGTGTTCTTACGTATATTCATCGAATCCGAGACTTTGGGATGCGGAGCGCGGGTTCGAAGTTTTCTCATAAAATTTTTCCTATGCCTCGAGGTAGATTTTTAGCCATTTTTCCACATTATCTCCTGACTACCAAACCAGCCGTGTTTGACCTACCGATGACTTCTGCGCACGTTTGGTGGTGTGTTCTTATGTATATTGATCGAATCCGAGACTTTGGGATGCGTAGAGCGAGATCGAAATTTTCTCATAAAATTTTTCCTATGCCTCGAGGTAGATTTTTAGCCATTTTTCCACATCATCTCCTGACTACCAAACCGGCCGTGTATGACCTACTGATGACTTCTGCGCACGTTTGGTGGTGCGTTCTTACGTATATTAATCGAATCCGAGACTTTGGGATGCGTAGCGCGAGATCGAAATTTTCTCATACAATTTTTCCTATGCCTCGAGGTAGATTTTTAGCCATTTTTCCACATCATCTCCTGACTACCAAACCGGCCGTGTTTGACCTACCGATGACTTCTGCCCACGTTTGGTGGTGTGTTCTTTTGTATATTGATCGAATCCGAGACTTTGGGATGCGTAGCGCGAGATCGAAATTTTCTCATACAATTTTTCTTATGCCTCGAGGTAGATTTTTAGCCATTTTTCCACATCATCTCCTGACTACTGAACCGGCCGTGTTTGACCTACCGATGACTTCTGCCCACGTTTGGTGGTGTGTTCTTTTGTATATTGAGCGAATCCGAGACTTTGGGATGCGTAGCGCGAGATCGAAATTTTCTCATACAATTTTTCCTATGCCTCGAGGTAGATTTTTAGCCATTTTTCCACATCATCTCCTGACTACCAAACCAGCCGTGTTTGACCTACCGATGACTTCTGCGCACGTTTGGTGGTGTGTTCTTATGTATATTAATCGAATCCGAGACTTTGGGATGCGTAGCGCGAGATCGAAATTTTCTCATACAATTTTTCCTATGCCTCGAGGTAGATTTTTAGCCATTTTTCCACATCATCTCCTGACTACCAAACCGGCCGTGTTTGACCTACCGATGACTTCTGCCCACGTTTGGTGGTGTGTTCTTTTGTATATTGATCGAATCCGAGACTTTGGGATGCGTAGCGCGAGATCGAAATTTTCTCATAAAATTTTTCCTATGCCTCGAGGTAGATTTTCAGCTATTTTTCCACATCATCTCCTGACTACCAAACCGGCCGTGTTTGACCTACTGATGACTTCTGCGCACGTTTGGTGGTGTGTTCTTACGTATATTAATCGAATCCGAGACTTTGGGATGCGTAGCGCGAGATCGAAATTTTCTCATACAATTTTTCCTATGCCTCGAGGTAGATTTTTAGCCATTTTTCCACATCATCTCCTGACTACCAAACCGGCCGTGTTTGACCTACCGATGACTTCTGCCCACGTTTGGTGGTGTGTTCTTTTGTATATTGATCGAATCCGAGACTTTGGGATGCGTAGCGCGAGATCGAAATTTTCTCATAAAATTTTTCCTATGCTTCGAGGTAGATTTTCAGCCATTTTTCCACATTATCTCCTGACTACCAAACCAGCCGTGTTTGACCTACCGATGACTTCTGCGCACGTTTGATGGTGTGTTCTTTTGTATATTGATCGAATCCGAGACTTTGGGATGCGTAGCGCGAGATCGAAATTTTCTCATAAAATTTTTTCCTATGCCTCGAGGTAGATTTTCAGTCATTTTTCCACATCATCTCCTGACTACTAAACCGGCCGTGTTGGACCTACTGATGACTTCTTATGTATATTGATCGAATCCGAGACTTTGGAATGCGTAGCGCGAGATCGAAATTTACTCATAAAATTTTTTCCTATGCCTCGAGGTAGATTTTCAGCTATTTTTCCACATCATCTCCTGACTACCAAACCGGCCGTGTTTGACCTACCGATGACTTCTGCGCACGTTTGGTGGTGTGTTCTTATGTATATTGATCGAATCCGAGACTTTGGGATGCGTAGTGCGAGATCGAAATTTTCTCATAAAATTTTTTCCTATGCCTCGAGGGAGATTTTCAGCCATTTTTCCACATCATCTCCTGACTACCAAACCAGCCGTGTTTGACCTACCGATGACTTCTGCGCACGTTTGGTGGTGTGGTCCTACGTATATTCATCGAACCCGAGACTTTGGGATGCGTAGCGCGAGATCGAAATTTTCTCATAAAATTTTTCCTATGCCTCGAGGTAGATTTTTAGCCATTTTTCCACATTATCTCCTGACTACCAAACCAGCCGTGTTTGACCTACCGATGACTTCTGCGCACGTTTGGTGGTGTGTCCTAATGTATATTGATCGAATCCGAGACTTTGGGATGCGTAGCGCGAGATCAAAATTTTCTCATAAAATTTTTCCTATGCCTCGAGGTAGATTTTTAGCCATTTTTCCACATTATCTCCTGACTACCAAACCAGCCGTGTTTGACCTACCGATGACTTCTGCGCACGTTTGGTGGTGTGTCCTAATGTATATTGATCGAATCCGAGACTTTGGGATGCGTAGCGCGAGATCGAAATTTTCTCATACAATTTTTCCTATGCCTCGAGGTAGATTTTTAGCCATTTATCCACATCATCTCCTGACTACCAAACCGGCCGTGTTTGACCTACCGATGACTTCTGCCCACGTTTGGTGGTGTGTTCTTTTGTATATTGATCGAATCCGAGACTTTGGGATGCGTAGCGCGAGATCGAAATTTTCTCATAAAATTTTTCCTATGCCTCGAGGTAGATTTTCAGCTATTTTTCCACATCATCTCCTGACTACCAAACCGGCCGTGTTTGACCTACCGATGACTTCTGCGCACGTTTGGTGGTGTGTTCTTATGTATATTGATCGAATCCGAGACTTTGGGATGCGTAGCGCGAGATCGAAATTTTCTCATAAAATTTTTTCCTATGCCTCGAGGGAGATTTTCAGCCATTTTTCCACATCATCTCCTGACTACCAAACCAGCCGTGTTTGACCTACCGATGACTTCTGCGCACGTTTGGTGGTGTGGTCCTACGTATATTCATCGAACCCGAGACTTTGGGATGCGTAGCGCGAGATCGAAATTTTCTCATAAAATTTTTCCTATGCCTCGAGGTAGATTTTTAGCCATTTTTCCACATTATCTCCTGACTACCAAACCAGCCGTGTTTGACCTACCGATGACTTCTGCGCACGTTTGGTGGTGTGTCCTAATGTATATTGATCGAATCCGAGACTTTGGGATGCGTAGCGCGAGATCGAAATTTTCTCATAAAATTTTTCCTATGCCTCGAGGTAGATTTTTAGCCATTTTTCCACATTATCTCCTGACTACCAAACCAGCCGTGTTTGACCTACCGATGACTTCTGCGCACGTTTGGTGGTGTGTTCTTATGTATATTGATCGAATCCGAGACTTTGGGATGCGTAGCGCGAGATCGAAATTTTCTCATAAAATTTTTTCCTATGCCTCGAGGGAGATTTTCAGCCATTTTTCCACATCATCTCCTGACTACCAAACCAGCCGTGTTTGACCTACCGATGACTTCTGCGCACGTTTGGTGGTGTGGTCCTACGTATATTCATCGAACCCGAGACTTTGGGATGCGTAGCGCGAGATCGAAATTTTCTCATAAAATTTTTTCCTATGCCTCGAGGGAGATTTTCAGCCATTTTTCCACATCATCTCCTGACTACCAAACCAGCCGTGTTTGACCTACCGATGACTTCTGCGCACGTTTGGTGGTGTGGTCCTACGTATATTAATCGAATCCGAGACTTTGGAAACCAGCCGTGTTTGACCTACCGATGACTTCTGCGCACGTTTGGTGGTGTGGTCTTACGTATATTCATCGAATCCGAGACTTTGGGATGCGTAGCGCGAGATCAAAATTTTCTCATAAAATTTTTCCTATGCCTCGAGGTAGATTTTTAGCCATTTTTCCAGCCGTGTTTGACCTACCGATGACTTCTGCGCACGTTTGGTGGTGTGTTCTTACGTATATTAATCGAATCCAAGACTTTGGGATGCGGAGCGCGGGATCGAAGTTTCCTCATACAATTTTTCCTATGCCTCGAGGTAGATTTTCAGTCATTTTTCCACATCATCTCCTGACTACAAACCAGCCGTGTTTGGCCTACCGATGACTTCTGCGCACGTTTGGTGGTGTGGTCTTACGTATATTCATCGAATCCGAGACTTTGGGATGCGTAGCGCGAGATCTAAATTTTCTCATAAAATTTTTCCTATGCCTCGAGGTAGATTTTCAGTAATTTTTCCACATCATCTCCTGACTACCAAACCGCACGTGTTTGACCTACCGATGACTTCTGCGCACGTTTGGTGGTGTGTTCTTATGTATATTGATCGAATTCGAGACTTTGGGATGCGGAGCTCGGGATCGAAGTTTTCTCATAAAATTTTTCCTATGCCTCGAGGTAGATTTTTAGCCATTTTTCCACATCATCTCCTGACTACCAAACCGGCCGTGTATGACCTACTGATGACTTCTGCGCACGTTTGGTGGTGTGGTCTTACGTATATTCATCGAATCCGAGACTTTGGGATGCGTAGCGCGAGATCAAAATTTTCTCATAAAATTTTTCCTATGCCTCGAGGTAGATTTTTAGCCATTTTTCCAGCCGTGTTTGACCTACCGATGACTTCTGCGCACGTTTGGTGGTGTGTTCTTACGTATATTAATCGAATCCGAGACTTTGGGATGCGTAGCGCGAGATCGAAATTTTCTCATACAATTTTTTCCTATGCCTCGAGGTAGATTTTCAGCCATTTTTCCACATCATCTCCTGACTACCAAACCAGCCGTGTTTGACCTACCGATGACTTCTGCGCACGTTTGGTGGTGTGTTCTTACGTATATTCATCGAATCCGAGACTTTGGGATGCGGAGCGCGGGTTCGAAGTTTTCTCATAAAATTTTTCCTATGCCTCGAGGTAGATTTTTAGCCATTTTTCCACATTATCTCCTGACTACCAAACCAGCCGTGTTTGACCTACCGATGACTTCTGCGCACGTTTGGTGGTGTGTTCTTATGTATATTGATCGAATCCGAGACTTTGGGATGCGTAGAGCGAGATCGAAATTTTCTCATAAAATTTTTCCTATGCCTCGAGGTAGATTTTTAGCCATTTTTCCACATCATCTCCTGACTACCAAACCGGCCGTGTATGACCTACTGATGACTTCTGCGCACGTTTGGTGGTGTGTTCTTACGTATATTAATCGAATCCGAGACTTTGGGATGCGTAGCGCGAGATCGAAATTTTCTCATACAATTTTTCCTATGCCTCGAGGTAGATTTTTAGCCATTTTTCCACATCATCTCCTGACTACCAAACCGGCCGTGTTTGACCTACCGATGACTTCTGCCCACGTTTGGTGGTGTGTTCTTTTGTATATTGATCGAATCCGAGACTTTGGGATGCGTAGCGCGAGATCGAAATTTTCTCATACAATTTTTCTTATGCCTCGAGGTAGATTTTTAGCCATTTTTCCACATCATCTCCTGACTACTGAACCGGCCGTGTTTGACCTACCGATGACTTCTGCCCACGTTTGGTGGTGTGTTCTTTTGTATATTGAGCGAATCCGAGACTTTGGGATGCGTAGCGCGAGATCGAAATTTTCTCATACAATTTTTCCTATGCCTCGAGGTAGATTTTTAGCCATTTTTCCACATCATCTCCTGACTACCAAACCAGCCGTGTTTGACCTACCGATGACTTCTGCGCACGTTTGGTGGTGTGTTCTTATGTATATTAATCGAATCCGAGACTTTGGGATGCGTAGCGCGAGATCGAAATTTTCTCATACAATTTTTCCTATGCCTCGAGGTAGATTTTTAGCCATTTTTCCACATCATCTCCTGACTACCAAACCGGCCGTGTTTGACCTACCGATGACTTCTGCCCACGTTTGGTGGTGTGTTCTTTTGTATATTGATCGAATCCGAGACTTTGGGATGCGTAGCGCGAGATCGAAATTTTCTCATAAAATTTTTCCTATGCCTCGAGGTAGATTTTCAGCTATTTTTCCACATCATCTCCTGACTACCAAACCGGCCGTGTTTGACCTACTGATGACTTCTGCGCACGTTTGGTGGTGTGTTCTTACGTATATTAATCGAATCCGAGACTTTGGGATGCGTAGCGCGAGATCGAAATTTTCTCATACAATTTTTCCTATGCCTCGAGGTAGATTTTTAGCCATTTTTCCACATCATCTCCTGACTACCAAACCGGCCGTGTTTGACCTACCGATGACTTCTGCCCACGTTTGGTGGTGTGTTCTTTTGTATATTGATCGAATCCGAGACTTTGGGATGCGTAGCGCGAGATCGAAATTTTCTCATAAAATTTTTCCTATGCTTCGAGGTAGATTTTCAGCCATTTTTCCACATTATCTCCTGACTACCAAACCAGCCGTGTTTGACCTACCGATGACTTCTGCGCACGTTTGATGGTGTGTTCTTTTGTATATTGATCGAATCCGAGACTTTGGGATGCGTAGCGCGAGATCGAAATTTTCTCATAAAATTTTTTCCTATGCCTCGAGGTAGATTTTCAGTCATTTTTCCACATCATCTCCTGACTACTAAACCGGCCGTGTTGGACCTACTGATGACTTCTTATGTATATTGATCGAATCCGAGACTTTGGAATGCGTAGCGCGAGATCGAAATTTACTCATAAAATTTTTTCCTATGCCTCGAGGTAGATTTTCAGCTATTTTTCCACATCATCTCCTGACTACCAAACCGGCCGTGTTTGACCTACCGATGACTTCTGCGCACGTTTGGTGGTGTGTTCTTATGTATATTGATCGAATCCGAGACTTTGGGATGCGTAGCGCGAGATCGAAATTTTCTCATAAAATTTTTTCCTATGCCTCGAGGGAGATTTTCAGCCATTTTTCCACATCATCTCCTGACTACCAAACCAGCCGTGTTTGACCTACCGATGACTTCTGCGCACGTTTGGTGGTGTGGTCCTACGTATATTCATCGAACCCGAGACTTTGGGATGCGTAGCGCGAGATCGAAATTTTCTCATAAAATTTTTCCTATGCCTCGAGGTAGATTTTTAGCCATTTTTCCACATTATCTCCTGACTACCAAACCAGCCGTGTTTGACCTACCGATGACTTCTGCGCACGTTTGGTGGTGTGTCCTAATGTATATTGATCGAATCCGAGACTTTGGGATGCGTAGCGCGAGATCAAAATTTTCTCATAAAATTTTTCCTATGCCTCGAGGTAGATTTTTAGCCATTTTTCCACATTATCTCCTGACTACCAAACCAGCCGTGTTTGACCTACCGATGACTTCTGCGCACGTTTGGTGGTGTGTCCTAATGTATATTGATCGAATCCGAGACTTTGGGATGCGTAGCGCGAGATCGAAATTTTCTCATACAATTTTTCCTATGCCTCGAGGTAGATTTTTAGCCATTTTTCCACATCATCTCCTGACTACCAAACCGGCCGTGTTTGACCTACCGATGACTTCTGCCCACGTTTGGTGGTGTGTTCTTTTGTATATTGATCGAATCCGAGACTTTGGGATGCGTAGCGCGAGATCGAAATTTTCTCATAAAATTTTTCCTATGCCTCGAGGTAGATTTTCAGCTATTTTTCCACATCATCTCCTGACTACCAAACCGGCCGTGTTTGACCTACCGATGACTTCTGCGCACGTTTGGTGGTGTGTTCTTATGTATATTGATCGAATCCGAGACTTTGGGATGCGTAGCGCGAGATCGAAATTTTCTCATAAAATTTTTTCCTATGCCTCGAGGGAGATTTTCAGCCATTTTTCCACATCATCTCCTGACTACCAAACCAGCCGTGTTTGACCTACCGATGACTTCTGCGCACGTTTGGTGGTGTGGTCCTACGTATATTCATCGAACCCGAGACTTTGGGATGCGTAGCGCGAGATCGAAATTTTCTCATAAAATTTTTCCTATGCCTCGAGGTAGATTTTTAGCCATTTTTCCACATTATCTCCTGACTACCAAACCAGCCGTGTTTGACCTACCGATGACTTCTGCGCACGTTTGGTGGTGTGTCCTAATGTATATTGATCGAATCCGAGACTTTGGGATGCGTAGCGCGAGATCGAAATTTTCTCATAAAATTTTTCCTATGCCTCGAGGTAGATTTTTAGCCATTTTTCCACATTATCTCCTGACTACCAAACCAGCCGTGTTTGACCTACCGATGACTTCTGCGCACGTTTGGTGGTGTGTTCTTATGTATATTGATCGAATCCGAGACTTTGGGATGCGTAGCGCGAGATCGAAATTTTCTCATAAAATTTTTTCCTATGCCTCGAGGGAGATTTTCAGCCATTTTTCCACATCATCTCCTGACTACCAAACCAGCCGTGTTTGACCTACCGATGACTTCTGCGCACGTTTGGTGGTGTGGTCCTACGTATATTCATCGAACCCGAGACTTTGGGATGCGTAGCGCGAGATCGAAATTTTCTCATAAAATTTTTCCTATGCCTCGAGGTAGATTTTTAGCCATTTTTCCACATTATCTCCTGACTACCAAACCAGCCGTGTTTGACCTACCGATGACTTCTGCGCACGTTTGGTGGTGTGTCCTAATGTATATTGATCGAATCCGAGACTTTGGGATGCGTAGCGCGAGATCGAAATTTTCTCATAAAATTTTTCCTATGCCTCGAGGTAGATTTTTAGCCATTTTTCCACATTATCTCCTGACTACCAAACCAGCCGTGTTTGACCTACCGATGACTTCTGCGCACGTTTGGTGGTGTGTCCTAATGTATATTGATCGAATCCGAGACTTTGGGATGCGTAGCGCGAGATCGAAATTTTCTCATACAATTTTTCCTATGCCTCGAGGTAGATTTTTAGCCATTTTTCCACATCATCTCCTGACTACCAAACCGGCCGTGTTTGACCTACCGATGACTTCTGCCCACGTTTGGTGGTGTGTTCTTTTGTATATTGATCGAATCCGAGACTTTGGGATGCGTAGCGCGAGATCGAAATTTTCTCATAAAATTTTTCCTATGCCTCGAGGTAGGCTGTTAATACACACACGAACACATCACCAAAGGTGTTTTTAAGTCCTAGATAGGTCTAAAAGGGGAGATATGGCAGTTGGAGGATTACCTGACAAAACGCTCCAACACGACGATGCTAGCTATACAAAAGTAGGCAAAAATTCAGATGTCCTGAAATGCGCTCCAACGCATCGGATTCTGTTAATACACACACGAACACATCACCAAAGGTGTTTTTAAGTCCTAGATAGGTCTAAAAGGGCAGATATGGCAGTTGGAGGATTACCTGACAAAACGCTCCAACACGACGATGCTAGCTATACAAAAGTAGCCAAAAATTCAGATGTCCTGAAATGCGCTCCAACGCATCGCATTCTGTTAATACACACAAGAACAAATCACCAAAGGTGTTTTTAAGTCCTGGGTAGGTCTAATAGGGCAGATATGGCAGTTGGAGGATTACCTGACAAAACGCTAAAAACGACGATGCCGGCTATACAAAAGTAGCCAAAAATTCAGATGTCCTGAAATGCGCTCCAACGCATCGGATTCTGTTAATACACACACGAACACATCATCAAAGGTGTTTTTAAGTCCTAGATAGGTCTAATAGGGCAGATATGGCAGTTGGAGGATTGCCTGACAAAATGCTCCAACACGACGATGCTAGCTATACAAAATTGACCAAAAATTCAGATGTCCTGAAATGCGCTCCAACGCATCGCATTCTGTTAATACACACAAGAACAAATCACGAAAGGTGTTTTTAAGTCCTGGGTAGGTCTAATAGGGCAGATATGGCAGTTGGAGGATTGCCTGACAAAACGCTCCAACACGACGATGCTCGCTATACAAAAGTAGCCAAAAATTCAGATGTCCTGAAATGCGCTCCAACGCATCGGATTCTGTTAATACACACACGGACGCATCACCAAAGGTGTTTTTAAGTCCTAGATAGGTCTAATAGGGCAGATATGGCAGTTGGAGGATTACCTGACAAAACGCTCCAACACGACGATGCTAGCTATACAAAAGTAGCCAAAAATTCAGATGTCCTGAAATGCGCTCCAACGCATCGGATTCTGTTAATACACACACGAACACATCATCAAAGGTGTTTTTAAGTCCTAGATAGGTCTAATAGGGCAGATATGGCAGTTGGAGGATTGCCTGACAAAACGCTCCAACACGACGATGCTAGCTATACAAAAGTAGCCAAAAATTCAGATGTCCTGAAATGCGCTCCAACGCATCGGATTCTGTTAATACACACAGGAACACATCACCAGAAGTGTTTTTAAGTCCTGGATATGTCTAATAGGGCAGATATGGCAGTTGGAGGATTACCTGACAAAACGCTCCAACACGACGATGCTAGCTATACAAAAGTAGCCAAAAATTCAGATGTCCTGAAATGCGCTCCAACGCATCGGATTCTGTTAATTCACACACGAACACATCACCAAAGGTGTTTTTAAGTCCTGGGTAGGTCTAATAGGGCAGATATGGCAGTTGGAGGATTGCCTGACAAAACGCTCCAACACGACGATGCTCGCTATACAAAAGTAGCCAAAAATTCAGATGTCCTGAAATGCGCTCCAACGCATCGGATTCTGTTAATACACACACGGACGCATCACCAAAGGTGGTTTTAAGTCCTAGATAGGTCTAATAGGGCCGATATGGCAGTTGGAGGATTACCTGACAAAACGCTCCGACACGACGATGCTAGCTATGCAAAAGTAGTCAAAAATTCAGATGTCCTGAAATGCGATCCAACGCATCGGATTCTGTTAATACACACACGAACACATCACCAAAGGTGGTTTTAAGTCCTAGATAGGTCTAATAGGGCCGATATGGCAGTTGGAGGACTACCTGACAAAACGCTCCGACACGACGATGCTAGCTATACAAAAGTAGTCAAAAATTCAGATGTCCTGAAATGCGCTCCAACGCATCGGATTCTGTTAATACACACACGAACACGTCACCAAAGGTGGTTTTAAGTCCTAGATAGGTCTAATAGGGCCAATATGGCAGTTGGAGGATTACCTGACAAAACGCTCCGACACGACGATGCTAGCTATACAAAAGTAGTCAAAAATTCAGATGTCCTGAAATGCGATCCAACGCATCGGATTCTGTTAATACACACACGAACACATAACCAAAGGTGGTTTTAAGTCCTAGATAGGTCTAATAGGGCCGATATGGCAGTTGGAGGATTACCTGACAAAACGCTCCGACACGACGATGCTAGCTATACAAAAGTAGTCAAAAATTCAGATGTCCTGAAATGCGCTCCAACGCATCGGATTCTGTTAATACACACACGAACACATCACCAAAAGTGTTTTTAAGTCCTGGATAGGTCTAATCGGGCCGATATGGCAGTTGGAGGATTACCTGACAAAACGCCCCGACACGACGATGCTAGCTATACAAAAGTAGCCAAAAATTCAGATGTCCTGAAATGCGCTCCAACGCATCGGATTCTGTTAATACACACACGAACACATCATCAAAGGTGTTTTTAAGTCCTAGATAGGTCTAATAGGGCAGATATGGCAGTTGGAGGATTGCCTGACAAAATGCTCCAACACGACGATGCTAGCTATACAAAATTGACCAAAAATTCAGATGTCCTGAAATGCGATCCAACGCATCGGATTCTGTTAATACACACACGAACACATCACCAAAGGTGTTTTTAAGTCCTAGATAGGTCTAAAAGGGGAGATATGGCAGTTGGAGGATTACCTGACAAAACGCTCCAACACGACGATGCTAGCTATACAAAAGTAGTCAAAAATTCAGATGTCCTGAAATGCGCTCCAACGCATCGGATTCTGTTAATACACACACGAACACATCACCAAATGTGTTTTTAAGTCCTGAATAGGTCTAATAGGGCAGATATGGCAGTTGGCGGATTACCTGACAAAACGCTCCAACACGACGACGCTAGCTAAACAAAATTTACCAAAAATTCAGATGTCCTGAAATGCGATCCAACGCATCGGATTCTGTTAATACACACACGAACACATCACCAAAGGTGGTTTTAAGTCCTAGATAGGTCTAATAGGGCCGATATGGCAGTTGGAGGATTACCTGACAAAACGCCCCGACACGACGATGCTAGCTATACAAAAGTAGTCAAAAATTCAGATGTCCTGAAATGCGCTCCAACGCATCGGATTCTGTTAATACACACACGAACACATCACCAAATGTGTTTTTAAGTCCTGGATAGGTCTAATAGGGCAGATATGGCAGTTGGAGGATTACCTGACAAAACGCTCCAACACGACGACGCTAGCTAAACAAAATTTACCAAAAATTCAGATGTCCTGAAATGCGCTCCAACGCATCGGATTCTGTTAATACACACACGAACACATCACCAAAAGTGTTTTTAAGTCCTGGATAGGTCTAATCGGGCCGATATGGCAGTTGGAGGATTACCTGACAAAACGCCCCGACACGACGATGCTAGCTATACAAAAGTAGCCAAAAATTCAGATGTCCTGAAATGCGCTCCAACGCATCGGATTCTGTTAATACACACACGAACACATCATCAAAGGTGTTTTTAAGTCCTAGATAGGTCTAATAGGGCAGATATGGCAGTTGGAGGATTGCCTGACAAAATGCTCCAACACGACGATGCTAGCTATACAAAATTGACCAAAAATTCAGATGTCCTGAAATGCGCTCCAACGCATCGCATTCTGTTAATACACACAAGAACAAATCACCAAAGGTGTTTTTAAGTCCTGGGTAGGTCTAATAGGGCAGATATGGCAGTTGGAGGATTGCCTGACAAAACGCTCCAACACGACGATGCTCGCTATACAAAAGTAGCCAAAAATTCAGATGTCCTGAAATGCGCTCCAACGCATCGGATTCTGTTAATACACACACGGACGCATCACCAAAGGTGTTTTTAAGTCCTAGATAGGTCTAATAGGGCAGATATGGCAGTTGGAGGATTACCTGACAAAACGCTCCAACACGACGATGCTAGCTATACAAAAGTAGCCAAAAATTCAGATGTCCTGAAATGCGCTCCAACGCATCGGATTCTGTTAATACACACACGAACACATCATCAAAGGTGTTTTTAAGTCCTAGATAGGTCTAATAGGGCAGATATGGCAGTTGGAGGATTGCCTGACAAAACGCTCCAACACGACGATGCTAGCTATACAAAAGTAGCCAAAAATTCAGATGTCCTGAAATGCGCTCCAACGCATCGGATTCTGTTAATACACACAGGAACACATCACCAGAAGTGTTTTTAAGTCCTGGATATGTCTAATAGGGCAGATATGGCAGTTGGAGGATTACCTGACAAAACGCTCCAACACGACGATGCTAGCTATACAAAAGTAGCCAAAAATTCAGATGTCCTGAAATGCGCTCCAACGCATCGGATTCTGTTAATTCACACACGAACACATCACCAAAAGTGTTTTAAAGTCCTAGATAGGTCTAATAGGGCAGATATGGCAGTTGGAGGATTACCTGACAAAACGCTCCAACACGACGACGCTAGCTAAACAAAATTTAGCAAAAATTCAGATGTCCTGAAATGCGCTCCAACGCATCGGATTCTGTTAATACACACACGAACACATCACCAAAAGTGTTTTTAAGTCCTAGATAGGTCTAATAGGGCCGATATGGCAGTTGGAGGATTACCTGACAAAACGCTCCGACACGACGATGCTAGCTATACAAAAGTAGTCAAAAATTCAGATGTCCTGAAATGCGATCCAACGCATCGGATTCTGTTAATACACACACGAACACATCACCAAAGGTGGTTTTAAGTCCTAGATAGGTCTAATAGGGCCGATATGGCAGTTGGAGGACTACCTGACAAAACGCTCCGACACGACGATGCTAGCTATACAAAAGTAGTCAAAAATTCAGATGTCCTGAAATGCGCTCCAACGCATCGGATTCTGTTAATACACACACGAACACATCATCAAAGGTGTTTTTAAGTCCTAGATAGGTCTAATAGGGCAGATATGGCAGTTGGAGGATTGCCTGACAAAATGCTCCAACACGACGATGCTAGCTATACAAAATTGACCAAAAATTCAGATGTCCTGAAATGCGATCCAACGCATCGGATTCTGTTAATACACACACGAACACATCACCAAAGGTGTTTTTAAGTCCTAGATAGGTCTAAAAGGGGAGATATGGCAGTTGGAGGATTACCTGACAAAACGCTCCAACACGACGATGCTAGCTATACAAAAGTAGTCAAAAATTCAGATGTCCTGAAATGCGCTCCAACGCATCGGATTCTGTTAATACACACACGAACACATCACCAAATGTGTTTTTAAGTCCTGAATAGGTCTAATAGGGCAGATATGGCAGTTGGCGGATTACCTGACAAAACGCTCCAACACGACGACGCTAGCTAAACAAAATTTACCAAAAATTCAGATGTCCTGAAATGCGATCCAACGCATCGGATTCTGTTAATACCCACACGAACACATCACCAAAGGTGGTTTTAAGTCCTAGATAGGTCTAATAGGGCCGATATGGCAGTTGGAGGATTACCTGACAAAACGCCCCGACACGACGATGCTAGCTATACAAAAGTAGTCAAAAATTCAGATGTCCTGAAATGCGCTCCAACGCATCGGATTCTGTTAATACACACACGAACACATCACCAAATGTGTTTTTAAGTCCTGGATAGGTCTAATAGGGCAGATATGGCAGTTGGAGGATTACCTGACAAAACGCTCCAACACGACGACGCTAGCTAAACAAAATTTACCAAAAATTCAGATGTCCTGAAATGCGCTCCAACGCATCGGATTCTGTTAATACACACACGAACACATCACCAAAAGTGTTTTTAAGTCCTGGATAGGTCTAATCGGGCCGATATGGCAGTTGGAGGATTACCTGACAAAACGCCCCGACACGACGATGCTAGCTATACAAAAGTAGCCAAAAATTCAGATGTCCTGAAATGCGCTCCAACGCATCGGATTCTGTTAATACACACACGAACACATCATCAAAGGTGTTTTTAAGTCCTAGATAGGTCTAATAGGGCAGATATGGCAGTTGGAGGATTGCCTGACAAAATGCTCCAACACGACGATGCTAGCTATACAAAATTGACCAAAAATTCAGATGTCCTGAAATGCGCTCCAACGCATCGCATTCTGTTAATACACACAAGAACAAATCACCAAAGGTGTTTTTAAGTCCTGGGTAGGTCTAATAGGGCAGATATGGCAGTTGGAGGATTGCCTGACAAAACGCTCCAACACGACGATGCTCGCTATACAAAAGTAGCCAAAAATTCAGATGTCCTGAAATGCGCTCCAACGCATCGGATTCTGTTAATACACACACGGACGCATCACCAAAGGTGTTTTTAAGTCCTAGATAGGTCTAATAGGGCAGATATGGCAGTTGGAGGATTACCTGACAAAACGCTCCAACACGACGATGCTAGCTATACAAAAGTAGCCAAAAATTCAGATGTCCTGAAATGCGCTCCAACGCATCGGATTCTGTTAATACACACACGAACACATCATCAAAGGTGTTTTTAAGTCCTAGATAGGTCTAATAGGGCAGATATGGCAGTTGGAGGATTGCCTGACAAAACGCTCCAACACGACGATGCTAGCTATACAAAAGTAGCCAAAAATTCAGATGTCCTGAAATGCGCTCCAACGCATCGGATTCTGTTAATACACACAGGAACACATCACCAGAAGTGTTTTTAAGTCCTGGATATGTCTAATAGGGCAGATATGGCAGTTGGAGGATTACCTGACAAAACGCTCCAACACGACGATGCTAGCTATACAAAAGTAGCCAAAAATTCAGATGTCCTGAAATGCGCTCCAACGCATCGGATTCTGTTAATTCACACACGAACACATCACCAAAAGTGTTTTAAAGTCCTAGATAGGTCTAATAGGGCAGATATGGCAGTTGGAGGATTACCTGACAAAACGCTCCAACACGACGACGCTAGCTAAACAAAATTTAGCAAAAATTCAGATGTCCTGAAATGCGCTCCAACGCATCGGATTCTGTTAATACACACACGAACACATCACCAAAAGTGTTTTTAAGTCCTAGATAGGTCTAATAGGGCCGATATGGCAGTTGGAGGATTACCTGACAAAACGCTCCGACACGACGATGCTAGCTATACAAAAGTAGTCAAAAATTCAGATGTCCTGAAATGCGATCCAACGCATCGGATTCTGTTAATACACACACGAACACATCACCAAAGGTGGTTTTAAGTCCTAGATAGGTCTAATAGGGCCGATATGGCAGTTGGAGGACTACCTGACAAAACGCTCCGACACGACGATGCTAGCTATACAAAAGTAGTCAAAAATTCAGATGTCCTGAAATGCCCTCCAACGCATCGGATTCTGTTAATACACACACGAACACATCACCAAATGTGTTTTTAAGTCCTGAATAGGTCTAATAGGGCAGATATGGCAGTTGGCGGATTACCTGACAAAACGCTCCAACACGACGACGCTAGCTAAACAAAATTTACCAAAAATTCAGATGTCCTGAAATGCGCTCCAACGCATCGGATTCTGTTAATACACACACGAACACATCACCAAAAGTGTTTTTAAGTCCTGGATAGGTCTAATCGGGCCGATATGGCAGTTGGAGGATTACCTGACAAAACGCTCCAACACGACGATGCTAGCTATACAAAAGTAGCCAAAAATTCAGATGTCCTGAAATGCGCTCCAACGCATCGGATTCTGTTAATACACACACGAACACATCACCAAATGTGTTTTTAAGTCCTGAATAGGTCTAATAGGGCAGATATGGCAGTTGGCGGATTACCTGACAAAACGCTCCAACACGACGACGCTAGCTAAACAAAATTTACCAAAAATTCAGATGTCCTGAAATGCGATCCAACGCATCGGATTCTGTTAATACACACACGAACACATCACCAAAGGTGGTTTTAAGTCCTAGATAGGTCTAATAGGGCCGATATGGCAGTTGGAGGATTACCTGACAAAACGCCCCGACACGACGATGCTAGCTATACAAAAGTAGTCAAAAATTCAGATGTCCTGAAATGCGATCCAACGCATCGGATTCTGTTAATACACACACGAACACATCACCAAAGGTGGTTTTAAGTCCTAGATAGGTCTAATAGGGCCGATATGGCAGTTGGAGGATTACCTGACAAAACGCTCCGACACGACGATGCTAGCTATACAAAAGTAGTCAAAAATTCAGATGTCCTGAAATGCGCTCCAACGCATCGGATTCTGTTAATACACACACGAACACATCACCAAATGTGTTTTTAAGTCCTGGATAGGTCTAATAGGGCAGATATGGCAGTTGGAGGATTACCTGACAAAACGCTCCAACACGACGACGCTAGCTAAACAAAATTTACCAAAAATTCAGATGTCCTGAAATGCGCTCCAACGCATCGGATTCTGTTAATACACACAGGAACACATCACCAGAAGTGTTTTTAAGTCCTGGATATGTCTAATAGGGCAGATATGGCAGTTGGAGGATTACCTGACAAAACGCTCCGACACGACGATGCTAGCTATACAAAAGTAGTCAAAAATTCAGATGTCCTGAAATGCGATCCAACGCATCGGATTCTGTTAATACACACACGAACACATCACCAAAGGTGGTTTTAAGTCCTAGATAGGTCTAATAGGGCCGATATGGCAGTTGGAGGACTACCTGACAAAACGCTCCGACACGACGATGCTAGCTATACAAAAGTAGTCAAAAATTCAGATGTCCTGAAATGCGCTCCAACGCATCGGATTCTGTTAATACACACACGAACACATCACCAAATGTGTTTTTAAGTCCTGGATAGGTCTAATAGGGCAGATATGGCAGTTGGAGGATTACCTGACAAAACGCTCCAACACGACGACGCTAGCTAAACAAAATTTACCAAAAATTCAGATGTCCTGAAATGCGATCCAACGCATCGGATTCTGTTAATACACACACGAACACATCACCAAAGGTGGTTTTAAGTCCTAGATAGGTCTAATAGGGCCGATATGGCAGTTGGAGGATTGCCTGACAAAACGCTCCAACACGACGATGCTAGCTATACAAAAGTAGCCAAAAATTCAGATGTCCTGAAATGCGCTCCAACGCATCGGATTCTGTTAATACACACAGGAACACATCACCAGAAGTGTTTTTAAGTCCTGGATATGTCTAATAGGGCAGATATGGCAGTTGGAGGATTACCTGACAAAACGCTCCGACACGACGATGCTAGCTATACAAAAGTAGTCAAAAATTCAGATGTCCTGAAATGCGATCCAACGCATCGGATTCTGTTAATACACACACGAACACATCACCAAAGGTGGTTTTAAGTCCTAGATAGGTCTAATAGGGCCGATATGGCAGTTGGAGGACTACCTGACAAAACGCTCCGACACGACGATGCTAGCTATACAAAAGTAGTCAAAAATTCAGATGTCCTGAAATGCGATCCAACGCATCGGATTCTGTTAATACACACACGAACACATAACCAAAGGTGGTTTTAAGTCCTAGATAGGTCTAATAGGGCCGATATGGCAGTTGGAGGATTACCTGACAAAACGCTCCGACACGACGATGCTAGCTATACAAAAGTAGTCAAAAATTCAGATGTCCTGAAATGCGCTCCAACGCATCGGATTCTGTTAATACACACACGAACACATCACCAAATGTGTTTTTAAGTCCTGAATAGGTCTAATAGGGCAGATATGGCAGTTGGCGGATTACCTGACAAAACGCTCCAACACGACGATGCTAGCTAAACAAAATTTACCAAAAATTCAGATGTCCTGAAATGCGCTCCAACGCATCGGATTCTGTTAATACACACACGAACACATCACCAAAAGTGTTTTTAAGTCCTGGATAGGTCTAATCGGGCCGATATGGCAGTTGGAGGATTACCTGACAAAACGCTCCAACACGACGATGCTAGCTATACAAAATTTACCAAAAATTCAGATGTCCTGAAATGCGATCCAACGCATCGGATTCTGTTAATACACACACGAACACATCACCAAAGGTGGTTTTAAGTCCTAGATAGGTCTAATAGGGCCGATATGGCAGTTGGAGGATTACCTGACAAAACGCCCCGACACGACGATGCTAGCTATACAAAAGTAGTCAAAAATTCAGATGTCCTGAAATGCGATCCAACGCATCGGATTCTGTTAATACACACACGAACACATCACCAAAGGTGGTTTTAAGTCCTAGATAGGTCTAATAGGGCCGATATGGCAGTTGGAGGATTACCTGACAAAACGCTCCGACACGACGATGCTAGCTATACAAAAGTAGTCAAAAATTCAGATGTCCTGAAATGCGCTCCAACGCATCGGATTCTGTTAATACACACACGAACACATCACCAAATGTGTTTTTAAGTCCTGGATAGGTCTAATAGGGCAGATATGGCAGTTGGAGGATTACCTGACAAAACGCTCCAACACGACGACGCTAGCTAAACAAAATTTACCAAAAATTCAGATGTCCTGAAATGCGCTCCAACGCATCGGATTCTGTTAATACACACACGAACACATCACCAAAAGTGTTTTTAAGTCCTGGATAGGTCTAATCGGGCCGATATGGCTGACAAAACGCTCCAACACGACGATGCTAGCTATACAAAAGTAACCAAAAATTCAGATGTCCTGAAATGCGATCCAACGCATCGGATTCTGTTAATACACACACGAACACATCACCAAAGGTGGTTTTAAGTCCTAGATAGGTCTAATAGGGCCGATATGGCAGTTGGAGGATTACCTGACAAAACGCTCCAACACGACGATGCTAGCTATACAAAAGTAGTCAAAAATTCAGATGTCCTGAAATGCGCTCCAACGCATCGGATTCTGTTAATACACACACGAACACATAACCAAAGGTGTTTTTAAGTCCTGGATAGGTCTAATAGGGCCGATATGGCAGTTGGAGGATTACCTGACAAAACGCTCCAACACGCCGATGCTAGCTATACAAAAGTAGTCAAAAATTCAGATGTCCTGAAATGCGCTCCAACGCATCGGATTCTGTTAATACACACACGAACACATCACCAAAGGTGTTTTTAAGTCCTGGATAGGTCTAATAGGGCCGATATGGCAGTTGGAGGATTACCTGACAAAACGCTCCAACACGACGATGCTAGCTATACAAAATTTACCAAAAATTCAGATGTCCTGAAATGCGCTCCAACGCATCGGATTCTGTTAATACACACACGAACACATCACCAAAGGTGGTTTTAAGTCCTAGATAGGTCTAATAGGGCAGATATGGCAGTTGGAGGATTACCTGACAAAACGCTCCAACACGACGACGCTAGCTAAACAAAATTGACCAAAAATTCAGATGTCCTGAAATGCGCCCCAACGCATCGGATTCTGTTATTACACACACGAACACATCACCAAAGGTGTTTTAAAGTCGTAGATAGGTCTAATCGATGCTAGCTATACAAAAGTAGCCAAAAATTCAGATGTCCTGAAATGCGCTCCAACGCATCGGACTCTGTTAATACACACACGAACACATCACCAAAGGTGTTTTAAAGTCGTAGATAGGTCTAATCGATGCTAGCTATACAAAAGTAGCCAAAAATTCAGATGTCCTGAAATGCGCTCCAACGCATCGGATTCTGTTAACTGTTGATTTTTTCAATGTAGAAAAATCGACATCTGTGGGGGTTCTGGCGGTTCCTATAGAATTTTCCACAGCTCATATCTCGAGAACGGTGCGTCGTAGAACAAAAAACATGCTAGCTACAAAATCTGCCTCAGTCACTTTGCTGTAGGACGTACGGTTTTTGAGATATGAGCAAATTAAGACCAACACTCATGATTTTTGCAATATAGAAAAATCGACATCTGTAGGGGTTCTGGCGGTTCCTATAGAATTTTCCACAGCTCATATCTCGAGAACGGTGCGTCGTAGAACAAAAAACATGCTAGCTACAAAATCTGCCTCAGTCACTTTGCTGTAGGACGTACGGTTTTTGAGATATGAGCAAATTAAGACCAACACTCATGATTTTTGCAATATAGAAAAATCGACATCTGTAGGGGTTCTGGCGGTTCCTATAGAATTTTCCACAGCTCATATCTCGAGAACGGTGCGTCGTAGAACAAAAAACATGTGCATAATTTTTGTAGCCTATGACTTGATCTAGAGGATGGCATTAGAAAATTTACGAAATAACCATTATTTGGGCTAATTTTTGACAAAAACAGGGAAATTTGATTCTCTGGCGTAAATTGTATGAAATTTTACATCGGCTTTGAAGGAAGGTCGATCTGAATTGTTGCTCTGGACGTGAATGCACAATGTGCAAGTATTCATCACAGCCAATCACCGGCAAGGCTATAATTAAAATTATTTTACTACAAAAAGTGCCTTATCCATTACAAATGATAACCTCATAACGATGAATTTGTCCTTTCTCCAGCCCCATCCTCTAGATCATGTCATAAGCTACAAAATCTGCCTCAGTCACTTTGCTGTAGGACGCACGGTTTTTGAGATATGATCAAATTAAGACCAACACTCATGATTTTTTCAATGTAGAAAAATCGACATCTGTAGGGGTTCTGGCGGTTCCTATACATCGGCTTTGAAGGAAGGTCGATCTGAATTGTTGCTCTGGACGTGAATTCACATTGTGCAAGTTTTCATCACAGCCAATCACCGGCAAGGCTATAATTAAAATTATTTTACTACAAAAAGTGCCTTATCCATTACAAATGATAACCTCATAACGGTGAATTTGTCCTTTCTCCCGCCCCATTCTCTAGATCAAGTCATAAGCTACAAAATCTGCCTCAGTCACTTTGCTGTGTGACGCACGGTTTTTGAGATATGAGCAAATTAAGACCAACACTCATGATTTTTTCAATGTAGAAAAATCGACATCTGTAGGGGTTCTGGCGGTTCCTATACATCGGCTTTGAAGGAAGGTCGATCTGAATTGTTGCTCTGGACGTGAATTCACATTGTGCAAGTTTTCATCACAGCCAATCACCGGCAAGGCTATAATTAAAATTATTTTACTACAAAAAGTGCCTTATCCATTAAAAATGATAACCTCATAACGGTGAATTTGTCCTTTCTCCAGCCCCATCCTCAAGATCATGTCATAAGCTACAAAATCTGCCTCAGTCACTTTGCTGTAGGACGCACGGTTTTTGAGATATGATCAAATTAAGACCAACACTCATGATTTTTTCAATGTAGAAAAATCGACATCTGTAGGGGTTCTGGCGGTTCCTATACATCGGCTTTGAAGGAAGGTCGATCTGAATTGTTGCTCTGGACGTGAATTCACATTGTGCAAGTTTTCATCACAGCCAATCACCGGCAAGGCTATAATTAAAATTATTTTACTACAAAAAGTGCCTTATCCATTACAAATGATAATATCATAACGGTGAATTTGTCCTTTCTCCAGCCCGATTCTCTAGATCAAGTCATAAGCTACAAAATCTGCCTCAGTCACTTTGCTGTGTGACGCACGGTTTTTGAGATATGAGCAAATTAAGACCAACACTCATGATTTTTTCAATGTAGAAAAATCGACATCTGTAGGGGTTCTGGCGGTTCCTATACATCGGCTTTGAAGGAAGGTCGATCTGAATTGTTGCTCTGGACGTGAATTCACATTGTGCAAGTTTTCATCACAGCCAATCACCGGCAAGGCTATAATTAAAATTATTTTACTACAAAAAGTGCCTTATCCATTAAAAATGATAACCTCATAACGATGAATTTGTCCTTTCTCCAGCCCCATCCTCTAGACCATGTCATAAGCTACAAAATCTGCCTCAGTCACTTTGCTGTAGGACGCACGGTTTTTGAGATATGATCAAATTAAGACCAACACTCATGATTTTTTCAATGTAGAAAAATCGACATCTGTAGGGGTTCTGGCGGTTCCTATACATCGGCTTTGAAGGAAGGTCGATCTGAATTGTTGCTCTGGACGTGAATTCACATTGTGCAAGTTTTCTGGCGGTTCCTATAGAATTTCCCACAGCTCATATCTCGAGAACGGTGCGTCGTAGAACAAAAAACATGTGCATAATTTTTGTAGCTTATGACTTGATCTAGAGGATTGCATTAGAAAATTTACGAAATAACCATTATTTGGGCAAATTTTTGAGAAAAGCAGGGAAATTTGTTTCTCTGGCGTAAATTGTATGAAATTTTACATCGGCTTTGAAGGAAGGTCGATCTGAATTGTTGCTCTGGACGTGAATTCACATTGTGCAAGTTTTCATCACAGCCAATCACCGGCAAGGCTATAATTAAAATTATTTTACTACAAAAAGTGCCTTATCCATTACAAATGATAACCTCATAACGGTGAATTTGTCCTTTCTCCAGCCCCATTCTCTAGATCAAGTCATAAGCTACAAAATCTGCCTCAGTCACTTTGCTGTGTGACGCACGGTTTTTGAGATATGAGCAAATTAAGACCAACACTCATGATTTTTTCAATGTAGAAAAATCGACATCTGTAGGGGTTATGGCGGTTCCTACAGAATTTTCCACAGCTCATATCTCGAGAACAGTGCGTCGTAGAACAAAAAACATGTGCATAATTTTTGTAGCATATGACTTGATCTAGAGGATGGCATTAGAAAATTTACGAAATAACCATTATTTGGGCAAATTTTTGACAAAAACAGGGAAATTTGATTCTCGGGCGTAAATTGTATGAAATTTTACATCGGCTTTGAAGGAAGGTCGATCTGAATTGTTGCTCTGGACGTGAATTCACATTGTGCAAGTTTTCATCACAGCCAATCACCGGCAAGGCTATAATTAAAATTATTTTACTACAAAAAGTGCCTTATCCATTACAAATGATAACCTCATAACGGTGAATTTGTCCTTTCTCCAGCTCCATTCTCTAGATCAAGTCATAAGCTACAAAATCTGCCTCAGTCACTTTGCTGTGTGACGCACGGTTTTTGAGATATGAGCAAATTAAGACCAACACTCATGATTTTTTCAATGTAGAAAAATCGACATCTGTAGGGGTTATGGCGGTTCCTATAGAATTTTCCACAGCTCATATCTCGAGAACGGTGCGTCGTAGAACAAAAAACATGCATATAATTTTTGTAGCATATGACTTGATCTAGAGGATGGCATTAGAAAATTTACGAAATAACCATTATTTGGGCAAATTTTTGACAAAAACAGGGAAATTTGATTCTCTGGCGTAAATTGTATGAAATTTTACATCGGCTTTGAAGGAAGGTCGATCTGAATTGTTGCTCTGGACGTGAATTCACATTGTGCAAGTTTTCATCACACCAATCACCGGCAAGGCTATAATTAAAATTATTTTACTACAAAAAGTGCCTTATCCATTACAAATGATAACCTCATAACGGTGAATTTGTCCTTTCTCCAGCCCCATCCTCTAGATCAAGTCATAAGCTACAAAATCTGCCTCAGTCACTTTGCTGTGTGACGCACGGTTTTTGAGATATGAGCAAATTAAGACCAACACTCATGATTTTTGCAATGTAGAAAAATCGACATCTGTAGGGGTTCTGGCGGTTCCTATAGAATTTTCGTCAGCTCATATCTCGAGAACGGTGCGTCGTAGAACAAAAAACATATACATAATTTTTGTAGCATATGACTTGATCTAGAGGATGGCATTAGAAAATTTACGAAATAACCATTATTTGGGCAAATTTTTGAGAAAAACAGGGAAATTTGTTTCTCTGGCGTAAATTGTATGAAATTTTACATCGGCTTTGAAGGAAGGTCGATCTGAATTGTTGCTCTGGACGTGAATTCACATTGTGCAAGTTTTCATCACACCAATCACCGGCAAGGCTATAATTAAAATTATTTTACTACAAAAAGTGCCTTATCCATTACAAATGATAACCTCATAACGGTGAATTTGTCCTTTCTCCAGCCCCATCCTCTAGATCAAGTCATAAGCTACAAAATCTGCCTCAGTCACTTTGCTGTGTGACGCACGGTTTTTGAGATATGAGCAAATTAAGACCAACACTCATGATTTTTTCAATGTAGAAAAATCGACATCTGTAGGGGTTCTGGCGGTTCCTATAGAATTTTCCACAGCTCATATCTCGAGAACGGTGCGTCGTAGAACAAAAAACATGTACATAATTTTTGTAGTATATGACTTGATCTAGAGGATGGCATTAGAAAATTTACGAAATAACCATTATTTGGGCAAATTTTTGACAAAAACAGCGAAATTTGTTTCTCTGGCGTAAATTGTATGAAATTTTACATCGGCTTTGAAGGAAGGTCGATCTGAATTGTTGCTCTGGACGTGAATTCACATTGTGCAAGTTTTCGTCACAGCCAATCACCGGCAAGGCTATAATTAAAATTATTTTACTACAAAAAGTGCCTTATCCATTACAAATGATAACCTCATAACGGTGAATTTGTCCTTTCTCCAGCCCCATCCTCTAGATCAAGTCATAAGCTAAAAAATTTGCCTCAGTCGCTTTGCTGTAGGACGCACGGTTTTTGAGATATGAGCAAATTAAGACCAACACTCATGATTTTTTCAATGTAGAAAAATCGACATCTGTAGGGGTTCTGGCGGTTCCTATACATCGGCTTTGAAGGAAGGTCGATCTGAATTGTTGCTCTGGACGTGAATTCACATTGTGCAAGTTTTCTGGCGGTTCCTATAAAATTTTCCACAGCTCATATCTCGAGAACGGTGCGTCGTAGAACAAAAAACATGCTAGCTACAAAATCTGCCTCAGTCACTTTGCTGTAGGACGTACGGTTTTTGAGATATGAGCAAATTAAGACCAACACTCATGATTTTTGCAATATAGAAAAATCGACATCTGTAGGGGTTCTGGCGGTTCCTATAGAATTTTCCACAGCTCATATCTCGAGAACGGTGCGTCGTAGAACAAAAAACATGTACATAATTTTTGTAGCATATTACTTGATCTAGAGGATGGCATTAGAAAATTTACGAAATAACCATTATTTGGGCAAATTTTTGACAAAAACAGGGAAATTTGATTCTCTGGCGTAAATTGTATGAAATTTTACATCGGCTTTGAAGGAAGGTCGATCTGAATTGTTGCTCTGGACGTGAATTCACATTGTGCAAGTTTTCATCACAGCCAATCACCGGCAAGGCTATAATTAAAATTATTTTACTACAAAAAGTGCCTTATCCATTACAAATGATAACCTCATAACGGTGAATTTGTCCTTTCTCCAGCCCCATTCTCTAGATCAAGTCATAAGCTACAAAATCTGCCTCAGTCACTTTGCTGTGTGACGCACGGTTTTTGAGATATGAGCAAATTAAGACCAACACTCATGATTTTTTCAATGTAGAAAAATCGACATCTGTAGGGGTTCTGGCGGTTCCTATACATCGGCTTTGAAGGAAGGTCGATCTGAATTGTTGCTCTGGACGTGAATTCACATTGTGCAAGTTTTCTGGCGGTTCCTATAGAATTTTCCACAGCTCATATCTCGAGAACGGTGCGTCGTAGAACAAAAAACATGTACATAATTTTTGTAGCTTATGACTTGATCTAGAGGATTGCATTAGAAAATTTACGAAATAACCATTATTTGGGCAAATTTTTGAGAAAAACAGCGAAATTTGTTTCTCTGGCGTAAATTGTATGAAATTTTACATCGGCTTTGAAGGAAGGTCGATCTGAATTGTTGCTCTGGACGTGAATTCACATTGTGCAAGTTTTCATCACAGCCAATCACCGGCAAGGCTATAATTAAAATTATTTTACTACAAAAAGTGCCTTATCCATTACAAATGATAACCTCATAACGGTGAATTTGTCCTTTCTCCAGCCCCATCCTCTAGATCAAGTCATAAGCTACAAAATCTGCCTCAGTCACTTTGCTGTAGGACGCACGGTTTTTGAGATATGAGCAAATTAAGACCAACACTCATGATTTTTTCAATGTAGAAAAATCGACATCTGCAGGGGTTCTGGCGGTTCCTATAGAATTTTCCACAGCTCATATCTCGAGAACGGTGCGTCGTAGAACAAAAAACATGTACATAATTTTTGTAGCTTATGACTTGATCTAGAGGATTGCATTAGAAAATTTACGAAATAACTATTATTTGGGCAAATTTTTGAGAAAAACAGGGAAATTTGTTTCTCTGGCGTAAATTGTATGAAATTTTACATCGGCTTTGAAGGAAGGTCGATCTGAATTGTTGCTCTGGACGTGAATTCACATTGTGCAAGTTTTCATCACAGCCAATCACCGGCAAGGCTATAATTAAAATTATTTTACTACAAAAAGTGCCTTATCCATTACAAATGATAACCTCATAACGGTGAATTTGTCCTTTCTCCAGCCCCATCCTCTAGATCAAGTCATAAGCTACAAAATCTGCCTCAGTCACTTTGCTGTAGGACGCACGGTTTTTGAGATATGAGCAAATTAAGACCAACACTCATGATTTTTTCAATATAGAAAAATCGACATCTGCAGGGGTTCTGGCGGTTCCTATAGAATTTTCCACAGCTCATATCTCGAGAACGGTGCGTCGTAGAACAAAAAACATGTACATAATTTTTGTAGCTTATGACTTGATCTAGAGGATGGCATTAGAAAATTTACGAAATAACCATTATTTGGGCAAATTTTTGAGAAAAACAGGGAAATTTGTTTCTCTGGCGTAAATTGTATGAAATTTTACATCGGCTTTGAAGGAAGGTCGATCTGAATTGTTGCTCTGGACGTGAATTCACATTGTGCAAGTTTTCATCACAGCCAATCACCGGCAAGGCTATAATTAAAATTATTTTACTACAAAAAGTGCCTTATCCATTACAAATGATAACCTCATAACGGTGAATTTGTCCTTTCTCCAGCTCCATCCTCTAGATCAAGTCATAAGCTACAAAATCTGCCTCAGTCACTTTGCTGTAGGACGCACGGTTTTTGAGATATGAGCAAATTAAGACCAACACTCATGACTTTTTCAATATAGAAAAATCGACATCTGCAGGGGTTCTGGCGGTTCCTATAGAATTTTCCACAGCTCATATCTCGAGAACGGTGCGTCGTAGAACAAAAAACATGCACATAATTTTTGTAGCTTATGACTTGATCTAGAGGATGGCATTAGAAAATTTACGAAATAACCATTATTTGGGCAAATTTTTGAGAAAAACAGGGAAATTTGTTTCTCTGGCGTAAATTGTATGAAATTTTACATCGGCTTTGAAGGAAGGTCGATCTGAATTGTTGCTCTGGACGTGAATTCACATTGTGCAAGTTTTCATCACAGCCAATCACCGGCAAGGCTATAATTAAAATTATTTTACTACAAAAAGTGCCTTATCCATTAAAAATGATAACCTCATAACGGTGAATTAGTCCTTTCTGCATCCCCATACTCTAGATCAAGTCATAAGCTACAAAATCTGCCTCAGTCACTTTGCTGTAGGACGCACGGTTTTTGAGATATGAGCAAATTAAGACCAACACTCATGACTTTTTCAATATAGAAAAATCGACATCTGCAGGGGTTCTGGCGGTTCCTATAGAATTTTCCACAGCTCATATCTCGAGAACGGTGCGTCGTAGAACAAAAAACATGTACATAATTTTTGTAGCTTATGACTTGATCTAGAGGATGGCATTAGAAAATTTACGAAATAACCATTATTTGGGCAAATTTTTGAGAAAAACAGGGAAATTTGTTTCTCTGGCGTAAATTGTATGAAATTTTACATCGGCTTTGAAGGAAGGTCGATCTGAATTGTTGCTCTGGACGTGAATTCACATTGTGCAAGTTTTCATCACAGCCAATCACCGGCAAGGCTATAATTAAAATTATTTTACTACAAAAAGTGCCTTATCCATTAAAAATGATAACCTCATAACGGTGAATTAGTCCTTTCTGCATCCCCATACTCTAGATCAAGTCATAAGCTACAAAATCTGCCTCAGTCACTTTGCTGTAGGACGCACGGTTTTTGAGATATGAGCAAATTAAGACCAACACTCATGACTTTTTCAATATAGAAAAATCGACATCTGCAGGGGTTCTGGCGGTTCCTATAGAATTTTCCACAGCTCATATCTCGAGAACGGTGCGTCGTAGAACAAAAAACATGTACATAATTTTTGTAGCTTATGACTTGATCTAGAAGATGGCATTAGAAAATTTACGAAATAACCATTATTTGGGCAAATTTTTGACAAAAACAGGGAAATTTGTTTCTCTGGCGTAAATTATATGAAATTTTACATCGGCTTTGAAGGAAGGTCGATCTGAATTGTTGCTCTGGACGTGAATTCACATTGTGCAAGTTTTCATCACAGCCAATCACCGGCAAGGCTATAATTAAAATTATTTTACTACAAAAAGTGCCTTATCCATTACAAATGATAACCTCATAACGGTGAATTTGTCCTTTCTCCAGCCCCATCCTCTAGATCAAGTCATAAGCTACAAAATCTGCCTCAGTCACTTTGCTGTAGGACGCACGGTTTTTGAGATATGAGCAAATTAAGACCAACACTCATGATTTTTTCAATGTAGAAAAATTGACATCTGCAGGGGTTCTGGCGGTTCCTATAGAATTTTCCACAGCTCATATCTCGAGAACGGTGCGTCGTAGAACAAAAAACATGTACATAATTTTTGTAGCTTATGACTTGATCTAGAGGATGGCATTAGAAAATTTACGAAATAACCATTATTTGGGCAAATTTTTGAGAAAAACAGGGAAATTTGTTTCTCTGGCGTAAATTGTATGAAATTTTACATCGGCTTTGAAGGAAGGTCGATCTGAATTGTTGCTCTGGACGTGAATTCACATTGTGCAAGTTTTCATCACAGCCAATCACCGGCAAGGCTATAATTAAAATTATTTTACTACAAAAAGTGCCTTATCCATTACAAATGATAACCTCATAACGGTGAATTTGTCCTTTCTCCAGCCCCATCCTCTAGATCAAGTCATAAGCTACAAAATCTGCCTCAGTCACTTTGCTGTAGGACGCACGGTTTTTGAGATATGAGCAAATTAAGACCAACACTCATGATTTTTTCAATGTAGAAAAATCGACATCGGTAGGGGTTCTGGCGGTTCCTATAGAATTTTCAAAAAAAAACATGTACATAATTTTTGTAGCTTATGACTTGATCTAGAGGATGGCATTAGAAAATTTACGAAATAACCATTATTTGGGCAAATTTTTTGACAAAAACAGCGAAATTTGTTTCTCTGGCGTAAATTGTATGAAATTTTACATCGGCTTTGAAGGAAGGTCGATCTGAATTGTTGCTCTGGACGTGAATTCACATTGTGCAAGTTTTCATCACAGCCAATCACCGGCAAGGCTATAATTAAAATTATTTTACTACAAAAAGTGCCTTATCCATTAAAAATGATAACCTCATAACGGTGAATTAGTCCTTTCTGCATCCCCATACTCTAGATCAAGTCATAAGCTACAAAATCTGCCTCAGTCACTTTGCTGTAGGACGCACGGTTTTTGAGATATGAGCAAATTAAGACCAACACTCATGACTTTTTCAATATAGAAAAATCGACATCTGCAGGGGTTCTGGCGGTTCCTATAGAATTTTCCACGGCTCATATCTCGAGAACGGTGCGTCGTAGAACAAAAAACATGTTCATAATTTTTGTAGCTTATGACTTGATCTAGAGGATGGCATTAGAAAATTTACGAAATAACCATTATTTGGGCAAATTTTTGAGAAAAACAGGGAAATTTGTTTCTCTGGCGTAAATTGTATGAAATTTTACATCGGCTTTGAAGGAAGGTCGATCTGAATTGTTGCTCTGGACGTGAATTCACATTGTGCAAGTTTTCATCACAGCCAATCACCGGCAAGGCTATAATTAAAATTATTTTACTACAAAAAGTGCCTTATCCATTAAAAATGATAACCTCATAACGGTGAATTAGTCCTTTCTGCATCCCCATACTCTAGATCAAGTCATAAGCTACAAAATCTGCCTCAGTCACTTTGCTGTAGGACGCACGGTTTTTGAGATATGAGCAAATTAAGACCAACACTCATGACTTTTTCAATATAGAAAAATCGACATCTGCAGGGGTTCTGGCGGTTCCTATAGAATTTTCCACGGCTCATATCTCGAGAACGGTGCGTCGTAGAACAAAAAACATGTTCATAATTTTTGTAGCTTATGACTTGATCTAGAGGATGGCATTAGAAAATTTACGAAATAACCATTATTTGGGCAAATTTTTGAGAAAAACAGGGAAATTTGTTTCTCTGGCGTAAATTGTATGAAATTTTACATCGGCTTTGAAGGAAGGTCGATCTGAATTGTTGCTCTGGACGTGAATTCACATTGTGCAAGTTTTCATCACAGCCAATCACCGGCAAGGCTATAATTAAAATTATTTTACTACAAAAAGTGCCTTATCCATTACAAATGATAACCTCATAACGGTGAATTTGTCCTTTCTCCAGCCCCATCCTCTAGATCAAGTCATAAGCTACAAAATCTGCCTCAGTCACTTTGCTGTAGGACGCACGGTTTTTGAGATATGAGCAAATTAAGACCAACACTCATGATTTTTTCAATGTAGAAAAATCGACATCTGCAGGGGTTCTGGCGGTTCCTATAGAATTTTCCACAGCTCATATCTCGAGAACGGTGCGTCGTAGAACAAAAAACATGTACATAATTTTTGTAGCTTATGACTTGATCTAGAGGATGGCATTAGAAAATTTACGAAATAACCATTATTTGGGCAAATTTTTGAGAAAAACAGGGAAATTTGTTTCTCTGGCGTAAATTGTATGAAATTTTACATCGGCTTTGAAGGAAGGTCGATCTGAATTGTTGCTCTGGACGTGAATTCACATTGTGCAAGTTTTCATCACAGCCAATTACCGGCAAGGCTATAATTAAAATTATTTTACTACAAAAAGTGCCTTATCCATTAAAAATGATAACCTCATAACGGTGAATTTGTCCTTTCTCCAGCCCCATCCTCTAGATCAAGTCATAAGTTACAAAATCTGCCTCAGCCACTTTGCTGTAGGACGCACGGTTTTTGAGATATGAGCAAATTAAGACCAACACTCATGATTTTTTCAATATAGAAAAATCGACATCTGTAGGGGTTCTGGCGGTTCCTATAGAATTTTTCACAGCTCATATCTCGAGAACGGTGCGTCGTAGAACAAAAAACATGTGCATAATTTTTGTAGCCTATGACTTGATCTAGAGGATGGCATTAGAAAATTTACGAAATAACCATTATTTGGGCAAATTTTTGAGAAAAACAGGAAAATTTGTTTCTCTGGCGTAAATTGTATGAAATTTTACATCGGCTTTGAAGGAAGGTCGATCTGAATTGTTGCTCTTGACGTGAATTCACATTGTGCAAGTTTTCATCACAGCCAATTACCGGCAAGGCTATAATTAAAATTATTTTACTACAAAAAGTGCCTTATCCATTAAAAATGATAACCTCATAACGGTGAATTTGTCCTTTCTCCAGCCCCATCCTCTAGATCAAGTCATAAGTTACAAAATCTGCCTCAGCCACTTTGCTGTAGGACGCACGGTTTTTGAGATATGAGCAAATTAAGACCAACACTCATGATTTTTTCAATATAGAAAAATCGACATCTGTAGGGGTTCTGGCGGTTCCTATAGAATTTTCCACAGCTCATATCTCGAGAACGGTGCGTCGTAGAACAAAAAACATGTGCATAATTTTTGTAGCCTATGACTTGATCTAGAGGATGGCATTAGAAAATTTACGAAATAACCATTATTTGGGCAAATTTTTGAGAAAAACAGGAAAATTTGTTTCTCTGGCGTAAATTGTATGAAATTTTACATCGGCTTTGAAGGAAGGTCGATCTGAATTGTTGCTCTTGACGTGAATTCCCATTGTGCAAGTTTTCATCACAGCCAATCACCGGCAAGGCTATAATTAAAATTATTTTACTACAAAAAGTGCCTTATCCATTACAAATGATAACCTCATAACGGTGAATTTGTCCTTTCTGCAGCCCCATACTCTAGATCAAGTCATAAGCTACAAAATCTGCCTCAGTCACTTTGCTGTAGGACGCACGGTTTTTGAGATATGAGCAAATTAAGACCAACACTCATGACTTTTTCAATATAGAAAAATCGACATCTGCAGGGGTTCTGGCGGTTCCTATAGAATTTTCCACAGCTCATATCTCGAGAACGGTGCGTCGTAGAACAAAAAACATGTACATAATTTTTGTAGCTTATGACTTGATCTAGAGGATGGCATTAGAAAATTTACGAAATAACCATTATTTGGGCAAATTTTTGAGAAAAACAGGAAAATTTGTTTCTCTGGCGTAAATTGTATGAAATTTTACATCGGCTTTGAAGGAAGGTCGATCTGAATTGTTGCTCTGGACGTGAATTCACATTGTGCAAGTTTTCATCACAGCCAATCACCGGCAAGGCTATAATTAAAATTATTTTACTACAAAAAGTGCCTTATCCATTACAAATGATAACCTCATAACGGTGAATTTGTCCTTTCTCCAGCCCCATCCTCTAGATCAAGTCATAAGCTACAAAATCTGCCTCAGTCACTTTGCTGTAGGACGCACGGTTTTTGAGATATGAGCAAATTAAGACCAACACTCATGATTTTTTCAATGTAGAAAAATCGACATCTGCAGGGGTTCTGGCGGTTCCTATAGAATTTTCCACAGCTCATATCTCGAGAACGGTGCGTCGTAGAACAAAAAACATGTACATAATTTTTGTAGCTTATGACTTGATCTAGAGGATGGCATTAGAAAATTTACGAAATAACCATTATTTGGGCAAATTTTTGAGAAAAACAGGGAAATTTGTTTCTCTGGCGTAAATTGTATGAAATTTTACATCGGCTTTGAAGGAAGGTCGATCTGAATTGTTGCTCTTGACGTGAATTCACATTGTGCAAGTTTTCATCACAGCCAATTACCGGCAAGGCTATAATTAAAATTATTTTACTACAAAAAGTGCCTTATCCATTAAAAATGATAACCTCATAACGGTGAATTTGTCCTTTCTCCAGCCCCATCCTCTAGATCAAGTCATAAGTTACAAAATCTGCCTCAGCCACTTTGCTGTAGGACGCACGGTTTTTGAGATATGAGCAAATTAAGACCAACACTCATGATTTTTTCAATATAGAAAAATCGACATCTGTAGGGGTTCTGGCGGTTCCTATAGAATTTTCCACAGCTCATATCTCGAGAACGGTGCGTCGTAGAACAAAAAACATGTGCATAATTTTTGTAGCCTATGACTTGATCTAGAGGATGGCATTAGAAAATTTACGAAATAACCATTATTTGGGCAAATTTTTGAGAAAAACAGGAAAATTTGTTTCTCTGGCGTAAATTGTATGAAATTTTACATCGGCTTTGAAGGAAGGTCGATCTGAATTGTTGCTCTGGACGTGAATTCACATTGTGCAAGTTTTCATCACAGCCAATCACCGGCAAGGCTATAATTAAAATTATTTTACTACAAAAAGTGCCTTATCCATTACAAATGATAACCTCATAACGGTGAATTTGTCCTTTCTCCAGCCCCATCCTCTAGATCAAGTCATAAGCTACAAAATCTGCCTCAGTCACTTTGCTGTAGGACGCACGGTTTTTGAGATATGAGCAAATTAAGACCAACACTCATGATTTTTTCAATGTAGAAAAATCGACATCTGCAGGGGTTCTGGCGGTTCCTATAGAATTTTCCACAGCTCATATCTCGAGAACGGTGCGTCGTAGAACAAAAAACATGTACATAATTTTTGTAGCTTATGACTTGATCTAGAGGATGGCATTAGAAAATTTACGAAATAACCATTATTTGGGCAAATTTTTGAGAAAAACAGGGAAATTTGTTTCTCTGGCGTAAATTGTATGAAATTTTACATCGGCTTTGAAGGAAGGTCGATCTGAATTGTTGCTCTTGACGTGAATTCACATTGTGCAAGTTTTCATCACAGCCAATTACCGGCAAGGCTATAATTAAAATTATTTTACTACAAAAAGTGCCTTATCCATTAAAAATGATAACCTCATAACGGTGAATTTGTCCTTTCTCCAGCCCCATCCTCTAGATCAAGTCATAAGTTACAAAATCTGCCTCAGCCACTTTGCTGTAGGACGCACGGTTTTTGAGATATGAGCAAATTAAGACCAACACTCATGATTTTTTCAATATAGAAAAATCGACATCTGTAGGGGTTCTGGCGGTTCCTATAGAATTTTCCACAGCTCATATCTCGAGAACGGTGCGTCGTAGAACAAAAAACATGTGCATAATTTTTGTAGCCTATGACTTGATCTAGAGGATGGCATTAGAAAATTTACGAAATAACCATTATTTGGGCAAATTTTTGAGAAAAACAGGAAAATTTGTTTCTCTGGCGTAAATTGTATGAAATTTTACATCGGCTTTGAAGGAAGGTCGATCTGAATTGTTGCTCTTGACGTGAATTCCCATTGTGCAAGTTTTCATCACAGCCAATCACCGGCAAGGCTATAATTAAAATTATTTTACTACAAAAAGTGCCTTATCCATTACAAATGATAACCTCATAACGGTGAATTTGTCCTTTCTGCAGCCCCATACTCTAGATCAAGTCATAAGCTACAAAATCTGCCTCAGTCACTTTGCTGTAGGACGCACGGTTTTTGAGATATGAGCAAATTAAGACCAACACTCATGACTTTTTCAATATAGAAAAATCGACATCTGCAGGGGTTCTGGCGGTTCCTATAGAATTTTCCACAGCTCATATCTCGAGAACGGTGCGTCGTAGAACAAAAAACATGTACATAATTTTTGTAGCTTATGACTTGATCTAGAGGATTGCATTAGAAAATTTACGAAATAACTATTATTTGGGCAAATTTTTGAGAAAAACAGGGAAATTTGTTTCTCTGGCGTAAATTGTATGAAATTTTACATCGGCTTTGAAGGAAGGTCGATCTGAATTGTTGCTCTGGACGTGAATTCACATTGTGCAAGTTTTCATCACAGCCAATCACCGGCAAGGCTATAATTAAAATTATTTTACTACAAAAAGTGCCTTATCCATTACAAATGATAACCTCATAACGGTGAATTTGTCCTTTCTCCAGCCCCATCCTCTAGATCAAGTCATAAGCTACAAAATCTGCCTCAGTCACTTTGCTGTAGGACGCACGGTTTTTGAGATATGAGCAAATTAAGACCAACACTCATGATTTTTTCAATATAGAAAAATCGACATCTGCAGGGGTTCTGGCGGTTCCTATAGAATTTTCCACAGCTCATATCTCGAGAACGGTGCGTCGTAGAACAAAAAACATGTACATAATTTTTGTAGCTTATGACTTGATCTAGAGGATGGCATTAGAAAATTTACGAAATAACCATTATTTGGGCAAATTTTTGAGAAAAACAGGGAAATTTGTTTCTCTGGCGTAAATTGTATGAAATTTTACATCGGCTTTGAAGGAAGATCGATCTGAATTGTTGCTCTGGACGTGAATTCACATTGTGCAAGTTTTCATCACAGCCAATCACCGGCAAGGCTATAATTAAAATTATTTTACTACAAAAAGTGCCTTATCCATTACAAATGATAACCTCATAACGGTGAATTTGTCCTTTCTCCAGCCCCATCCTCTAGATCAAGTCATAAGCTACAAAATCTGCCTCAGTCACTTTGCTGTAGGACGCACGGTTTTTGAGATATGAGCAAATTAAGACCAACACTCATGATTTTTTCAATGTAGAAAAATCGACATCTGCAGGGGTTCTGGCGGTTCCTATAGAATTTTCCACAGCTCATATCTCGAGAACGGTGCGTCGTAGAACAAAAAACATGTACATAATTTTTGTAGCTTATGACTTGATCTAGAGGATGGCATTAGAAAATTTACGAAATAACCATTATTTGGGCAAATTTTTGAGAAAAACAGGGAAATTTGTTTCTCTGGCGTAAATTGTATGAAATTTTACATCGGCTTTGAAGGAAGGTCGATCTGAATTGTTGCTCTGGACGTGAATTCACATTGTGCAAGTTTTCATCACAGCCAATCACCGGCAAGGCTATAATTAAAATTATTTTACTACAAAAAGTGCCTTATCCATTACAAATGATAACCTCATAACGGTGAATTTGTCCTTTCTCCAGCCCCATCCTCTAGATCAAGTCATAAGCTACAAAATCTGCCTCAGTCACTTTGCTGTAGGACGCACGGTTTTTGAGATATGAGCAAATTAAGACCAACACTCATGATTTTTTCAATGTAGAAAAATCGACATCTGCAGGGGTTCTGGCGGTTCCTATAGAATTTTCCACAGCTCATATCTCGAGAACGGTGCGTCGTAGAACAAAAAACATGTACATAATTTTTGTAGCTTATGACTTGATCTAGAGGATGGCATTAGAAAATTTACGAAATAACCATTATTTGGGCAAATTTTTGAGAAAAACAGGGAAATTTGTTTCTCTGGCGTAAATTGTATGAAATTTTACATCGGCTTTGAAGGAAGGTCGATCTGAATTGTTGCTCTTGACGTGAATTCACATTGTGCAAGTTTTCATCACAGCCAATCACCGGCAAGGCTATAATTAAAATTATTTTACTACAAAAAGTGCCTTATCCATTACAAATGATAACCTCATAACGGTGAATTTGTCCTTTCTCCAGCCCCATCCTCTAGATCAAGTCATAAGTTACAAAATCTGCCTCAGCCACTTTGCTGTAGGACGCACGGTTTTTGAGATATGAGCAAATTAAGACCAACACTCATGATTTTTTCAATATAGAAAAATCGACATCTGTAGGGGTTCTGGCGGTTCCTATAGAATTTTCCACAGCTCATATCTCGAGAACGGTGCGTCGTAGAACAAAAAACATGTGCATAATTTTTGTAGCCTATGACTTGATCTAGAGGATGGCATTAGAAAATTTACGAAATAACCATTATTTGGGCAAATTTTTGAGAAAAACAGGAAAATTTGTTTCTCTGGCGTAAATTGTATGAAATTTTACATCGGCTTTGAAGGAAGGTCGATCTGAATTGTTGCTCTTGACGTGAATTCCCATTGTGCAAGTTTTCATCACAGCCAATCACCGGCAAGGCTATAATTAAAATTATTTTACTACAAAAAGTGCCTTATCCATTACAAATGATAACCTCATAACGGTGAATTTGTCCTTTCTGCAGCCCCATACTCTAGATCAAGTCATAAGCTACAAAATCTGCCTCAGTCACTTTGCTGTAGGACGCACGGTTTTTGAGATATGAGCAAATTAAGACCAACACTCATGACTTTTTCAATATAGAAAAATCGACATCTGCAGGGGTTCTGGCGGTTCCTATAGAATTTTCCACAGCTCATATCTCGAGAACGGTGCGTCGTAGAACAAAAAACATGTACATAATTTTTGTAGCTTATGACTTGATCTAGAGGATGGCATTAGAAAATTTACGAAATAACCATTATTTGGGCAAATTTTTGAGAAAAACAGGAAAATTTGTTTCTCTGGCGTAAATTGTATGAAATTTTACATCGGCTTTGAAGGAAGGTCGATCTGAATTGTTGCTCTGGACGTGAATTCACATTGTGCAAGTTTTCATCACAGCCAATCACCGGCAAGGCTATAATTAAAATTATTTTACTACAAAAAGTGCCTTATCCATTACAAATGATAACCTCATAACGGTGAATTTGTCCTTTCTCCAGCCCCATCCTCTAGATCAAGTCATAAGCTACAAAATCTGCCTCAGTCACTTTGCTGTAGGACGCACGGTTTTTGAGATATGAGCAAATTAAGACCAACACTCATGATTTTTTCAATGTAGAAAAATCGACATCTGCAGGGGTTCTGGCGGTTCCTATAGAATTTTCCACAGCTCATATCTCGAGAACGGTGCGTCGTAGAACAAAAAACATGTACATAATTTTTGTAGCTTATGACTTGATCTAGAGGATGGCATTAGAAAATTTACGAAATAACCATTATTTGGGCAAATTTTTGAGAAAAACAGGGAAATTTGTTTCTCTGGCGTAAATTGTATGAAATTTTACATCGGCTTTGAAGGAAGGTCGATCTGAATTGTTGCTCTGGACGTGAATTCACATTGTGCAAGTTTTCATCACAGCCAATTACCGGCAAGGCTATAATTAAAATTATTTTACTACAAAAAGTGCCTTATCCATTAAAAATGATAACCTCATAACGGTGAATTAGTCCTTTCTGCATCCCCATACTCTAGATCAAGTCATAAGCTACAAAATCTGCCTCAGTCACTTTGCTGTAGGACGCACGGTTTTTGAGATATGAGCAAATTAAGACCAACACTCATGACTTTTTCAATATAGAAAAATCGACATCTGCAGGGGTTCTGGCGGTTCCTATAGAATTTTCCACAGCTCATATCTCGAGAACGGTGCGTCGTAGAACAAAAAACATGTACATAATTTTTGTAGCTTATGACTTGATCTAGAGGATGGCATTAGAAAATTTACGAAATAACCATTATTTGGGCAAATTTTTGAGAAAAACAGGGAAATTTGTTTCTCTGGCGTAAATTGTATGAAATTTTACATCGGCTTTGAAGGAAGGTCGATCTGAATTGTTGCTCTGGACGTGAATTCACATTGTGCAAGTTTTCATCACAGCCAATCACCGGCAAGGCTATAATTAAAATTATTTTACTACAAAAAGTGCCTTATCCATTACAAATGATAACCTCATAACGGTGAATTTGTCCTTTCTCCAGCCCCATCCTCTAGATCAAGTCATAAGCTACAAAATCTGCCTCAGTCACTTTGCTGTAGGACGCACGGTTTTTGAGATATGAGCAAATTAAGACCAACACTCATGATTTTTTCAATGTAGAAAAATCGACATCTGCAGGGGTTCTGGCGGTTCCTATAGAATTTTCCACAGCTCATATCTCGAGAACGGTGCGTCGTAGAACAAAAAACATGTACATAATTTTTGTAGCTTATGACTTGATCTAGAGGATGGCATTAGAAAATTTACGAAATAACCATTATTTGGGCAAATTTTTGAGAAAAACAGGGAAATTTGTTTCTCTGGCGTAAATTGTATGAAATTTTACATCGGCTTTGAAGGAAGGTCGATCTGAATTGTTGCTCTGGACGTGAATTCACATTGTGCAAGTTTTCATCACAGCCAATCACCGGCAAGGCTATAATTAAAATTATTTTACTACAAAAAGTGCCTTATCCATTAAAAATGATAACCTCATAACGGTGAATTAGTCCTTTCTGCATCCCCATACTCTAGATCAAGTCATAAGCTACAAAATCTGCCTCAGTCACTTTGCTGTAGGACGCACGGTTTTTGAGATATGAGCAAATTAAGACCAACACTCATGACTTTTTCAATATAGAAAAATCGACATCTGCAGGGGTTCTGGCGGTTCCTATAGAATTTTCCACAGCTCATATCTCGAGAACGGTGCGTCGTAGAACAAAAAACATGTACATAATTTTTGTAGCTTATGACTTGATCTAGAAGATGGCATTAGAAAATTTATGAAATAACCATTATTTGGGCAAATTTTTGACAAAAACAGGGAAATTTGTTTCTCTGGCGTAAATTATATGAAATTTTACATCGGCTTTGAAGGAAGGTCGATCTGAATTGTTGCTCTGGACGTGAATTCACATTGTGCAAGTTTTCATCACAGCCAATCACCGGCAAGGCTATAATTAAAATTATTTTACTACAAAAAGTGCCTTATCCATTACAAATGATAACCTCATAACGGTGAATTTGTCCTTTCTCCAGCCCCATCCTCTAGATCAAGTCATAAGCTACAAAATCTGCCTCAGTCACTTTGCTGTAGGACGCACGGTTTTTGAGATATGAGCAAATTAAGACCAACACTCATGATTTTTTCAATGTAGAAAAATTGACATCTGCAGGGGTTCTGGCGGTTCCTATAGAATTTTCCACAGCTCATATCTCGAGAACGGTGCGTCGTAGAACAAAAAACATGTACATAATTTTTGTAGCTTATGACTTGATCTAGAGGATGGCATTAGAAAATTTACGAAATAACCATTATTTGGGCAAATTTTTGAGAAAAACAGGGAAATTTGTTTCTCTGGCGTAAATTGTATGAAATTTTACATCGGCTTTGAAGGAAGGTCGATCTGAATTGTTGCTCTGGACGTGAATTCACATTGTGCAAGTTTTCATCACAGCCAATCACCGGCAAGGCTATAATTAAAATTATTTTACTACAAAAAGTGCCTTATCCATTACAAATGATAACCTCATAACGGTGAATTTGTCCTTTCTCCAGCCCCATCCTCTAGATCAAGTCATAAGCTACAAAATCTGCCTCAGTCACTTTGCTGTAGGACGCACGGTTTTTGAGATATGAGCAAATTAAGACCAACACTCATGATTTTTTCAATGTAGAAAAATCGACATCTGCAGGGGTTCTGGCGGTTCCTATAGAATTTTCCACAGCTCATATCTCGAGAACGGTGCGTCGTAGAACAAAAAACATGTACATAATTTTTGTAGCTTATGACTTGATCTAGAGGATGGCATTAGAAAATTTACGAAATAACCATTATTTGGGCAAATTTTTGAGAAAAACAGGGAAATTTGTTTCTCTGGCGTAAATTGTATGAAATTTTACATCGGCTTTGAAGGAAGGTCAATCTGAATTGTTGCTCTGGACGTGAATTCACATTGTGCAAGTTTTCATCACAGCCAATCACCGGCAAGGCTATAATTAAAATTATTTTACTACAAAAAGTGCCTTATCCATTAAAAATGATAACCTCATAACGGTGAATTAGTCCTTTCTGCATCCCCATACTCTAGATCAAGTCATAAGCTACAAAATCTGCCTGAGTCACTTTGCTGTAGGACGCACGGTTTTTGAGATATGAGCAAATTAAGACCAACACTCATGATTTTTTCAATGTAGAAAAATCGACATCTGTAGGGGTTCTGGCGGTTCCTATAGAATTTTCCACAGGTCATATCTCGAGAACGGTGCGTCGTAGAACAAAAAACGTGTACATAATTTTTGTAGCTTATGACTTGATCTAGAGGATGGCATTAGAAAATTTACGAAATAACCATTATTTGGGCAAATTTTTGAGAAAAACAGGGAAATTTGTTTCTCTGGCGTAAATTGTATGAAATTTTACATCGGCTTTGAAGGAAGGTCGATCTGAATTGTTGCTCTGGACGTGAATTCACATTGTGCAAGTTTTCATCACAGCCAATCACCGGCAAGGCTATAATTAAAATTATTTTACTACAAAAAGTGCCTTATCCATTACAAATGATAACCTCATAACGGTGAATTTGTCCTTTCTCCAGCCCCATTCTCTAGATCAAGTCATAAGCTACAAAATCTGCCTCAGTTACTTTGCTGTGTGACGAACGGTTTTTGAGATATGAGCAAATTAAGACCAACACTCATGATTTTTTCAATGTAGAAAAATCGACATCTGTAGGGGTTCTGGCGGTTCCTATAGAATTTTCCACAGCTCATATCTCGAGAACGGTGCGTCGTAGAACAAAAAACATGCGCATAATTTTTGTAGCCTATGACTTGATCTAGAGGATGACATTAGAAAATTTACGAAATAACCATTATTTGGGCAAATTTTTGAGATAAACAGGGAAATTTGTTTCTCTGGCGTAAATTGTATGAAATTTTACATCGGCTTTGAAGGAAGGTCGATCTGAATTGTTGCTCTGGACGTGAATTCACATTGTGCAAGTTTTCATCACAGCCAATCACCGGCAAGGCTATAATTAAAATTATTTTACTACAAAAAGTGCCTTATCCATTAAAAATAATAACCTCATAACGGTGAATTTGTCCTTTCTCCAGCCCCATCCTCTAGATCATGTCATAAGCTACAAAATCTGCCTCAGTCACTTTGCTGTGTGACGCACGGTTTTTGAGATATGAGCAAATAAAGACCAACACTCATGATTTTTTCAATGTAGAAAAATCGACATCTGTAGGGATTCTGGCGGTTCCTATAGAATTTTCCACAGCTCATATCTCGAGAACGGTGCGTCGTAGAACAAAAAACATGTACATAATTTTTGTAGCTTATGACTTGATCTAGAGGATGACATTAGAAAATTTACGAAATAACCATTATTTGGGCAAATTTTTGACAAAAACAGCGAAATTTGTTTCTCTGGCGTAAATTGTATGAAATTTTACATCGGCTTTGAAGGAAGGTCGATCTGAATTGTTGCTCTGGACGTGAATTCACATTGTGCAAGTTTTCATCACAGCCAATCCACCGGCAAGGCTATAATTAAAAATTATTTTACTACAAAAAGTGCCTTATCCATTAAAAATGATAACCTCATAACGGTGAATTTGTCCTTTCTCAGCCGTCCTCTAGATCAAGTCATAAGCTACAAAATCTGCCTCAGTCATTTATGCTGTAGGACGCACGGTTTTTGAGATATGAGCAAATTAAGACCAACACTCATGATTTTTCAATGTAGAAAATTCGACATCGGTAGGGGTTCTGGCGGTTCCTATAGAATTTTCAAAAAAAACATGTACATAATTTTTTGTAGCTTATGACTTGATCTAGAGGATGGCATTAGAAAATTACGAAATAACCATTATTTGGGCAAATTTTTGACAAAAACAGCGAAATTTGTTTCTCTGGCGTAAATTGTATGAAATTTTACATCGGCTTTGAAGGAAGGTCGATCTGAATTGTTGCTCTGGACGTGAATTCACATTGTGCAAGTTTTCATCACAGCCAATCACCGGCAAGGCTATAATTAAAATTATTTTACTACAAAAAGTGCCTTATCCATTAAAAATGATAACCTCATAACGGTGAATTAGTCCTTTCTGCATCCCCATACTCTAGATCAAGTCATAAGCTACAAAATCTGCCTCAGTCACTTTGCTGTAGGACGCACGGTTTTTGAGATATGAGCAAATTAAGACCAACACTCATGACTTTTTCAATATAGAAAAATCGACATCTGCAGGGGTTCTGGCGGTTCCTATAGAATTTTCCACAGCTCATATCTCGAGAACGGTGCGTCGTAGAACAAAAAACATGTACATAATTTTTGTAGCTTATGACTTGATCTAGAGGATGGCATTAGAAAATTTACGAAATAACCATTATTTGGGCAAATTTTTGAGAAAAACAGGGAAATTTGTTTCTCTGGCGTAAATTGTATGAAATTTTACATCGGCTTTGAAGGAAGGTCGATCTGAATTGTTGCTCTGGACGTGAATTCACATTGTGCAAGTTTTCATCACAGCCAATCACCGGCAAGGCTATAATTAAAATTATTTTACTACAAAAAGTGCCTTATCCATTAAAAATGATAACCTCATAACGGTGAATTAGTCCTTTCTGCATCCCCATACTCTAGATCAAGTCATAAGCTACAAAATCTGCCTCAGTCACTTTGCTGTAGGACGCACGGTTTTTGAGATATGAGCAAATTAAGACCAACACTCATGACTTTTTCAATATAGAAAAATCGACATCTGCAGGGGTTCTGGCGGTTCCTATAGAATTTTCCACAGCTCATATCTCGAGAACGGTGCGTCGTAGAACAAAAAACATGTACATAATTTTTGTAGCTTATGACTTGATCTAGAGGATGGCATTAGAAAATTTACGAAATAACCATTATTTGGGCAAATTTTTGAGAAAAACGGGGAAATTTGTTTCTCTGGCGTAAATTGTATGAAATTTTACATCGGCTTTGAAGGAAGGTCGATCTGAATTGTTGCTCTGGACGTGAATTCACATTGTGCAAGTTTTCATCACAGCCAATCACCGGCAAGGCTATAATTAAAATTATTTTACTACAAAAAGTGCCTCATCCATTAAAAATGATAACCTCATAACGGTGAATTTGTCCTTTCTACAGCCCCGTCCTCTAGATCAAGTCATAAGCTACAAAATCTGCCTCAGTCACTTTGCTGTGTGACGCACGGTTTTTGAGATATGAGCAAATAAAGACCAACACTCATGATTTTTTCAATGTAGAAAAATCGACATCTGTAGGGGTTCTGGCGGTTCCTATAGAATTTTCCACAGGTCATATCTCGAGAACGGTGCGTCGTAGAACAAAAAACGTGTACATAATTTTTGTAGCTTATGACTTGATCTAGAGGATGGCATTAGAAAATTTACGAAATAACCATTATTTGGGCAAATTTTTGAGAAAAACGGGGAAATTTGTTTCTCTGGCGTAAATTGTATGAAATTTTACATCGGCTTTGAAGGAAGGTCGATCTGAATTGTTGCTCTGGACGTGAATTCACATTGTGCAAGTTTTCATCACAGCCAATCACCGGCAAGGCTATAATTAAAATTATTTTACTACAAAAAGTGCCTTATCCATTAAAAATGATAACCTCATAACGGTGAATTAGTCCTTTCTGCATCCCCATACTCTAGATCAAGTCATAAGCTACAAAATCTGCCTCAGTCACTTTGCTGTAGGACGCACGGTTTTTGAGATATGAGCAAATTAAGACCAACACTCATGACTTTTTCAATATAGAAAAATCGACATCTGCAGGGGTTCTGGCGGTTCCTATAGAATTTTCCACAGCTCATATCTCGAGAACGGTGCGTCGTAGAACAAAAACATGTACATAATTTTTGTAGCTTATGACTTGATCTAGAGGATGGCATTAGAAAATTTACGAAATAACCATTATTTGGGCAAATTTTTGAGAAAAACAGGGAAATTTGTTTCTCTGGCGTAAATTGTATGAAATTTTACATCGGCTTTGAAGGAAGGTCGATCTGAATTGTTGCTCTGGACGTGAATTCACATTGTGCAAGTTTTCATCACAGCCAATCACCGGCAAGGCTATAATTAAAATTATTTTACTACAAAAAGTGCCTTATCCATTAAAAATGATAACCTCATAACGGTGAATTAGTCCTTTCTGCATCCCCATACTCTAGATCAAGTCATAAGCTACAAAATCTGCCTCAGTCACTTTGCTGTAGGACGCACGGTTTTTGAGATATGAGCAAATTAAGACCAACACTCATGACTTTTTCAATATAGAAAAATCGACATCTGCAGGGGTTCTGGCGGTTCCTATAGAATTTTCCACAGCTCATATCTCGAGAACGGTGCGTCGTAGAACAAAAAACATGTACATAATTTTTGTAGCTTATGACTTGATCTAGAGGATGGCATTAGAAAATTTACGAAATAACCATTATTTGGGCAAATTTTGAGAAAAACAGGGAAATTTGTTTCTCTGGCGTAAATTGTATGAAATTTTACATCGGCTTTGAAGGAAGGTCGATCTGAATTGTTGCTCTGGACGTGAATTCACATTGTGCAAGTTTTCATCACAGCCAATCACCGGCAAGGCTATAATTAAAATTATTTTACTACAAAAAGTGCCTTATCCATTAAAAATGATAACCTCATAACGGTGAATTAGTCCTTTCTGCATCCCCATACTCTAGATCAAGTCATAAGCTACAAAATCTGCCTCAGTCACTTTGCTGTAGGACGCACGGTTTTTGAGATATGAGCAAATTAAGACCAACACTCATGACTTTTTCAATATAGAAAAATCGACATCTGCAGGGGTTCTGGCGGTTCCTATAGAATTTTCCACAGGTCATATCTCGAGAACGGTGCGTCGTAGAACAAAAAACGTGTACATAATTTTTGTAGGTTATGACTTGATCTAGAGGATGGCATTAGAAAATTTACGAAATAACCATTATTTGGGCAAATTTTTGAGAAAAACAGGGAAATTTGTTTCTCTGGCGTAAATTGTATGAAATTTTACATCGGCTTTGAAGGAAGGTCGATCTGAATTGTTGGTCTGGACGTGAATTCACATTGTGCAAGTTTTCATCACAGCCAATCACCGGCAAGGCTATAATTAAAATTATTTTACTACAAAAAGTGCCTTATCCATTAAAAATGATAACCTCATAACGGTGAATTAGTCCTTTCTGCATCCCCATACTCTAGATCAAGTCATAAGCTACAAAATCTGCCTCAGTCACTTTGCTGTAGGACGCACGGTTTTTGAGATATGAGCAAATTAAGACCAACACTCATGACTTTTTCAATATAGAAAAATCGACATCTGCAGGGGTTCTGGCGGTTCCTATAGAATTTTCCACAGCTCATATCTCGAGAACGGTGCGTCGTAGAACAAAAAACATGTACATAATTTTTGTAGCTTATGACTTGATCTAGAGGATGGCATTAGAAAATTTACGAAATAACCATTATTTGGGCAAATTTTTGAGAAAAACAGGGAAATTTGTTTCTCTGGCGTAAATTGTATGAAATTTTACATCGGCTTTGAAGGAAGGTCGATCTGAATTGTTGCTCTGGACGTGAATTCACATTGTGCAAGTTTTCATCACAGCCAATCACCGGCAAGGCTATAATTAAAATTATTTTACTACAAAAAGTGCCTTATCCATTAAAAATGATAACCTCATAACGGTGAATTAGTCCTTTCTGCATCCCCATACTCTAGATCAAGTCATAAGCTACAAAATCTGCCTCAGTCACTTTGCTGTAGGACGCACGGTTTTTGAGATATGAGCAAATTAAGACCAACACTCATGACTTTTTCAATATAGAAAAATCGACATCTGCAGGGGTTCTGGCGGTTCCTATAGAATTTTCCACAGCTCATATCTCGAGAACGGTGCGTCGTAGAACAAAAAACATGTACATAATTTGTGTAGCTTATGACTTGATCTAGAGGATGGCATTAGAAAATTTACGAAATAACCATTATTTGGGCAAATTTTTGAGAAAAACAGGGAAATTTGTTTCTCTGGCGTAAATTGTATGAAATTTTACATCGGCTTTGAAGGAAGGTCGATCTGAATTGTTGCTCTGGACGTGAATTCACATTGTGCAAGTTTTCATCACAGCCAATCACCGGCAAGGCTATAATTAAAATTATTTTACTACAAAAAGTGCCTTATCCATTAAAAATGATAACCTCATAACGGTGAATTAGTCCTTTCTGCATCCCCATACTCTAGATCAAGTCATAAGCTACAAAATCTGCCTCAGTCACTTTGCTGTAGGACGCACGGTTTTTGAGATATGAGCAAATTAAGACCAACACTCATGACTTTTTCAATATAGAAAAATCGACATCTGCAGGGGTTCTGGCGGTTCCTATAGAATTTTCCACAGCTCATATCTCGAGAACGGTGCGTCGTAGAACAAAAAACATGTACATAATTTTTGTAGCTTATGACTTGATCTAGAGGATGGCATTAGAAAATTTACGAAATAACCATTATTTGGGCAAATTTTTGAGAAAAACAGGGAAATTTGTTTCTCTGGCGTAAATTGTATGAAATTTTACATCGGCTTTGAAGGAAGGTCGATCTGAATTGTTGCTCTGGACGTGAATTCACAATGTGCAAGTTTTCATCACAGCCAATCACCGGCAAGGCTATAATTAAAATTATTTTACTACAAAAAGTGCCTTATCCATTAAAAATGATAACCTCATAACGGTGAATTAGTCCTTTCTGCATCCCCATACTCTAGATCAAGTCATAAGCTACAAAATCTGCCTCAGTCACTTTGCTGTAGGACGCACGGTTTTTGAGATATGAGCAAATTAAGACCAACACTCATGACTTTTTCAATATAGAAAAATCGACATCTGCAGGGGTTCTGGCGGTTCCTATAGAATTTTCCACAGCTCATATCTCGGGAACGGTGCGTCGTAGAACAAAAAACATGCACATAATTTTTGTAGCTTATGACTTGATCTAGAGGATGGCATTAGAAAATTTACGAAATAACCATTATTTGGGCAAATTTTTGAGAAAAACAGGGAAATTTGTTTCTCTGGCGTAAATTGTATGAAATTTTACATCGGCTTTGAAGGAAGGTCGATCTGAATTGTTGCTCTGGACGTGAATTCACATTGTGCAAGTTTTCATCACAGCCAATCACCGGCAAGGCTATAATTAAAATTATTTTACTACAAAAAGTGCCTTATCCATTACAAATGATAACCTCATAACGGTGAATTTGTCCTTTCGCCAGCCCCATCCTCTAGATCAAGTCATAAGCTACAAAATCTGCCTCAGTCACTTTGCTGTAGGACGCACGGTTTTTGAGATATGAGCAAATTAAGACCAACACTCATGACTTTTTCAATATAGAAAAATCGACATCTGTAGGGGTTCTGGCGGTTCCTATAGAATTTTCCACAGGTCATATCTCGAGAACGGTGCGTCGTAGAACAAAAAACGTGTACATAATTTTTGTAGCTTATGACTTGATCTAGAGGATGGCATTAGAAAATTTACGAAATAACCATTATTTGGGCAAATTTTTGAGAAAAACAGGGAAATTTGTTTCTCTGGCGTAAATTGTATGAAATTTTACATCGGCTTTGAAGGAAGGTCGATCTGAATTGTTGCTCTGGACGTGAATTCACATTGTGCAAGTTTTCATCACAGCCAATCACCGGCAAGGCTATAATTAAAATTATTTTACTACAAAAAGTGCCTTATCCATTAAAAATGATAACCTCATAACGGTGAATTAGTCCTTTCTGCATCCCCATACTCTAGATCAAGTCATAAGCTACAAAATCTGCCTCAGTCACTTTGCTGTAGGACGCACGGTTTTTGAGATATGAGCAAATTAAGACCAACACTCATGACTTTTTCAATATAGAAAAATCGACATCTGCAGGGGTTCTGGCGGTTCCTATAGAATTTTCCACAGCTCATATCTCGAGAACGGTGCGTCGTAGAACAAAAAACATGTACATAATTTTTGTAGCTTATGACTTGATCTAGAGGATGGCATTAGAAAATTTACGAAATAACCATTATTTGGGCAAATTTTTGACAAAAACAGGGAAATTTGATTCTCTGGCGTAAATTGTATGAAATTTTACATCGGCTTTGAAGGAAGGTCGATCTGAATTGTTGCTCTGGACGTGAATTCACATTGTGCAAGTTTTCATCACAGCCAATCACCGGCAAGGCTATAATTAAAATTATTTTACTACAAAAAGTGCCTTATCCATTACAAATGATAACCTCATAACGGTGAATTAGTCCTTTCTGCATCCCCATACTCTAGATCAAGTCATAAGCTACAAAATCTGCCTCAGTCACTTTGCTGTAGGACGCACGGTTTTTGAGATATGAGCAAATTAAGACCAACACTCATGACTTTTTCAATATAGAAAAATCGACATCTGCAGGGGTTCTGGCGGTTCCTATAGAATTTTCCACAGCTCATATCTCGAGAACGGTGCGTCGTAGAACAAAAAACATGCACATAATTTTTGTAGCTTATGATTTGATCTAGAGGATGGCATTAGAAAATTTACGAAATAACCAATATTTGGGCAAATTTTTGAGAAAAACAGGGAAATTTGTTTCTCTGGCGTAAATTGTATGAAATTTTACATCGGCTTTGAAGGAAGGTCGATCTGAATTGTTGCTCTGGACGTGAATTCACATTGTGCAAGTTTTCATCACAGCCAATCACCGGCAAGGCTATAATTAAAATTATTTTACTACAAAAAGTGCCTTATCCATTAAAAATGATAACCTCATAACGGTGAATTAGTCCTTTCTGCATCCCCATACTCTAGATCAAGTCATAAGCTACAAAATCTGCCTCAGTCACTTTGCTGTAGGACGCACGGTTTTTGAGATATGAGCAAATTAAGACCAACACTCATGATTTTTTCAATGTAGAAAAATCGACATCTGTAGGGGTTCTGGCGGTTCCTATAGAATTTTCCACAGGTCATATCTCGAGAACGGTGCGTCGTAGAACAAAAAACGTGTACATAATTTTTGTAGCTTATGACTTGATCTAGAGGATGGCATTAGAAAATTTACGAAATAACCATTATTTGGGCAAATTTTTGAGAAAAACAGGGAAATTTGTTTCTCTGGCGTAAATTGTATGAAATTTTACATCGGCTTTGAAGGAAGGTCGATCTGAATTGTTGCTCTGGACGTGAATTCACATTGTGCAAGTTTTCATCACAGCCAATCACCGGCAAGGCTATAATTAAAATTATTTTACTACAAAAAGTGCCTTATCCATTAAAAATGATAACCTCATAACGGTGAATTTGTCCTTTCTGCATCCCCATACTCTAGATCAAGTCATAAGCTACAAAATCTGCCTCAGTCACTTTGCTGTAGGACGCACGGTTTTTGAGATATGAGCAAATTAAGACCAACACTCATGACTTTTTCAATATAGAAAAATCGACATCTGCAGGGGTTCTGGCGGTTCCTATAGAATTTTCCACAGCTCATATCTCGAGAACGGTGCGTCGTAGAACAAAAAACATGCACATAATTTTTGTAGCTTATGATTTGATCTAGAGGATGGCATTAGAAAATTTACGAAATAACCATTATTTGGGCAAATTTTTGAGAAAAACAGGGAAATTTGTTTCTCTGGCGTAAATTGTATGAAATTTTACATCGGCTTTGAAGGAAGGTCGATCTGAATTGTTGCTCTGGACGTGAATTCACATTGTGCAAGTTTTCATCACAGCCAATCACCGGCAAGGCTATAATTAAAATTATTTTACTACAAAAAGTGCCTTATCCATTAAAAATGATAACCTCATAACGGTGAATTAGTCCTTTCTGCATCCCCATACTCTAGATCAAGTCATAAGCTACAAAATCTGCCTCAGTCACTTTGCTGTAGGACGCACGGTTTTTGAGATATGAGCAAATTAAGACCAACACTCATGATTTTTTCAATGTAGAAAAATCGACATCTGTAGGGGTTCTGGCGGTTCCTATAGAATTTTCCACAGGTCATATCTCGAGAACGGTGCGTCGTAGAACAAAAAACGTGTACATAATTTTTGTAGCTTATGACTTGATCTAGAGGATGGCATTAGAAAATTTACGAAATAACCATTATTTGGGCAAATTTTTGAGAAAAACAGGGAAATTTGTTTCTCTGGCGTAAATTGTATGAAATTTTACATCGGCTTTGAAGGAAGGTCGATCTGAATTGTTGCTCTGGACGTGAATTCACATTGTGCAAGTTTTCATCACAGCCAATCACCGGCAAGGCTATAATTAAAATTATTTTACTACAAAAAGTGCCTTATCCATTAAAAATGATAACCTCATAACGGTGAATTTGTCCTTTCTGCATCCCCATACTCTAGATCAAGTCATAAGCTACAAAATCTGCCTCAGTCACTTTGCTGTAGGACGCACGGTTTTTGAGATATGAGCAAATTAAGACCAACACTCATGACTTTTTCAATATAGAAAAATCGACATCTGTAGGGGTTCTGGCGGTTCCTATAGAATTTTCCACAGCTCATATCTCGAGAACGGTGCGTCGTAGAACAAAAAACATGCACATAATTTTTGTAGCTTATGATTTGATCTAGAGGATGGCATTAGAAAATTTACGAAATAACCATTATTTGGGCAAATTTTTGAGAAAAACAGGGAAATTTGTTTCTCTGGCGTAAATTGTATGAAATTTTACATCGGCTTTGAAGGAAGGTCGATCTGAATTGTTGCTCTGGACGTGAATTCACATTGTGCAAGTTTTCATCACAGCCAATCACCGGCAAGGCTATAATTAAAATTATTTTACTACAAAAAGTGCCTTATCCATTACAAATGATAACCTCATAACGGTGAATTTGTCCTTTCTGCATCCCCATACTCTAGATCAAGTCATAAGCTACAAAATCTGCCTCAGTCACTTTGCTGTAGGACGCACGGTTTTTGAGATATGAGCAAATTAAGACCAACACTCATGACTTTTTCAATATAGAAAAATCGACATCTGCAGGGGTTCTGGCGGTTCCTATAGAATTTTCCACAGCTCATATCTCGAGAATGGTGCGTCGTAGAACAAAAAACATGCACATAATTTTTGTAGCTTATGATTTGATCTAGAGGATGGCATTAGAAAATTTACGAAATAACCATTATTTGGGCAAATTTTTGAGAAAAACAGGGAAATTTGTTTCTCTGGCGTAAATTGTATGAAATTTTACATCGGCTTTGAAGGAAGGCCGATCTGAATTGTTGCTCTGGACGTGAATTCACATTGTGCAAGTTTTCATCACAGCCAATCACCGGCAAGGCTATAATTAAAATTATTTTACTACAAAAAGTGCCTTATCCATTACAAATGATAACCTCATAACGGTGAATTTGTCCTTTCTCCAGCCCCATCCTCTAGATCAAGTCATAAGCTACAAAATCTGCCTCAGTCACTTTGCTGTAGGACGCACGGTTTTTGAGATATGAGCAAATTAATACCAACACTCATGATTTTTTCAATGTAGAAAAATCGACATCTGTAGTGGTTCTGGCGGTTCCTATAGAATTTTCCACAGCTCATATCTCGAGAACGATGCGTCGTAGAACAAAAAACATGTACATAATTTTTGTAGCTTATGACTTGATCTAGAGGATTGCATTAGAAAATTTACGAAATAACCATTATTTGGGCAAATTTTTGAGAAAAGCAGGGAAATTTGTTTCTCTGGCGTAAATTGTATGAAATTTTACATCGGCTTTGAAGGAAGGTCGATCTGAATTGTTGCTCTGGACGTGAATTCACATTGTGCAAGTTTTCATCACAGCCAATCACCGGCAAGGCTATAATTAAAATTATTTTACTACAAAAAGTGCCTTATCCATTACAAATGATAACCTCATAACGGTGAATTTGTCCTTTCCCCAGCCCCCCCCCATTAAAAATGATAACCTCATAACGGTGAATTTGTCCTTTCTCCAGCCCCATCCTCTAGATCAAGTCATAAGCTACAAAATTTGCCTCAGTCACTTTGCTGTAGGACGCACGGTTTTTGAGATATGAGCAAATTAAGACCAACACTCATGATTTTTTCAATGTAGAAAAATCGACATCTGTAGGGGTTATGGCGGTTCCTATAGAATTTTCCACAGCTCATATCTCGAGAACGGTGCGTCGTAGAACAAAAAACATGTACATAATTTTTGTAGCATATGACTTGATCTAGAGGATGGCATTAGAAAATTTACGAAATAACCATTATTTGGGCAAATTTTTGACAAAAACAGCGAAATTTGTTTCTCTGGCGTAAATTGTATGAAATTTTACATCGGCTTTGAAGGAAGGTCGATCTGAATTGTTGCTCTGGACGTGAATTCACATTGTGCAAGTTTTCATCACACCAATCACCGGCAAGGCTATAATTAAAATTATTTTACTACAAAAAGTGCCTTATCCATTACAAATGATAACCTCATCATGGTGAATTTTTCCTTTCTCCAGCCCCATCCTCTAGATCAAGTCATAAGCTACAAAATCTGCCTCAGTCACTTTGCTGTGTGACGCACGGTTTTTGAGATATGAGCAAATTAAGACCAACACTCATGATTTTTTCAATGTAGAAAAATCGACATCTGTAGGGGTTCTGGCGGTTCCTATAGAATTTTCCACAGCTCATATCTCGAGAACGGTGCGTCGTAGAACAAAAAACATGTACATAATTTTTGTAGTATATGACTTGATCTAGAGGATGGCATTAGAAAATTTACGAAATAACCATTATTTGGGCAAATTTTTGACAAAAACAGCGAAATTTGTTTCTCTGGCGTAAATTGTATGAAATTTTACATCGGCTTTGAAGGAAGGTCGATCTGAATTGTTGCTCTGGACGTGAATTCACATTGTGCAAGTTTTCATCACACCAATCACCAGCAAGGCTATAATTAAAATTATTTTACTACAAAAAGTGCCTTATCCATTACAAATGATAACCTCATCATGGTGAATTTTTCCTTTCTCCAGCCCCATCCTCTAGATCAAGTCATAAGCTACAAAATTTGCCTCAGTCACTTTGCTGTAGGACGCACGGTTTTTGAGATATGAGCAAATTAAGACCAACACTCATGATTTTTTCAATGTAGAAAAATCGACATCTGTAGGGGTTCTGGCGGTTCCTATACATCGGCTTTGAAGGAAGGTCGATCTGAATTGTTGCTCTGGACGTGAATTCACATTGTGCAAGTTTTCTGGCGGTTCCTATAGAATTTTCCACAGCTCATATCTCGAGAACGGTGCGTCGTAGAACAAAAAACATGCTAGCTACAAAATCTGCCTCAGTCACTTTGCTGTAGGACGTACGGTTTTTGAGATATGAGCAAATTAAGACCAACACTCACGATTTTTGCAATATAGAAAAATCGACATCTGTAGGGGTTCTGGCGGTTCCTATAGAATTTTCCACAGCTCATATCTCGAGAACGGTGCGTCGTAGAACAAAAAACATGTACATAATTTTTGTAGCATATGACTTGATCTAGAGGATGGCATTAGAAAATTTACGAAATAACCATTATTTGGGCAAATTTTTGACAAAAACAGCGAAATTTGTTTCTCTGGCGTAAATTGTATGAAATTTTACATCGGCTTTGAAGGAAGGTCGATCTGAATTGTTGCTCTGGACGTGAATTCACATTGTGCAAGTTTTCATCACACCAATCACCGGCAAGGCTATAATTAAAATTATTTTACTACAAAAAGTGCCTTATCCATTACAAATGATAACCTCATCATGGTGAATTTTTCCTTTCTCCAGCCCCATCCTCTAGATCAAGTCATAAGCTACAAAATCTGCCTCAGTCACTTTGCTGTGTGACGCACGGTTTTTGAGATATGAGCAAATTAAGACCAACACTCATGATTTTTTCAATGTAGAAAAATCGACATCTGTAGGGGTTCTGGCGGTTCCTATAGAATTTTCCACAGCTCATATCTCGAGAACGGTGCGTCGTAGAACAAAAAACATGTACATAATTTTTGTAGTATATGACTTGATCTAGAGGATGGCATTAGAAAATTTACGAAATAACCATTATTTGGGCAAATTTTTGACAAAAACAGCGAAATTTGTTTCTCTGGCGTAAATTGTATGAAATTTTACATCGGCTTTGAAGGAAGGTCGATCTGAATTGTTGCTCTGGACGTGAATTCACATTGTGCAAGTTTTCATCACACCAATCACCGGCAAGGCTATAATTAAAATTATTTTACTACAAAAAGTGCCTTATCCATTACAAATGATAACCTCATCATGGTGAATTTTTCCTTTCTCCAGCCCCATCCTCTAGATCAAGTCATAAGCTACAAAATTTGCCTCAGTCACTTTGCTGTAGGACGCACGGTTTTTGAGATATGAGCAAATTAAGACCAACACTCATGATTTTTTCAATGTAGAAAAATCGACATCTGTAGGGGTTCTGGCGGTTCCTATACATCGGCTTTGAAGGAAGGTCGATCTGAATTGTTGCTCTGGACGTGAATTCACATTGTGCTAGTTTTCTGGCGGTTCCTATAGAATTTTCCACAGCTCATATCTCGAGAACGGTGCGTCGTAGAACAAAAAACATGCTAGCTACAAAATCTGCCTCAGTCACTTTGCTGTAGGACGTACGGTTTTTGAGATATGAGCAAATTAAGACCAACACTCACGATTTTTGCAATATAGAAAAATCGACATCTGTAGGGGTTCTGGCGGTTCCTATAGAATTTTCCACAGCTCATATCTCGAGAACGGTGCGTCGTAGAACAAAAAACATGTACATAATTTTTGTAGCATATGACTTGATCTAGAGGATGGCATTAGAAAATTTACGAAATAACCATTATTTGGGCAAATTTTTGACAAAAACAGCGAAATTTGTTTCTCTGGCGTAAATTGTATGAAATTTTACATCGGCTTTGAAGGAAGGTCGATCTGAATTGTTGCTCTGGACGTGAATTCACATTGTGCAAGTTTTCATCACACCAATCACCGGCAAGGCTATAATTAAAATTATTTTACTACAAAAAGTGCCTTATCCATTACAAATGATAACCTCATCATGGTGAATTTTTCCTTTCTCCAGCCCCATCCTCTAGATCAAGTCATAAGCTACAAAATCTGCCTCAGTCACTTTGCTGTGTGACGCACGGTTTTTGAGATATGAGCAAATTAAGACCAACACTCATGATTTTTTCAATGTAGAAAAATCGACATCTGTAGGGGTTCTGGCGGTTCCTATAGAATTTTCCACAGCTCATATCTCGAGAACGGTGCGTCGTAGAACAAAAAACATGTACATAATTTTTGTAGTATATGACTTGATCTAGAGGATGGCATTAGAAAATTTACGAAATAACCATTATTTGGGCAAATTTTTGACAAAAACAGCGAAATTTGTTTCTCTGGCGTAAATTGTATGAAATTTTACATCGGCTTTGAAGGAAGGTCGATCTGAATTGTTGCTCTGGACGTGAATTCACATTGTGCAAGTTTTCATCACACCAATCACCGGCAAGGCTATAATTAAAATTATTTTACTACAAAAAGTGCCTTATCCATTACAAATGATAACCTCATCATGGTGAATTTTTCCTTTCTCCAGCCCCATCCTCTAGATCAAGTCATAAGCTACAAAATTTGCCTCAGTCACTTTGCTGTAGGACGCACGGTTTTTGAGATATGAGCAAATTAAGACCAACACTCATGATTTTTTCAATGTAGAAAAATCGACATCTGTAGGGGTTCTGGCGGTTCCTATACATCGGCTTTGAAGGAAGGTCGATCTGAATTGTTGCTCTGGACGTGAATTCACATTGTGCAAGTTTTCTGGCGGTTCCTATAGAATTTTCCACAGCTCATATCTCGAGAACGGTGCGTCGTAGAACAAAAAACATGCTAGCTACAAAATCTGCCTCAGTCACTTTGCTGTAGGACGTACGGTTTTTGAGATATGAGCAAATTAAGACCAACACTCACGATTTTTGCAATATAGAAAAATCGACATCTGTAGGGGTTCTGGCGGTTCCTATAGAATTTTCCACAGCTCATATCTCGAGAACGGTGCGTCGTAGAACAAAAAACATGTACATAATTTTTGTAGCATATGACTTGATCTAGAGGATGGCATTAGAAAATTTACGAAATAACCATTATTTGGGCAAATTTTTGACAAAAACAGCGAAATTTGTTTCTCTGGCGTAAATTGTATGAAATTTTACATCGGCTTTGAAGGAAGGTCGATCTGAATTGTTGCTCTGGACGTGAATTCACATTGTGCAAGTTTTCATCACACCAATCACCGGCAAGGCTATAATTAAAATTATTTTACTACAAAAAGTGCCTTATCCATTACAAATGATAACCTCATCATGGTGAATTTTTCCTTTCTCCAGCCCCATCCTCTAGATCAAGTCATAAGCTACAAAATCTGCCTCAGTCACTTTGCTGTGTGACGCACGGTTTTTGAGATATGAGCAAATTAAGACCAACACTCATGATTTTTTCAATGTAGAAAAATCGACATCTGTAGGGGTTCTGGCGGTTCCTATAGAATTTTCCACAGCTCATATCTCGAGAACGGTGCGTCGTAGAACAAAAAACATGTACATAATTTTTGTAGTATATGACTTGATCTAGAGGATGGCATTAGAAAATTTACGAAATAACCATTATTTGGGCAAATTTTTGACAAAAACAGCGAAATTTGTTTCTCTGGCGTAAATTGTATGAAATTTTACATCGGCTTTGAAGGAAGGTCGATCTGAATTGTTGCTCTGGACGTGAATTCACATTGTGCAAGTTTTCATCACACCAATCACCGGCAAGGCTATAATTAAAATTATTTTACTACAAAAAGTGCCTTATCCATTACAAATGATAACCTCATCATGGTGAATTTTTCCTTTCTCCAGCCCCATCCTCTAGATCAAGTCATAAGCTACAAAATTTGCCTCAGTCACTTTGCTGTAGGACGCACGGTTTTTGAGATATGAGCAAATTAAGACCAACACTCATGATTTTTTCAATGTAGAAAAATCGACATCTGTAGGGGTTCTGGCGGTTCCTATACATCGGCTTTGAAGGAAGGTCGATCTGAATTGTTGCTCTGGACGTGAATTCACATTGTGCAAGTTTTCATCACACCAATCACCGGCAAGGCTATAATTAAAATTATTTTACTACAAAAAGTGCCTTATCCATTACAAATGATAACCTCATAACAGTGAATTTGTCCTTTCTCCAGCCCCATCCTCTAGATCAAGTCATAAGCTACAAAATCTGCCTCAGTCACTTTGCTGTAGGACGTACGGTTTTTGAGATATGAGCAAATTAAGACCAACACTCACGAATTTTGCAATATAGAAAAATCGACATCTGTAGGGGTTCTGGCGGTTCCTATAGAATTTTCCACAGCTCATATCTCGAGAACGGTGCGTCGTAGAACAAAAAACATGTACATAATTTTTGTAGCATATGACTTGATCTAGAGGATGGCATTAGAAAATTTACGAAATAACCATTATTTGGGCAAATTTTTGAGAAAAACAGGGAAATTTGTTTCTCTGGCGTAAATTGTATGAAATTTTACATCGGCTTTGAAGGAAGGTCGATCTGAATTGTTGCTCTGGACGTGAATTCACATTGTGCAAGTTTTCATCACACCAATCACCGGCAAGGCTATAATTAAAATTATTTTACTACAAAAAGTGCCTTATCCATTACAAATGATAACCTCATAACGGTGAATTTGTCCTTTCTCCAGCCCCATCCTCTAGATCAAGTCATAAGCTACAAAATCTGCCTGAGTCACTTTGCTGTGTGACGCACGGTTTTTGAGATATGAGCAAATTAAGACCAACGCTCATGATTTTTTCAATGTAGAAAAATCGACATCTGTAGGGGTTCTGGTGGTTCCTATAGAATTTTCAAAAAAAACATGTACATAATTTTTGTAGCTTATGACTTGATCTAGAAGATGGCATTAGAAAATTTACGAAATAACCATTATATGGGCAAATTTTTGACAAAAACAGGGAAATTTGTTTCTCTGGCGTAAATTATATGAAATTTTACATCGGCTTTGAAGGAAGGTCGATCTGAATTGTTGCTCTGGACGTGAATTCACATTGTGCAAGTTTTCATTACAGCCAATCACCGGCAATGCTATAATTAAAATTATTTTACTACAAAAAGTGCCTTATCCATTACAAATGATAACCTCATAACGGTGAATTTGTCCTTTCTCCAGCCCCATTCTCTAGATCAAGTCATAAGCTACAAAATCTGCCTCAGTCACTTTGCTGTGTGACGAACGGTTTTTGAGATATGAGCAAATTAAGACCAACGCTCATGATTTTTTCAATGTAGAAAAATCGACATCTGTAGGGGTTCTGGCGGTTCCTATAGAATTTTCCACAGCTCATATCTCGAGAACGGTGCGTCGTAGAACAAAAAACATGTGCATAATTTTTGTAGCCTATGACTTGATCTAGAGGATGGCATTAGAAAATTTACGAAATAACCATTATTTGGGCAAATTTTTGAGAAAAACAGAGAAATTTGTTTCTCTGGCGTAAATTGTATGAAATTTTACATCGGCTTTGAAGGAAGGTCGATCTGAATTGTTGCTCTGGACGTGAATTCACATTGTGCAAGTTTTCATCACACCAATCACCGGCAAGGCTATAATTAAAATTATTTTACTACAAAAAGTGCCTTATCCATTAAAAATGATAACCTCATAACGGTGAATTTGTCCTTTCTACAGCCCCGCCCTCTAGATCAAGTCATAAGCTACAAAATCTGCCTCAGCCACTTTGCTGTAGGACGCACGGTTTTTGAGATATGAGCAAATTAAGACCAACACTCATGATTTTTTCAATGTAGAAAAATCGACATCTGTAGGGGTTCTGGCGGTTCCTATACATCGGCTTTGAAGGAAGGTCGATCTGAATTGTTGCTCTGGACGTGAATTCACATTGTGCAAGTTTTCATCACACCAATCACCGGCAAGGCTATAATTAAAATTATTTTACTACAAAAAGTGCCTTATCCATTACAAATGATAACCTCATCATGGTGAATTTTTCCTTTCTCCAGCCCCATCCTCTAGATCAAGTCATAAGCTACAAAATCTGCCTCAGTCACTTTGCTGTGTGACGCACGGTTTTTGAGATATGAGCAAATTAAGACCAACGCTCATGATTTTTTCAATGTAGAAAAATCGACATCTGTAGGGGTTCTGGCGGTTCCTATACATCGGCTTTGAAGGAAGGTCGATCTGAATTGTTGCTCTGGACGTGAATTCACATTGTGCAAGTTTTCTGGCGGTTCCTATAGAATTTTCCACAGCTCATATCTCGAGAACGGTGCGTCGTAGAACAAAAATTATGCACATAATTTTTTTAGCTTATGACTTGATCTAGAGGATGGCATTAGAAAATTTACGAAATAATCATTATTTGGGCAAATTTTTGAGAAAAACAGGGAAATTTGTTTCTCTGGCGTAAATTGTATGAAATTTTACATCGGCTTTGAAGGAAGGTCGATCTGAATTGTTGCTCTGGACGTGAATTCACATTGTGCAAGTTTTCATCACAGCCAATCACCGGCAAGGCTATAATTAAAATTATTTTACTACAAAAAGTGCCTTATCCATTAAAAATGATAACCTCATAACGGTGAATTTGTCCTTTCTACAGCCCCGTCCTCTAGATCAAGTCATAAGCTACAAAATCTGCCTCAGCCACTTTGCTGTATGACGCACGGTTTTTGAGATATGAGCAAATTAAGACCAACACTCATGATTTTTTCAATATAGAAAAATCGACATCTGTAGGGGTTCTGGCGGTTCCTATAGAATTTTCCACAGCTCATATCTCGAGAACGGTGCGTCGTAGAACAAAAAACATGTGCATAATTTTTGTAGCCTATGACTTGATCTAGAGGATGGCATTAGAAAATTTACGAAATAACCATTATTTGGGCAAATTTTTGAGAAAAACAGGGAAATTTGTTTCTCTGGCGTAAATTGTATGAAATTTTACATCGGCTTTGAAGGAAGGTCGATCTGAATTGTTGCTCTGGACGTGAATTCACATTGTGCAAGTTTTCATCACAGCCAATCACCGGCAAGGCTATAATTAAAATTATTTTACTACAAAAAGTGCCTTATCCATTACAAATGATAACCTCATAACGGGGAATTTGTCCTTTCTCCAGCCCCATCCTCTAGATCAAGTCATAAGCTACAAAATCTGCCTCAGTCACTTTGCTGTAGGACGTACGGTTTTTGAGATATGAGCAAATTAAGACCAACACTCACGATTTTTGCAATATAGAAAAATCGACATCTGTAGGGGTTCTGGCGGTTCCTATAGAATTTTCCACAGCTCATATCTCGAGAACGGTGCGTCGTAGAACAAAAAACATGTACATAATTTTTGTAGCATATGACTTGATCTAGAGGATGGCATTAGAAAATTTACGAAATAACCATTATTTGGGCAAATTTTTGAGAAAAACAGGGAAATTTGTTTCTCTGGCGTAAATTGTATGAAATTTTACATCGGCTTTGAAGGAAGGTCGATCTGAATTGTTGCTCTGGACGTGAATTCACATTGTGCAAGTTTTCATCACACCAATCACCGGCAAGGCTATAATTAAAATTATTTTACTACAAAAAGTGCTTTATCCATTACAAATGATAACCTCATAACGGTGAATTTGTCCTTTCTCCAGCCCCATCCTCTAGATCAAGTCATAAGCTACAAAATCTGCCTGAGTCACTTTGCTGTGTGACGCACGGTTTTTGAGATATGAGCAAATTAAGACCAACACTCATGATTTTTTCAATGTAGAAAAATCGACATCTGTAGGGGTTATGGCGGTTCCTATAGAATTTTCCACAGCTCATATCTCGAGAACGGTGCGTCGTAGAACAAAAAACATGTGCATAATTTTTGTAGCCTATGACTTGATCTAGAGGATGGCATTAGAAAATTTACGAAATAACCATTATTTGGGCAAATTTTTGAGAAAAACAGGGAAATTTGTTTCTCTGGCGTAAATTGTATGAAATTTTACATCGGCTTTGAAGGAAGGTCGATCTGAATTGTTGCTCTGGACGTGAATTCACATTGTGCAAGTTTTCATCACAGCCAATCACCGGCAAGGCTATAATTAAAATTATTTTACTACAAAAAGTGCCTTATCCATTAAAAATGATAACCTCATAACGGTGAATTTGTCCTTTCTACAGCCCCGTCCTCTAGATCAAGTCATAAGCTACAAAATCCTCAGTCACTTTGCTGTGTGACGCACGGTTTTTGAGATATGAGCAAATTAAGACCAACACTCATGATTTTTTCAATGTAGAAAAATCGACATCTGCAGGGGTTCTGGCGGTTCCTATAGAATTTTCCACAGCTCATATCTCGAGAACGGTGCGTCGTAGAACAAAAAACATGTACCTTTCTCTTGTAGCTTATGACTTGATCTAGAGGATGGCATTAGAAAATTTACGAAATAACCATTATTTGGGCAAATTTTTGAGATGAACAGGGAAATTTGTTTCTCTGGCGTAAATTGTATGAAATTTTACATCGGCTTTGAAGGAAGGTCGATCTGAATTGTTGCTCTGGACGTGAATTCACATTGTGCAAGTTTTCATCACAGCCAATCACCGGCAAGGCTATAATTAAAATTATTTTACTACAAAAAGTGCCTTATCCATTAAAAATGATAACCTCATAACGGTGAATTTGTCCTTTCTCCAGCCCCATCCTCTAGATCAAGTCATAAGCTACAAAATCTGCCTCAGTCACTTTGCTGTAGGACGCACGGTTTTTGAGATATGAGCAAATTAAGACCAACACTCATGATTTTTTCAATGTAGAAAAATCGGCATCTGTAGGGATTCTGGCGGTTCCTATAGAATTTTCCACAGCTCATATCTCGAGAACGGTGCGTCGTAGAACAAAAAACATGTGCATAATTTTTGTAGCCTATGACTTGATCTAGAGGATGGCATTAGAAAATTTACGAAATAACCATTATTTGGGCAAATTTTTGAGAAAAACAGGGAAATTTGTTTCTCTGGCGTAAATTGTATGAAATTTTACATCGGCTTTGAAGGAAGGTCGATCTGAATTGTTGCTCTGGACGTGAATTCACATTGTGCAAGTTTTCATCACACCAATCACCGGCAAGGCTATAATTAAAATTATTTTACTACAAAAAGTGCCTTATCCATTACAAATGATAACCTCATAACGGTGAATTTGTCCTTTCTCCAGCCCCATCCTCTAGATCAAGTCATAAGCTACAAAATCTGCCTCAGTCACTTTGCTGTGTGACGCACGGTTTTTGAGATATGAGCAAATTAAGACCAACACTCATGATTTTTTCAATGTAGAAAAATCGGCATCTGTAGGGATTCTGGCGGTTCCTATAGAATTTTCCACAGCTCATATATCGAGAACGGTGCGTCGTAGAACAAAAATTATGCACATAATTTTTTTAGCTTATGACTTGATCTAGAGGATGGCATTAGAAAATTTACGAAATAATCATTATTTGGGCAAATTTTTGAGAAAAACAGGGAAATTTGTTTCTCTGGCGTAAATTGTATGAAATTTTACATCGGCTTTGAAGGAAGGTCGATCTGAATTGTTGCTCTGGACGTGAATTCACATTGTGCAAGTTTTCATCACAGCCAATCACCGGCAAGGCTATAATTAAAATTATTTTACTACAAAAAGTGCCTTATCCATTAAAAATGATAACCTCATAACGGTGAATTTGTCCTTTCTACAGCCCCGTCCTCTAGATCAAGTCATAAGCTACAAAATCTGCCTCAGCCACTTTGCTGTATGACGCACGGTTTTTGAGATATGAGCAAATTAAGACCAACACTCATGATTTTTTCAATATAGAAAAATCGACATCTGTAGGGGTTCTGGCGGTTCCTATAGAATTTTCCACAGCTCATATCTCGAGAACGGTGCGTCGTAGAACAAAAAACATGCGCATAATTTTTGTAGCCTATGACTTGATCTAGAGGATGGCATTAGAAAATTTACGAAATAACCATTATTTGGGCAAATTTTTGAGAAAAACAGGGAAATTTGTTTCTCTGGCGTAAATTGTATGAAATTTTACATCGGCTTTGAAGGAAGGTCGATCTGAATTGTTGCTCTGGACGTGAATTCACATTGTGCAAGTTTTCATCACAGCCAATCACCGGCAAGGCTATAATTAAAATTATTTTACTACAAAAAGTGCCTTATCCATTAAAAATGATAACCTCATAACGGTGAATTTGTCCTTTCTACAGCCCCGTCCTCTAGATCAAGTCATAAGCTACAAAATCTGCCTCAGTCACTTTGCTGTAGGACGCACGGTTTTTGAGATATGAGCAAATTAAGACCAACACTCATGATTTTTTCAATATAGAAAAATCGACATCTGTAGGGGTTCTGGCGGTTCCTATAGAATTTTCCACAGCTCATATCTCGAGAACGGTGCGTCGTAGAACAAAAAACATGTGCATAATTTTTGTAGCCTCTGACTTGATCTAGAGGATGGCATTAGAAAATTTACGAAATAACCATTATTTGGGCAAATTTTTGAGAAAAACAGGGAAATTTGTTTCTCTGGCGTAAATTGTATGAAATTTTACATCGGCTTTGAAGGAAGGTCGATCTGAATTGTTGCTCTGGACGTGAATTCACATTGTGCAAGTTTTCATCACAGCCAATCACCGGCAAGGCTATAATTAAAATTATTTTACTACAAAAAGTGCCTTATCCATTAAAAATGATAACCTCATAACGGTGAATTTGTCCTTTCTGCAGCCCCATACTCTAGATCAAGTCATAAGCTACAAAATCTGCCTGTCACTTTGCTGTAGGACGCACGGTTTTTGAGATATGAGCAAATTAAGACCAACACTCATGACTTTTTCAATATAGAAAAATCGACATCTGCAGGGGTTCTGGCGGTTCCTATAGAATTTTCCACAGCTCATATCTCGAGAACGGTGCGTCGTAAAACAAAAAGCATGTACATAATTTTTGTAGCTTATGACTTGATCTAAAGGATGGCATTAGAAAATTTACGAAATAACCATTATTTGGGCAAATTTTTGAGAAAAACAGGGAAATTTGTTTCTCTGGCGTAAATTGTATGAAATTTTACATCGGCTATGAAGGAAGGTCGATCTGAATTGTTGCTCTGGACGTGAATTCACATTGTGCAAGTTTTCATCACACCAATCACCGGCAAGGCTATAATTAAAATTATTTTACTACAAAAAGTGCCTTATCCATTAAAAATGATAACCTCATAACGGTGAATTTGTCCTTTCTCCAGCCCCGTCCTCTAGATCAAGTCATAAGCTACAAAATCTGCCTCAGTCACTTTGCTGTAGGACGCACGGTTTTTGAGATATGAGCAAATTAAGACCAACACTCATGATTTTTTCAATGTAGAAAAATCGACATCTGTAGGGGTTCTGGCGGTTCCTATAGAATTTTCCACAGGTCATATCTCGAGAACGGTGCGTCGTAGAACAAAAAACGTGTACATAATTTTTGTAGCTTATGACTTGATCTAGAGGATGGCATTAGAAAATTTACGAAATAACCATTATTTGGGCAAATTTTTGAGAAAAACAGGGAAATTTGTTTCTCTGGCGTAAATTGTATGAAATTTTACATCGGCTTTGAAGGAAGGTCGATCTGAATTGTTGCTCTGGACGTGAATTCACATTGTGCAAGTTTTCATCACACCAATCACCGGCAAGGCTATAATTAAAATTATTTTACTACAAAAAGTTTAAAAATGATAACCTCATAACGGTGAATTTGTCCTTTCTCCAGCCCCGTCCTCTAGATCAAGTCATAAGCTACAAGATCTGCCTCAGTCACTTTGCTGTAGGACGCACGGTTTTTGAGATATGAGCAAATTAAGACCAACACTCATGATTTTTTCAATGTAGAAAAATCGACATCTGTAGGGGTTCTGGCGGTTCCTATAGAATTTTCAAAAAAAACATGTACATAATTTTTGTAGCTTATGACTTGATCTAGAGGATGGCATTAGAAAAGTTGCGAAATAACCATTATTTGGACAAATTTTTGACAAAAACAGGGAAATTTGTTTCTCTGGCGCAAATTGTATGAAATTTTACATCGGCTTTGAAGGAAGGTCGATCTGAATTGTTGCTCTGGACGTGAATTCACATTGTTCAAGTTTTCATCACAGCCTATCACCGGCAAGGCTATAATTAAAATTATTTTACTACAAAAAGTGCCTTATCCATTAAAAATGATAACCTCATAACGGTGAATTTGTCCTTTCTCCAGCCCCATACTCTAGATCAAGTCATAAGCTACAAAATCTGCCTCAGCCACTTTGCTGTAGGACGCACGGTTTTTGAGATATGAGCAAATTAAGACCAACACTCATGATTTTTGCAATGTAGAAAAATCGACATCTGTAGGGGTTCTGGCGGTTCCTATAGAATTTTCCACAGCTCATATCTCGAGAACGGTGCGTCGTAGAACAAAAAACATGTGCATAATTTTTGTAGCTTATGACTTGATCTTGAGGATGGCATTAGAAAATTTACGAAATAACCATTATTTGGGCAAATTTTTTGACAAAAACAGCGAAATTTGTTTCTCTGGCGTAAATTGTATGAAATTTTACATCGGCTTTGAAGGAAGGTCGATCTGAATTGTTGCTCTGGACGTGAATTCACATTGTGCAAGTTTTCATCACAGCCAATCACCGGCAAGGCTATAATTAAAATTATTTTACTACAAAAAGTGCCTTATCCATTAAAAATGATAACCTCATAACGGTGAATTTGTCCTTTCTGCAGCCCCATACTCTAGATCAAGTCATAAGCTACAAAATCTGCCTCAGTCACTTTGCTGTGTGACGCACGGTTTTTGAGATATGAGCAAATTAAGACCAACACTCATGATTTTTTCAATGTAGAAAAATCGACATCTGTAGGGGTTCTGGCGGTTCCTATAGAATTTTCAAAAAAACAGGTACATAATTTTTGTAGCTTATAACTTGATCTAGAGGATGGCATTAGAAAATTTACGAAATAACCATTATTTTTTGACAAAAACAGGGAAATTTGATTCTCTGGCGTAAATTGTATGAAATTTTACATCGGCTTTGAAGGAAGGTCGATCTGAATTGTTGCTCTGGACGTGAATTCACATTGTGCAAGTTTTCATCACAGCCAATCACCGGCAAGGCTATAATTAAAATTATTTTACTACAAAAAGTGCCTTATCCATTACAAATGATAACCTCATAACGGTGAATTTGTCCTTTCTCCAGCCCCATCCTCTAGATCAAGTCATAAGCTACAAAATCTGCCTCAGTCACTTTGCTGTAGGACGCACGGTTTTTGAGATATGAGCAAATTAAGACCAACACTCATGATTTTTTCAATGTAAAAAAATCGACATTTGTAGGGGTTCTGGCGGTTCCTATAGAATTTTCCACAGCTCATATCTCGAGAACGGTGCGTCGTAGAACAAAAAACATGTACATAATTTTTGTAGCTTATGACTTGATCTAGAGGATGGCATTAGAAAATTTACGAAATAACCATTATTTGGGCAAATTTTTGACAAAAACAGGGAAATTTAATTCTCTGGCGTAAATTGTATGAAATTTTACATCGGCTTTGAAGGAAGGTCGATCTGAATTGTTGCTCTGGACGTGAATTCACATTGTGCAAGTTTTCATCACAGCCAATCACCGGCAAGGCTATAATTAAAATTATTTTACTACAAAAAGTGCCTTATCCATTACAAATGATAACCTCATAACGGTGAATTTGTCCTTTCTCCAGCCCCATCCTCTAGATCAAGTCATAAGCTACAAAATCTGCCTCAGTCACTTTGCTGTAGGACGCACGGTTTTTGAGATATGAGCAAATTAAGACCAACACTCATGATTTTTTCAATGTAAAAAAATCGACATTTGTAGGGGTTCTGGCGGTTCCTATAGAATTTTCCACAGCTCATATCTCGAGAACGGTGCGTCGTAGAACAAAAAACATGCACATAATTTTTGTAGCTTATGACTTGATCTAGAGGATGGCATTAGAAAATTTACGAAATAACCATTATTTGGGCAAATTTTTGACAAAAACAGGGAAATTTGTTTCTCTGGCGTAAATTGTATGAAATTTTACATCGGCTTTGAAGGAAGGTCGATCTGAATTGTTGCTCTGGACGTGAATTCACATTGTGCAAGTTTTCATCACAGCCAATCACCGGCAAGGCTATAATTAAAATTATTTTACTACAAAAAGTGCCTTATCCATTAAAAATGATAACCTCATAACGGTGAATTTGTCCTTTCTCCAGCCCCATCCTCTAGATCAAGTCATAAGCTACAAAATTTGCCTCAGTCACTTTGCTGTAGGACGCACGGTTTTTGAGATATGAGCAAATTAAGACCAACACTCATGATTTTTTCAATGTAGAAAAATCGACATCTGTAGGGATTCTGGCGGTTCCTATAGAATTTTCCACAGCTCATATCTCGAGAACGGTGCGTCGTAGAACAAAAAACATGCACATAATTTTTGTAGCTTATGACTTGATCTAGAGGATGGCATTAGAAAATTTACGAAATAACCATTATTTGGGCAAATTTTTGACAAAAACAGGGAAATTTGTTTCTCTGGCGTAAATTGTATGAAATTTTACATCGGCTTTGAAGGAAGGTCGATCTGAATTGTTGCTCTGGACGTGAATTCACATTGTGCAAGTTTTCATCACAGCCAATCACCGGCAAGGCTATAATTAAAATTATTTTACTACAAAAAGTGCCTTATCCATTAAAAATGATAACCTCATAACGGTGAATTTGTCCTTTCTCCAGCCCCATCCTCTAGATTAAGTCATAAGCTACAAAATCTGCCTCAGTCACTTTGCTGTAGGACGCACGGTTTTTGAGATATGAGCAAATTAAGACCAACACTCATGATTTTTTCAATGTAGAAAAATCGACATCTGTAGGGGTTCTGGCGGTTCCTATAGAATTTTCCACAGCTCATATCTCGAGAACGGTGCTCCGTAGAACAAAAAACATGTACATAATTTTTGTAGCTTATGACTTGATCTAGAGGATGGCATTAGAAAATTTACGAAATAACCATTATTTGGGCAAATTTTTGACAAAAACAGGGAAATTTGTTTCTCTGGCGTAAATTGTATGAAATTTTACATCGGCTTTGAAGGAAGGTCGATCTGAATTGTTGCTCTGGACGTGAATTCACATTGTGCAAGTTTTCATCACAGCCAATCACCGGCAAGGCTATAATTAAAATTATTTTACTACAAAAAGTGCCTTATCCATTAAAAATGATAACCTCATAACGGTGAATTTGTCCTTTCTCGAGCCCCATCCTCTAGATTAAGTCATAAGCTACAAAATCTGCCTCAGTCACTTTGCTGTAGGACGCACGGTTTTTGAGATATGAGCAAATTAAGACCAACACTCATGATTTTTTCAATGTAGAAAAATCGACATCTGTAGGGGTTCTGGCGGTTCCTATAGAATTTTCCACAGCTCATATCTCGAGAACGGTGCTCCGTAGAACAAAAAACATGTACATAATTTTTGTAGCTTATGACTTGATCTAGAGGATGGCATTAGAAAATTTACGAAATAACCATTATTTGGGCAAATTTTTGACAAAAACAGGGAAATTTGTTTCTCTGGCGTAAATTGTATGAAATTTTACATCGGCTTTGAAGGAAGGTCGATCTGAATTGTTGCTCTGGACGTGAATTCACATTGTGCAAGTTTTCATCACAGCCAATCACCGGCAAGGCTATAATTAAAATTATTTTACTACAAAAAGTGCCTTATCCATTAAAAATGATAACCTCATAACGGTGAATTTGTCCTTTCTCCAGCCCCATCCTCTAGATTAAGTCATAAGCTACAAAATCTGCCTCAGTCACTTTGCTGTAGGACGCACGGTTTTTGAGATATGAGCAAATTAAGACCAACACTCATGATTTTTTCAATGTAGAAAAATCGACATCTGTAGGGGTTCTGGCGGTTCCTATAGAATTTTCCACAGCTCATATCTCGAGAACGGTGCTCCGTAGAACAAAAAACATGTACATAATTTTTGTAGCTTATGACTTGATCTAGAGGATGGCATTAGAAAATTTACGAAATAACCATTATTTGGGCAAATTTTTGACAAAAACAGGGAAATTTGTTTCTCTGGCGTAAATTGTATGAAATTTTACATCGGCTTTGAAGGAAGGTCGATCTGAATTGTTGCTCTGGACGTGAATTCACATTGTGCAAGTTTTCATCACAGCCAATCACCGGCAAGGCTATAATTAAAATTATTTTACTACAAAAAGTGCCTTATCCATTAAAAATGATAACCTCATAACGGTGAATTTGTCCTTTCTCCAGCCCCATCCTCTAGATTAAGTCATAAGCTACAAAATCTGCCTCAGTCACTTTGCTGTAGGACGCACGGTTTTTGAGATATGAGCAAATTAAGACCAACACTCATGATTTTTTCAATGTAGAAAAATCGACATCTGTAGGGGTTCTGGCGGTTCCTATAGAATTTTCCACAGCTCATATCTCGAGAACGGTGCTCCGTAGAACAAAAAACATGTACATAATTTTTGTAGCTTATGACTTGATCTAGAGGATGGCATTAGAAAATTTACGAAATAACCATTATTTGGGCAAATTTTTGACAAAAACAGGGAAATTTGTTTCTCTGGCGTAAATTGTATGAAATTTTACATCGGCTTTGAAGGAAGGTCGATCTGAATTGTTGCTCTGGACGTGAATTCACATTGTGCAAGTTTTCATCACAGCCAATCACCGGCAAGGCTATAATTAAAATTATTTTACTACAAAAAGTGCCTTATCCATTAAAAATGATAACCTCATAACGGTGAATTTGTCCTTTCTCGAGCCCCATCCTCTAGATTAAGTCATAAGCTACAAAATCTGCCTCAGTCACTTTGCTGTAGGACGCACGGTTTTTGAGATATGAGCAAATTAAGACCAACACTCATGATTTTTTCAATGTAGAAAAATCGACATCTGTAGGGGTTCTGGCGGTTCCTATAGAATTTTCCACAGCTCATATCTCGAGAACGGTGCTCCGTAGAACAAAAAACATGTACATAATTTTTGTAGCTTATGACTTGATCTAGAGGATGGCATTAGAAAATTTACGAAATAACCATTATTTGGGCAAATTTTTGACAAAAACAGGGAAATTTGTTTCTCTGGCGTAAATTGTATGAAATTTTACATCGGCTTTGAAGGAAGGTCGATCTGAATTGTTGCTCTGGACGTGAATTTACATTGTGCAAGTTTTCATCACCCTTCATCCTCGGCAAGTTGATAATTAAACTTATTTTACTACAAAAAGTCCCTTTTTAATAAAATATTAAGCCCTTATAACGGTAGTTCTGTCCGTTCTCCAACTCCATCCTCTAGATCAAGCCATAAGCTACGAAATCAGTCTCAGTCACTTTACTGTAGGACGCTTGGTTTTTGATCCTATATATTTTATATAATGATTCCTACACCGAAGACCGAAGCAAAAAAAAACCCTCACAGCAACACTGCAAGCCATCAGGGCCCATTACCAGAACCAGACCCTTCCCACACATGTTCATTGTCGTTATAATCATTTCTCACTGGGAATAGATACAATATTTGTATCTTAACAAATTTTATTGTGATTTCGATTTGGTGTGCGCTGTGTGGTGTGCCACCCTCGTGTCGTCTTGTGTGTCCCGTGTCCACCGGCCAATGTCCTGTGTGTGCGTGTGGTAGCATTAGTGGTTAAGTAAGATACGACTGGAGATTGCCACATGAATGAATGTATGACCCACCCATACTGGACATGACTCCACTGATAGAGAGGCAAGACCCGGGGGTGGCCCGTTCAGATGTGTGTCCTTCGACAGCCGTTTATCATTAAGTCCTCCAGCCCCGAGTCGCTCTCCGGCATTCAAAGCGAGTGAACGTGTCGTAGCAGCAGTAAAGAAATAAAACAAACAAGAAAACCAAAAATCCCATCAGTGCGTGAAGTGCGATTTTTAAAGCTAGGTTCCGCAAGTAGCCGTGGTCGGGCACATAGTGTGCACACCCCTGGTGTGGGAGACCCCGGTTCAAATACCGGAGGTAAAAAGTGACAGAGACACAATATATTCAATCTTTTTTTATTTTTTAAGAAGATAAAAGAGTGAAGTGAGGAGAATGAGGCCGAGAGGGCGGCCTGGGGGCAGAGGTGGACCGGCGCATGGCACATCAGGCCACAGCGCTGTCCAACCAGAAGATGAGGCGGGCTTCTCGACCGATGCCAGCTCATCACGCCACTCAATTGATGGCGAGAACGAAAGAGGGAAGAGGAGGAGGCCCCTTCACCTCGCACCCAACCTGGTCCAGAGGTCGAAGGCAAAGAAGACCACGCCATCGACCGTGACGTCACCAGCGAAGTCGGCTGGTAATGACGAAGCTGCTGTATCCACGGCAGCAACAACAACAACAACAATAGCTGCACCAACCACAATAGCAGCAACAACATCAAAAGCTGCGCTAGCAGCACTAGCGACATCCGCAGCGGCAGCTGCAACAACAAGAACAACAGAGACCACGGCGGCTAATATACCAGCAACGTCAACAGCAGCAGTTCCGCCTTCAGCAATAGCGGCTACACTAGCCGACTCGGTTATATACGAGTCGGCAGAAGGGGAGGGAAGATATATGGGCCTGGGGAACAGGTACCAGGTCTTCTCCACCAACGAAGAGGTTGAAGAACTGGAAGCTGATCAGAGTCTCTCACGAATTGAGAGCCGCCAGTTCCAGCTCACCGAGAAGAGACGCTCAATTGAGCAACAGGAGGCGGAGCTGGCCGCGTTGGTCCAAATAATGAGGGAGAAGCTGGCCGCGCGGAAAGCGGCTCAGGCGGCTGCACGGCTGCGACAACAAGCCGCGCAGTCGCAAAAACAACTAGAAAGCCAATGCCAGCAACTGCAACAACAACAACCAACAGAGAAACCGCAGGCGCTGCTTAAAGGCACCCAGCAGCCGCAAAAAAAAACGCAGGGTCAACAGCAGCAGCAGAATCAGCAGCAGAAACATCAGCAACAACAACAGCAGCAGCAGGCGAAGAAGCAGCAACAGCAGACACATCCAACAAGAGTGAGATGCCCACCGATAAACATCTTCGGGGCGGAAACCAAGGATCTCCGTTCCTTGTCCAGATAACGCCCACTAGCAACGGAGAGCTCCTCAAGAGAATTAAACACTTGGGGAGTGTTGCCATTAAGTGGGACACATAAAAAAAAGGTAAGCACACGATGCAGTGTGCTAGATGCCAGAGGTTCGGGCATGCCGCGGCGAACTGTAAGATGGAGTTCCGCTGCGTGAAATGCGCTGAAAACCACAGTAGTGGAGAATGTCCTCTAGGAAAGGACAAAGTGGAAGACAAGAGCACCCTCAAATGTGCAATATGTAGGACTAACGGGCACCCCGCTAGTTATAGGGGCTGCCCGAAAGTACAAGAACTTAAAAACAAGTTCGAAAGGAGGACACTAAAAACGGTGGCAACAAGGCCAGTGCCTCAAGTTCCAGCCACCGCTGTTACGCCAGGCATCTCCTATGCCCAAATGGCATTATGCAGAGAACCGGCACAACAGACAGTGCCAAAGGCGACCGCGGTCCCAGTTACCCGACAGCCGGAGGCAAGTAATGATCTGAGCTCCATCCTGCTGGCTATCCAGGCACAGATGGCTCAGATGCTCAGATGCAAAAAAGCATTGCTGAACAAGCAGAGCGGACTGCTCGCTTGGAACAGCAGTTCCTTCAACAGGCAGTCAGAATAGATGTCATCTATTCCAGACTGTCTGGCGAACAAGCCACAACGGCCTCAATATAATGGCTGCACGCGCAGCTGACGACCTTAAGATCCTCGCGATAAATGTAAATTCACTAATAGGGACCAACAGGAAACTTTCCTTCGGCCAACTGTTAAGAGACCAAAATCCTGATGTGATAATGGTTAGCGAAACGAAGCTCAACCAAAAGCACACCCTCAGGTATAATAAGTACAATATTACTCGGAGAGACCGCACCCATTATGGTGGCGGAGTCGCTCTTTTAATTAAGGAATCTATTAATCATAAGTTCATGTATAGCAATGAAGCGCATAGGTTTCGTTTGCTAGAGACGTGTATCGCACGCATTCCGCTCTCGGGCGGTAAGCAATTGCACGTGATCACTCTCTATGCACCGGATAATAATAATCTCGAGCATAATTTCATACCAGAGCTCGAAACTCTCTTCAGATGTCTCCGACTGAGCTCGGAAGATACTTATTATATAATTGCAGGAGATTTGAACTCCAGGCATCAAGACTGGGGATGCAATAGGAATTGCGCACGGGGGATCGCTTTGAAGAACTGGTTGATTGGGCATGATGAGTTGAGGGCTGATCTGCTTGCAACCGAAATACCATCGTTTCCCAGAAGCGGGAATTATCTGGATCTACTATTAATTGACAGACGACTGACAATACAGGATGTAGATACAAGCACACGGAATTGTTTAACCACGATAGAGTACGATAGTGATCATCGTGCTTTTTCAGTGGTTATTCAACTCCCGAACGAGGTGGCTGAGCTGGGGGAATATGTCCAGCGAAATCCTTACAATTACAATAAGGCTCGCTGGCCACGTTTCTCCAGGGCTTTAGCCAGGGAACTCCGGTCGAGTGCGATCACTCCGCCAACGAACAGAAACCTAACGAACGAGGAGGTTGATAGGTACCTCAAACAAATGGACGACGCCATAGTGCGTACAATGGACAGGACGATACCGAAGGTAGTGCCGACCGATGACTGCGATGTCTATCGGAATGCCACCATCGACGCACTTCACGTGCAGAAAAGTAGACTGCTGTCAAGACTCAAATGCTTACACAGACAGTTTACAGACCCAAGAAGTCCGGAAGTTAGATCCCTGAAGTCAGAGATCAAAAACCTCCAACAGCTAATAAAAATAAATTATAATCTTGCCATAAGCTTGCATTGGGGCAATAAAATCCGGGCTGTACGATCCAACAACCCGGGTATGTTCCCGCAAGTAAATAAATTATTCAGGAGGAAAGATCAAAATGACATTCCGATCGTCCGACTTCCGAGAACAAACGACAACACACAGCTACTGACATCAGTTGATATAGATCCAGATGAGTCCGTGCTAGATGACGAATTCTTCGTGGTCGAAGATCCCCAAGAGAAGGTTAAGACCATAGGCGCTGTTTTCGAGAGAGTGTACAAGGTCAACGACGTCAGTCAACCAAATCGCGATATAGAGAACAGAGCCCTGGTAAATCACTTTTATCTCCGTGAGGAGATCAGTCGATGGCGATCTGAGAATCCTGGTTTCACCAGATTCGATGACGTAAATACGGCAAATAATGTCATCGCCAACGATGCAAATCACATAGTGATCACGCAAGAAGATCTCCAGGGGGTCTTTAAATCCATTAAGAACAAGAAATCGGCTGGGATAGATGGTATCCCGAACATCGTGCTCAACCATCTCCCTCCGGCTGCAGTGGAAATTTACACTACACTGTTCAACAATGCGCTTAGTAATGCACATTACCCGGAACATTGGAAGATAGCTGTAGTGCAACCAATCCCTAAACGGGATAAAGACAAAAGCATTCCGTCTAATCTTCGGTCGATAAGTCTACTTCCTTGCATCAGCAAGGCATTTGAAAAGATTGTAGTTCGAGCTCTGCAGACATGGGTCGAGGACAATAATATTCTACCGGACAACCAATTTGGATTTAGGGCAGGGCATTCGACAGTGCATGCTGCTGCAAAGTTGGTTTCCGACATACAATGGAATATGGATAAAAAACAGTGTACGGGTGCCTGTCTGTTCGATTTGGAAAAGGCATTTGATACCGTCTGGTTAGAAGGCCTTTTCCTTAAGTTGGTCAGACTTAGGCTAAATAAACCATTGCTATACATGATTTATGATATGATAACAGGTAGGAAGTTCGTCGTGAAATGTGGCGGCGTAACGTCAAGTAGAATATTTAGTATAGAAAACGGTCTACAACAGGGGGCTGTAGGATCCCCATTATTGTTTTCTATATTTACTGCAGATCTTCTATGGTCTATGCCGCACCTTATCGCGTATGCAGATGACCTAGTGGCTTACAGATCAGCACCGAAGGTAGTATTCATAAACACCCTGTTGCAACGGGATGCAAATAAAATAATTGGATATTGTAATGACTGGAAGTTGCTTATCAACTTCCTAAAATGTGAAACTATTATTTTCCGTGCCCCGGTGCACAGGGCCTCAAGTGATACGCGTGCGAACTGGAAAGAGTTCTGCATTATTGACCCTCAGGGCCAACCGCTAATCGTGAAAAGTGTAGTCAGATATCTCGGCATTTGGTTGGATCATTTTCTGTATTTTAACAAACATATAGAGAAGGCTTTGACCAATGCTAGAAAAGCCTTTGCTGTGGCAAGAAAGCTGTTTTACAGCAGCCAACTTGATACCAGGGTGAAGGTAATCTGCTACATGGCCCTCATAAGGCCCATCATGGTATATGGTTGTCCCCTTTGGTTCAACGTGAGCCCTTCCCAGATGGAAAAGATGAGGGTGTTCGAGAGACGGTGTCTTAGGACCTGTCTCCGGTTGTATCGGACACCTGAATCCGAGTACAAGAAGTACTATCGCAACGAGGTCTTGTACAACAGGGCTAACGTGAAAAGAGTAGACAATTTTATAATTTCACTAACGCGACGACACATTGCAAGGAGTATGATGTCTACCAACAGTCTGATCTTCGGGGCTTATTACCCGAACTTTATGTATCATGAGAGGGCGCGCTACACCGGCTTTATTCCACCTGAGGCTTTCCTCTATTTAGATTCATTAAATCTGATTCAGGACATGAGTGGATGTCCTATAATCTTCCACGCTGTACGCCGAACAGTTGACAGGCGACTCCACTATGAATCGGATATCGCTCGGGAACACGAGGATCAACTCCGGTTCAGTAGAGCGATCCCCGCTCGAGATAGGAGGGAGAGTGCAAAGGAGCGGCACTTCTTTTGGTGGTTACACCAGAACCAGTCTCCGCCATCGCCAACGCCTGATCGGATAGTCGGTCTGTTGGACAACAGCCCACTTACATAGATTTAAGTTAGGTTAAGTTAGACTAAGAAAAAAAAAAAAAAAAAAAAAAAAAAAAATTAAAAAACAAAAAACAAAAAAAAAAAAAAAAACACAACAAAAACCAAAAAAACAAAAACCAAAAAAAAAGGTGTACAAAGGCGTGTAGATTATATATGTCCAGCATATAAATAACGTACACGCCCTTGTACACACGTCCGCAATGTCACGGACATAGTTTAAGTGCATTAGAGTTAGGGTTAGTTAGTTTTAAGAAAATTTAAAAAACAATGTTTAGAGCGCCAAGTTTTTCCTAAGTTTTCTTGGCCAGTAAGCAAAAACAATTAAGATTGTCCATATAGACTGCAAAAAAACAGATATTAGTAGAAGACGCCGAAAGGCAAATAGATAAGTAAGTTTAGGTTATTTTAGAGCACCTGCGAAGGGTCAGTAAGATACATTTTAAGAACATGAATTGTTTAGATAGTAAGATAGATTTAATCATTTTTGTCTAGTTTTAAGAATCAAGAATTTAAAAAATAAAAATGAATTTTAAACTCCTCCAGCCCCGTGGACGGGGTGTGATGGTGTGATGATGATGATGTCCGAATGCGCTGAGGCGATATGAAAAATTGGTTAGGTAATAACTGACCAGAAACCATATGGAATATGTATATCCTTGCATTGTTATGGATTCGTAATCCTTTTGCGGGCGTTCATACCTGTGTGAGTGTCGGGATTGGGTTGGAGGGGGGGGGGGGGGGGATCAGAGATTCGTTAAATTACAATGAATGGCGGTTGTGCATTGGTAGTGACGGTGGGTGCCAGTGTTGGAAACGCACTGTTGTCGGTTTTATTGCATCCTGCGAAGGATCTCTCTCTGGGATGGCCTGGTCTGGTTGGACGTCGTTTGTCGGTCCATGCCGTCAAAAGTCAAATCCTGTTTTATTGTTTCAATGCGACTGTGCTGAGCCATTTAATTTTATGATTTTTAAAGGATCCCTTGTCAGTCCATAGAGCGGCATCCTCCTCCTCATCCTCCTCCCTCCACCACTCCCGCCATCCTCACAACTGATGTCGTGTTGTTTGCCAAATGAGACACTGTCCCGAGGCGAGGAGGATGGGTGAGGGGCATCAATTTATTGGGTTGGTTAATAATGTTGAGCACATTTACTTCATCCCCCCCGTGATCTGAGCGTGGAAGGGGAGTGGATTTTCACACTTTTGAGTCTCGATTCTCTTTTTATGCTTCGGTTTTAACGACTCGCATCGACTCAACTGTGGTCAGTTATTAAAACTGTAATCATTTTGGATTAAAGGAAGTTCGATAAATAAAAAGTTATTATTCAGGACGAACGTAAAAAGTCGCAGCCGAATTGTGAGCGCATGTAGAGCGAGGGCGTATGCGGTTCATCTGGTTCATGTGACGTACTTCATGCGGATGCCATTAATTTGAATATTAACTACGGAGGTAAAGTAATCCTTTCGGGTTAACCAAGTTACAGTTACAGAGGATTCGCGTTCGTTATAATGAGAGTTTTTAATTGCAATTGTCTGGACATTCATTGTAACTGAATGTTATGAGAGTGGAGTTCAGTATTGTATCATGTTGCTTGCAGGTTAATATGTGCCGATCCATGTGCAACAATTCATGCAAATCTTGATGACTCCGAAAATTCGGACAAACAATATCTACTCATAGCTCCATGGAGCTTAACCGGAGAAGCAACTTATTTTGAAGGTCACAGAAGGGCTGATCTGAGCAGCTTTAACCTGTTGTTCGATATGTAAAAATGAGAAGATTTTCAGAACTCCGAAAATTCGGAGTAACACTATCTTCCCAAATCGAGGGTAAATCGTTTACTTACTGATCTGAAGACTTAGAAAACTGACACCCTTCATTTACCATACAGAGGGAGTGGTACGAATCATCGGTTTTCGGAACAATATTCAAAAAATGTCCCCAAGGTCGTAAGCTTCAAATTAACATTTTCTTATGGACCTGACTTCATCTTTATCTTAGTAGTAACTAACTACATTCAATGGCAATTTTTAATTTTCACACATGAACTATTACAAATTAAGGACTCCGAATATTCGGAGAAATAATATAGGTCCTAGGCTCAAGGCTGACTAATGTGAAACTCGGATTTTCCTGTGTCATATCAAGAGCCTTAGTCGCCATTATTTATCTGTTACACATGCCACTGAATACGATCATAATCGACTTAAAATCCAGGGCCTATGAGCATGGCCTCAGCAAATGTTGGCCGCAAAAAAGGCCTATTGACCCACTTCAGTGCATACGTAGAATTTCCATCGACTGTTTTTAATGTTATTGTTACTCTGAATTCCCCAGATCTTACTACCAACGCGATTCCTTGTACTCCACTTGCCACACCCACGAAAATTCACACGTTTTCCTGTAAATTCCGAGACTACGAAAATTCGGAGTACATAAAAATCTTTCCCAAAAAACCGACCAATGTTCCAGTTCTCACCCAACCAGCTACCAACTTCCAGTCAAAATTCTTATTGTTGAAATCCATCCAAAAAACAAAAATTCAGCTGTCTGCCTAACCTGGTAGGTGTTTCCTTCCATCTGGCTGTACAAACGGCTTTTGGACAGCACCATGATCCGTTGACGGTTGGATACCTAAAGCCATCAACATCATCAACAGATGCCAACCCCTTGCCGCACACACGGACATCTGGGCTCTGAACGAGAACAATGCAACACACTGAACACAACACACCCTCAAGCCGGGCAAAAGTGACTCCCACAACCAAAAGGAGACTAACTGCTGGGATGATACCGTTAATGGCTGCACCACCACACTAACACCAACTCATCGGAAGCACTGCCATCAAACTGAACATCGCCATCACATCCCGGAAAGGACACCGAACAAGAGAGGGAACATCGGCGTCGCCGTCGCCGCGCCCTGACGCTGGGCTGTGTAGTACAGTGGTAGGTATCGTTGTATTTTGCTTTTTCCCGTCATCGTCGTCGTCGTCGATAAGAGCGCTCCCGCTGCTCCTGGTGACGAGAATCCCGGCATGGTGGTCGTGGTGGTAGCTGGCAACAACGACTGACGACGACGGATGGATGGTTGGTTGATGTTGTTTCGGTTTTGCCGGTCTTTTTCGCAGCGAGGGCGTCGTCGTTGTACCCGTGGATGGCTGTTGGAACAGGAGCCTGCATCAGCATCCCGGCGCTGAGATCTCTTTCGTGCGAGAGTGCAGGACGTGTTCTGATGGCAAGTTGTCATCGTGTCTAGGCAAACAAATACCAGCATCGACTCTGGCTGGCACTCCTGCTGGACGAATGGGGAGCGCAGAGGAACACATCAACGCGACACAACATGAAGTTATCGCCTGGAGCAGCGGGCGTCCACCATGAACCGACCAGCGCGAGAGCGAGAGCGAGAAAGAGAGAGCCATTGTCGCGTCCTGTGATTGTGCAGATCTGGGTGTGCGTCAAACGGTCTAAATCGCTGCACTCATCCAATGAGCTGGTAATTGTTGGCGATGATAATAGGGTGACGGAGCGGTATTGGGGTTGTTTGCTGGTGACTGGGGTAGGAGTTGTAGCGATTAGAGCAAGTGGCTTTGCTGCTCAGTGCGAGTGGATGGGAAGTTGCATCGATGTGTACTTTTAAACAGGCTTTGAGGCCACGGATAGGACAACATCACGGACAGGTGCTGAGTTAAACAAAAATGCAGGCCGCTAGGAGGAGGAGGTGGTAAGGGTTTCTACGAACCAATTGACAGACAGACAAACGACCGCAATGCGGGTGCAAAACAACATGCTTCTGGGATTGACGAATAGTTTGTTGCAAAGTGCGAAGTGAACAGACAAATGTTTTCAAATGTGCGACCATTCTTGCAAGGAACTGCAGAGGGATTCATCCGTGATGACCCCTAACTTCCAGAACCTGATTAATGCCTTGAGGTGGTTATGACAAGTGTGTCCGAGGACCGAATGAAATTTACTACAATCTTCTGGTCAAGCAAAATGAGTGAACTGGGAACCTTTGGGGGCTTGGAGATCTAGTCTCTCATGATTAGGGAAGGCCGGCTGGAGGATTACCTGACAAAACGCTCCAACACGACGATGCTAGCTATACAAAATTTACCAAAAATTCAGATGTCCTGAAATGCGCTCCAACGCATCGGATTCTGGTAATACACACACGAACACATCACCAAAAGTGTTTTTAAGTCCTGGATAGGTCTAATAGGGCCGATATGGCAGTTGGAGGATTACCTGACAAAACGCTCCAACACGACGATGCTAGCTAAACAAAATTTACCAAAAATTCAGATGTCCTGAAATGCGCTCCAACGCATCGGATTCTGTTAATACACACACGAACACATCACCAAAAGTGTTTTTAAGTCCTGGATAGGTCTAATAGGGCAGATATGGCAGTTGGAGGATTACCTGACAAAACGCTCCAACACGACGACGCTAGCTAAACAAAATTTACCAAAAATTCAGATGTCCTGAAATGCGCTCCAACGCATCGAATTCTGGTTATTCACACACGAACACATCACCAAAAGTGGTCTTAAGTCCTAGATAGGTCTAATAGGGCAGATATGGCAGTTGGAGGATTACCTGACAAAACGCTCCAACACGACGATGCTAGCTATACAAAATTTACCAAAAATTCAGATGTCCTGAAATGCGCTCCAACGCATCGGATTCTGTTAATACACACACGAACACATCACCAAAAGTGTTCTTAAGTCCTGGATAGGTCTAATAGGGCAGATATGGCAGTTGGAGGATTACCTGACAAAACGCTCCAACACGACGATGCTAGCTATACAAAAGTAGCCAAAAATTCAGATGTCCTGAAATGCGCTCCAACGCATCGGATTCTGTTAATACACACACGAACACATCACCAAAGGTGTTTTTAAGTCCTAGATAGGTCTAATAGGGCAGATATGGCAGTTGGAGGATTACCTGACAAAACGCTCCAACACGACGATGCTAGCTATACAAAATTTACCAAAAATTCAGATGTCCTGAAATGCGCTCCAACGCATCGGATTCTGTTAATACACACACGAACACATCACCAAAAGTGTTTTTAAGTCCTGGATAGGTCTAATTGGGCAGATATGGCAGTTGGAGGATTACCTGACAAAACGCTCCAACACGACGATGCTAGCTATACAAAATTTACCAAAAATTCAGATGTCTTGAAATGCGCTCCAACGCATCGGATTCTGTTAATACACACACGAACACATCACCAAAAGTGTTCTTAAGTCCTGGATAGGTCTAATAGGGCAGATATGGCAGTTGGAGGATTACCTGACAAAACGCTCCAACACGACGATGCTAGCTATACAAAATTTACCAAAAATTCAGATGTCCTGAAATGCGCTCCAACGCATCGGATTCTGTTGATACACACACGAACACATCACCAAAGGTGTTTTTAAGTCCTAGATAGGTCTAATAGGGCAGATATGGCAGTTGGAGGATTACCTGACAAAACGCTCCAACACGACGATGCTAGCTATACAAAAGTAGCCAAAAATTCAGATGTCCTGAAATGCGCTCCAACGCATCAGATTCTGTTAATACACACACGAACACATCACCAAACGTGTTTTTAAGTCCTAGATAGGTCTAATAGGGCAGATATGGCAGTTGGAGGATTACCTGACAAAACGCTCCAACACGACGATGCTAGCTATACAAAAGTAGCCAAAAATTCAGATGTCCTGAAATGCGCTCCAACGCATCGGATTCTGTTAATACACACACGAACACATCACCAAAAGTGTTTTTAAGTCCTGGATAGGTCTAATAGGACCGATATGGCAGTTGGAGGATTACATGACAAAACGCTCCAACACGACGATGCTAGCTATACAAAATTTACCAAAAATTCAGATGTCCTGAAATGCGCTCCAACGCATCGGATTCTGGTAATACACACACGAACACATCACCAAAAGTGTTTTTAAGTCCTGGATAGGTCTAATAGGGCAGATATGGCAGTTGGAGGATTACATGACAAAACGCTCCAACACGACGATGCTAGCTATACAAAAGTAGCCAAACATTCAGATGTCCTGAAATGCGCTCCAACGCATCGGATTCTGTTAATACACACACGAACACATCACCAAAGGTGTTTTTAAGTCCTAGATAGGTCTAATAGGGCCGATATGGCAGTTGGAGGATTACTTGACAAAACGCTCCAACACGACGATGCTAGCTATACAAAATTTACCAAAAATTCAGATGTCCTGAAATGCGCTCCAACGCATCGGATTCTGTTAATACACACACGAACACATCACCAAAAGTGTTTTTAAGTCCTGGATAGGTCTAATAGGGCAGATATGGCAGTTGGAGGATTACCTGACAAAACGCTCCAACACGACGATGCTAGCTATACAAAATTTACCAAAAATTCAGATGTCCTGAAATGCGCTCCAACGCATCGGATTCTGTTAATACACACACGAACACATCACCAAAAGTGTTTTTAAGTCCTGGATAGGTCTAATAGGGCAGATATGGCAGTTGGAGGATTACCTGACAAAACGCTCCAACACGACGATGCTAGCTATACAAAATTTACCAAAAATTCAGATGTCCTGAAATGCGCTCCAACGCATCGGATTCTGTTAATACACACACGAACACATCACCAAAAGTGTTTTTAAGTCCTGGATAGGTCTAATAGGGCAGATATGGCAGTTGGAGGATTACCTGACAAAACGCTCCAACACGACGATGCTAGCTATACAAAAGTAGCCAAAAATTCAGATGTCCTGAAATGCGCTCCAACGCATCGGATTCTGTTAATACACACACGAACACATCACCAAAGGTGTTTTTAAGTCCTAGATAGGTCTAATAGGGCAGATATGGCAGTTGGAGGATTACCTGACAAAACGCTCCAACACGACGATGCTAGCTATACAAAATTTACCAAAAATTCAGATGTCCTGAAATGCGCTCCAACGCATCGGATTCTGTTAATACACACACGAACACATCACCAAAAGTGTTTTTAAGTCCTGGATAGGTCTAATAGGGCAGATATGGCAGTTGGAGGATTACCTGACAAAACGCTCCAACACGACGATGCTAGCTATACAAAATTTACCAAAAATTCAGATGTCCTGAAATGCGCTCCAACGCATCGGATTCTGTTAATACACACACGAACACATCACCAAAAGTGTTTTTAAGTCCTGGATAGGTCTAATAGGGCAGATATGGCAGTTGGAGGATTACCTGACAAAACGCTCCAACACGACGATGCTAGCTATACAAAATTTACCAAAAATTCAGATGTCCTGAAATGCGCTCCAACGCATCGGATTCTGTTAATACACACACGAACACATCACCAAAAGTGTTTTTAAGTCCTGGATAGGTCTAATAGGGCAGATATGGCAGTTGGAGGATTACCTGACAAAACGCTCCAACACGACGATGCTAGCTATACAAAAGTAGCCAAAAATTCAGATGTCCTGAAATGCGCTCCAACGCATCGGATTCTGTTAATACACACACGAACACATCACCAAAGGTGTTTTTAAGTCCTAGATAGGTCTAATAGGGCAGATATGGCAGTTGGAGGATTACCTGACAAAACGCTCCAACACGACGATGCTGGCTATACAAAATTTACCAAAAATTCAGATGTCCTGAAATGCGATCCAACGCATCGGATTCTGTTAATACACACACGAACACATCACCAAAGGTGTTTTTAAGTCCTAGATAGGTCTAATAGGGCAGATATGGCAGTTGGAGGATTACCTGACAAAACGCTCCAACACGACGATGCTAGCTATACAAAAGTAGCCAAACATTCAGATGTCCTGAAATGCGCTCCAACGCATCGGATTCTGATAATACACACACGAACACATCACCAAAGGTGTTTTTAAGTCCTAGATAGGTCTAATAGGGCCGATATGGCAGTTGGAGGATTACTTGACAAAACGCTCCAACACGACGATGCTAGCTATACAAAATTTACCAAAAATTCAGATGTCCTGAAATGCGCTCCAACGCATCGGATTCTGTTAATACACACACGAACACATCACCAAAAGTGTTTTTAAGTCCTGGATAGGTCTAATAGGGCAGATATGGCAGTTGGAGGATTACCTGACAAAACGCTCCAACACGACGATGCTAGCTATACAAAATTTACCAAAAATTCAGATGTCCTGAAATGCGCTCCAACGCATCGGATTCTGTTAATACACACACGAACACATCACCAAAAGTGTTTTTAAGTCCTGGATAGGTCTAATAGGGCAGATATGGCAGTTGGAGGATTACCTGACAAAACGCTCCAACACGACGATGCTAGCTATACAAAATTTACCAAAAATTCAGATGTCCTGAAATGCGATCCAACGCATCGGATTCTGTTAATACACACACGAACACATCACCAAAGGTGTTTTTAAGTCCTAGATAGGTCTAATAGGGCAGATATGGCAGTTGGAGGATTACCTGACAAAACGCTCCAACACGACGATGCTAGCTATACAAAATTTACCAAAAATTCAGATGTCCTGAAATGCGCTCCAACGCATCGGATTCTGTTAATACACACACGAACACATCACCAAAAGTGTTTTTAAGTCCTGGATAGGTCTAATAGGGCAGATATGGCAGTTGGAGGATTACCTGACAAAACGCTCCAACACGACGATGCTAGCTATACAAAATTTACCAAAAATTCAGATGTCCTGAAATGCGCTCCAACGCATCGGATTCTGTTAATACACACACGAACACATCACCAAAAGTGTTTTTAAGTCCTGGATAGGTCTAATAGGGCAGATATGGCAGTTGGAGGATTACCTGACAAAACGCTCCAACACGACGATGCTAGCTATACAAAAGTAGCCAAAAATTCAGATGTCCTGAAATGCGCTCCAACGCATCAGATTCTGTTAATACACACACGAACACATCACCAAAAGTGTTTTCAAGTCCTAGATATGTCTAATAGGGCAGATATGGCAGTTGGAGGATTACCTGACAAAACGCTCCAACACGACGATGCTAGCTATACAAAATTTACCAAAAATTCAGATGTCCTGAAATGCGCTCCAACGCATCGGATTCTGTTTATACACACACGAACACATCACCAAAAGTGTTTTTAAGTCCTGGATAGGTCTAATAGGGCAGATATGGCAGTTGGAGGATTACCTGACAAAACGCTCCAACACGACGATGCTAGCTATACAAAATTTACCAAAAATTCAGATGTCCTGAAATGCGCTCCAACGCATCGGATTCTGTTTATACACACACGAACACATCACCAAAAGTGTTTTTAAGTCCTGGATAGGTCTAATAGGGCAGATATGGCAGTTGGAGGATTACCTGACAAAACGCTCCAACACGACGATGCTAGCTATACAAAATTTACCAAAAATTCAGATGTCCTGAAATGCGCTCCAACGCATCGGATTCTGTTAATACACACACGAACACATCACCAAAAGTGTTTTTAAGTCCTGGATAGGTCTAATAGGGCAGATATGGCAGTTGGAGGATTACCTGACAAAACGCTCCAACACGACGATGCTAGCTATACAAAATTTACCAAAAATTCAGATGTCCTGAAATGCGATCCAACGCATCGGATTCTGTTAATACACACACGAACACATCACCAAAGGTGTTTTTAAGTCCTAGATAGGTCTAATAGGGCAGATATGGCAGTTGGAGGATTACCTGACAAAACGCTCCAACACGACGATGCTAGCTATACAAAATTTACCAAAAATTCAGATGTCCTGAAATGCGCTCCAACGCATCGGATTCTGTTAATACACACACGAACACATCACCAAAAGTGTTTTTAAGTCCTGGATAGGTCTAATAGGGCAGATATGGCAGTTGGAGGATTACCTGACAAAACGCTCCAACACGACGATGCTAGCTATACAAAATTTACCAAAAATTCAGATGTCCTGAAATGCGCTCCAACGCATCGGATTCTGTTAATACACACACGAACACATCACCAAAAGTGTTTTTAAGTCCTGGATAGGTCTAATAGGGCAGATATGGCAGTTGGAGGATTACCTGACAAAACGCTCCAACACGACGATGCTAGCTATTCAAAAGTAGCCAAAAATTCAGATGTCCTGAAATGCGCTCCAACGCATCGGATTCTGTTAATACACACACGAACACATCACCAAAGGTGTTTTTAAGTCCTAGATAGGTCTAATAGGGCAGATATGGCAGTTGGAGGATTACCTGACAAAACGCTCCAACACGACGATGCTAGCTATACAAAATTTACCAAAAATTCAGATGTCCTGAAATGCGCTCCAACGCATCGGATTCTGTTAATACACACACGAACACATCACCAAAAGTGTTTTTAAGTCCTGGATAGGTCTAATAGGGCAGATATGGCAGTTGGAGGATTACCTGACAAAACGCTCCAACACGACGATGCTAGCTATACAAAAGTAGCCAAAAATTGAGATGTCCTGAAATGCGCTCCAACGCATCAGATTCTGTTAATACACACACGAACACATCACCAAAAGTGTTTTCAAGTCCTAGATATGTCTAATAGGGCAGATATGGCAGTTGGAGGATTACCTGACAAAACGCTCCAACACGACGATGCTAGCTATACAAAATTTACCAAAAATTCAGATGTCCTGAAATGCGCTCCAACGCATCGGATTCTGTTTATACACACACGAACACATCACCAAAAGTGTTTTTAAGTCCTGGATAGGTCTAATAGGGCAGATATGGCAGTTGGAGGATTACCTGACAAAACGCTCCAACACGACGATGCTAGCTATACAAAATTTACCAAAAATTCAGATGTCCTGAAATGCGCTCCAACGCATCGGATTCTGTTTATACACACACGAACACATCACCAAAAGTGTTTTTAAGTCCTGGATAGGTCTAATAGGGCAGATATGGCAGTTGGAGGATTACCTGACAAAACGCTCCAACACGACGATGCTAGCTATACAAAAGTAGCCAAAAATTCAGATGTCCTGAAATGCGCTCCAACGCATCAGATTCTGTTAATACACACACGAACACATTACCAAAAGTGTTTTCAAGTCCTAGATATGTCTAATAGGGCAGATATGGCAGTTGGAGGATTACCTGACAAAACGCTCCAACACGACGATGCTAGCTATACAAAAGTAGCCAAAAATTCAGATGTCCTGAAATGCGCTCCAACGCATCAGATTCTGTTAATACACACACGAACACATCACCAAAAGTGTTTTCAAGTCCTAGATATGTCTAATAGGGCAGATATGGCAGTTGGAGGATTACCTGACAAAACGCTCCAACACGACGACGCTAGCTAAACAAAATTTACCAAAAATTCAGATGTCCTGAAATGCGCTCCAACGCATCGGATTCTGTTAATTCACACACGAACACATCACCAAAAGTGTTTTTAAGTCCTGGATAGGTCTAATAGTGCCGATATGGCAGTTGGAGGATTACCTGACAAAACGCTCCAACACGACGATGCTAGCTATACAAAAGTAGCCAAAAATTGAGATGTCCTGAAATGCGCTCCAACGCATCGGATTCTGTTAATACACACACGAACACATCACCAAAGGTGTTTTTAAGTCCTAGATAGGTCTAATAGGGCAGATATGGCAGTTGGAGGATTACCTGACAAAACGCTCCAACACGGCGATGCTAGCTATACAAAAGTAGCCAAAAATTCAGATGTCCTGAAATGCGCTCCAACGCATCGGATTCTGTTAATACACACACGAACACATCACCAAAGGTGTTTTTAAGTCCTAGATAGGTCTAATAGGGCAGATATGGCAGTTGGAGGATTACCCGACAAAACGCTCCAACACGACGATGCTAGCTATACAAAATTTACCAAAAATTCAGATGTCCTGAAATGCGCTCCAACGCATCGGATTCTGTTAATACACACACGAACACATCACCAAAAGTGTTTTTAAGTCCTGGATAGGTCTAATAGGGCAGATATGGCAGTTGGAGGATTACCTGACAAAACGCTCCAACACGACGATGCTAGCTATACAAAAGTAGCCAAAAATTCAGATGTCCTGAAATGCGCTCCAACGCATCAGATTCTGTTAATACACACACGAACACATCACCAAAAGTGTTTTCAAGTCCTAGATATGTCTAATAGGGCAGATATGGCAGTTGGAGGATTACCTGACAAAACGCTCCAACACGACGATGCTAGCTATACAAAATTTACCAAAAATTCAGATGTCCTGAAATGCGCTCCAACGCATCGGATTCTGTTTATACACACACGAACACATCACCAAAAGTGTTTTTAAGTCCTGGATAGGTCTAATAGGGCAGATATGGCAGTTGGAGGATTACCTGACAAAACGCTCCAACACGACGATGCTAGCTATACAAAATTTACCAAAAATTCAGATGTCCTGAAATGCGCTCCAACGCATCGGATTCTGTTTATACACACACGAACACATCACCAAAAGTGTTTTTAAGTCCTGGATAGGTCTAATAGGGCAGATATGGCAGTTGGAGGATTACCTGACAAAACGCTCCAACACGACGACGCTAGCTAAAAAAAATTTACCAAAAATTCAGATGTCCTGAAATGCGCTCCAACGCATCGGATTCTGTTAATTCACACACGAACACATCACCAAAAGTGTTTTTAAGTCCTGGATAGGTCTAATAGTGCCGATATGGCAGTTGGAGGATTACCTGACAAAACGCTCCAACACGACGATGCTAGCTATACAAAAGTAGCCAAAAATTGAGATGTCCTGAAATGCGCTCCAACGCATCGGATTCTGTTAATACACACACGAACACATCACCAAAGGTGTTTTTAAGTCCTAGATAGGTCTAATAGGGCAGATATGGCAGTTGGAGGATTACCTGACAAAACGCTCCAACACGACGACGCTAGCTAAACAAAATTTACCAAAAATTCAGATGTCCTGAAATGCGCTCCAACGCATCGGATTCTGTTAATTCACACACGAACACATCACCAAAAGTGTTTTTAAGTCCTGGATAGGTCTAATAGTGCCGATATGGCAGTTGGAGGATTACCTGACAAAACGCTCCAACACGACGATGCTAGCTATACAAAAGTAGCCAAAAATTGAGATGTCCTGAAATGCGCTCCAACGCATCGGATTCTGTTAATACACACACGAACACATCACCAAAGGTGTTTTTAAGTCCTAGATAGGTCTAATAGGGCAGATATGGCAGTTGGAGGATTACCTGACAAAACGCTCCAACACGGCGATGCTAGCTATACAAAAGTAGCCAAAAATTCAGATGTCCTGAAATGCGCTCCAACGCATCGGATTCTGTTAATACACACACGAACACATCACCAAAGGTGTTTTTAAGTCCTAGATAGGTCTAATAGGGCGGAATGGCAGTTGGAGGATTACCCGACAAAACGCTCCAACACGACGATGCTAGCTATACAAAATTTACCAAAAATTCAGATGTCCTGAAATGCGCTCCAACGCATCGGATTCTGTTAATACACACACGAACACATCACCAAAAGTGTTTTTAAGTCCTGGATAGGTCTAATAGGGCAGATATGGCAGTTGGAGGATTACCTGACAAAACGCTCCAACACGACGATGCTAGCTATACAAAAGTAGCCAAAAATTCAGATGTCCTGAAATGCGCTCCAACGCATCAGATTCTGTTAATACACACACGAACACATCACCAAAAGTGTTTTCAAGTCCTAGATATGTCTAATAGGGCAGATATGGCAGTTGGAGGATTACCTGACAAAACGCTCCAACACGACGATGCTAGCTATACAAAATTTACCAAAAATTCAGATGTCCTGAAATGCGCTCCAACGCATCGGATTCTGTTTATACACACACGAACACATCACCAAAAGTGTTTTTAAGTCCTGGATAGGTCTAATAGGGCAGATATGGCAGTTGGAGGATTACCTGACAAAACGCTCCAACACGACGATGCTAGCTATACAAAATTTACCAAAAATTCAGATGTCCTGAAATGCGCTCCAACGCATCGGATTCTGTTTATACACACACGAACACATCACCAAAAGTGTTTTTAAGTCCTGGATAGGTCTAATAGGGCAGATATGGCAGTTGGAGGATTACCTGACAAAACGCTCCAACACGACGACGCTAGCTAAAAAAAATTTACCAAAAATTCAGATGTCCTGAAATGCGCTCCAACGCATCGGATTCTGTTAATTCACACACGAACACATCACCAAAAGTGTTTTTAAGTCCTGGATAGGTCTAATAGTGCCGATATGGCAGTTGGAGGATTACCTGACAAAACGCTCCAACACGACGATGCTAGCTATACAAAAGTAGCCAAAAATTGAGATGTCCTGAAATGCGCTCCAACGCATCGGATTCTGTTAATACACACACGAACACATCACCAAAGGTGTTTTTAAGTCCTAGATAGGTCTAATAGGGCAGATATGGCAGTTGGAGGATTACCTGACAAAACGCTCCAACACGGCGATGCTAGCTATACAAAAGTAGCCAAAAATTCAGATGTCCTGAAATGCGCTCCAACGCATCGGATTCTGTTAATACACACACGAACACATCACCAAAAGTGTTTTCAAGTCCTAGATATGTCTAATAGGGCAGATATGGCAGTTGGAGGATTACCTGACAAAACGCTCCAACACGACGATGCTAGCTATACAAAAGTAGCCAAAAATTCAGATGTCCTGAAATGCGCTCCAACGCATCAGATTCTGTTAATACACACACGAACACATCACCAAAAGTGTTTTCAAGTCCTAGATATGTCTAATAGGGCAGATATGGCAGTTGGAGGATTACCTGACAAAACGCTCCAACACGACGACGCTAGCTAAACAAAATTTACCAAAAATTCAGATGTCCTGAAATGCGCTCCAACGCATCGGATTCTGTTAATTCACACACGAACACATCACCAAAAGTGTTTTTAAGTCCTGGATAGGTCTAATAGTGCCGATATGGCAGTTGGAGGATTACCTGACAAAACGCTCCAACACGACGATGCTAGCTATACAAAAGTAGCCAAAAATTGAGATGTCCTGAAATGCGCTCCAACGCATCGGATTCTGTTAATACACACACGAACACATCACCAAAGGTGTTTTTAAGTCCTAGATAGGTCTAATAGGGCAGATATGGCAGTTGGAGGATTACCTGACAAAACGCTCCAACACGGCGATGCTAGCTATACAAAAGTAGCCAAAAATTCAGATGTCCTGAAATGCGCTCCAACGCATCGGATTCTGTTAATACACACACGAACACATCACCAAAGGTGTTTTTAAGTCCTAGATAGGTCTAATAGGGCGGAATGGCAGTTGGAGGATTACCCGACAAAACGCTCCAACACGACGATGCTAGCTATACAAAATTTACAACACGAACACATCACCAAAGGTGGTTTTAAGTCCTAGATAGGTCTAATAGGGCAGATATGGCAGTTGGAGGATTACATGGCAAAACGCTCCAACACGACGGTGCTAGCTATGCAAAAGTAGCCAAAAATTCAAATGTCCTGAAATGCGCTCCAACGCATCGGATTCTGTTAATACACACACGAACACATCACCAAAGGTGTTTTTAAGTCCTAGATAGGTCTAATAGGGCGGAATGGCAGTTGGAGGATTACCCGACAAAACGCTCCAACACGACGATGCTAGCTATACAAAATTTACAACACGAACACATCACCAAAGGTGGTTTTAAGTCCTAGATAGGTCTAATAGGGCAGATATGGCAGTTGGAGGATTACATGGCAAAACGCTCCAACACGACGGTGCTAGCTATGCAAAAGTAGCCAAAAATTCAAATGTCCTGAAATGCGCTCCAACGCATCGGATTCTGTTAATAAACACACGAACACATCACCAAAAGTGTTTTTAAGTCCTGGATAGGTCTAATAGGGCAGATATGGCAGTTGGAGGATTACCTGACAAAACGCTCCAACACGACGATGCTAGCTATACAAAAGTAGCCAAAAATTCAGATGTCCTGAAATGCGCTCCAACGCATCGGATTCTGTTAATACACACACGAACACATCACCAAAGGTGTTTTTAAGTCCTAGATAGGTCTAATAGGGCGGAATGGCAGTTGGAGGATTACCCGACAAAACGCTCCAACACGACGATGCTAGCTATACAAAATTTACCAAAAATTCAGATGTCCTGAAATGCGCTCCAACGCATCGGATTCTGTTAATACACACACGAACACATCACCAAAAGTGTTTTTAAGTCCTGGATAGGTCTAATAGGGCAGATATGGCAGTTGGAGGACAATCGCTCCAACACGACGATGTTAGCTATACAAAAGTAGCCAAAAATTCAGATGTCCTGAAATGCGCTCCAACGCATCGGATTCTGTTAATACACACACGAACACATCACCAAAGGTGTTTTTAAGTCCTAGATAGGTCTAATAGGGCAGATATGGCAGTTGGAGGATTACATGGCAAAGCGCTCCAACACGACGGTGCTAGCTATGCAAAAGTAGCCAAAAATTCAAATGTCCTGAAATGCGCTCCAACGCATCGGATTCTGTTAATACACACACGAACACATCACCAAAAGTGTTTTTAAGTCCTGGATAGGTCTAATAGGGCCGATATGGCAGTTGGAGGATTACCTGACAAAACGCTCCAACACGACGATGCTAGCTATACAAAATTTACCAAAAATTCAGATGTCCTGAAATGCGCTCCAACGCATCGGATTCTGTTAATACACACACGAACACATCACCAAAGGTGTTTTTAAGTCCTAGATAGGTCTAATAGGGCAGATATGGCAGTTGGAGGATTACCTGACAAAACGCTCCAACACGACGAAGCTAGCTATACAAAAGTAGCCAAAAATTCAGATGTCCTGAAATGCGCTCCAACGCATGGGATTCTGTTAATACACACACGAACACATCACCAAAGGTGTTTTTAAGTCCTAGATAGGTCTAATAGGGCAGATATGGCAGTTGGAGGATTACCTGACAAAACGCTCCAACACGACGATGCTAGCTATACAAAAGTAGCCAAAAATTCAGATGTCCTGAAATGCGCTCCAACGCATCGGATTCTGTGAATAAACACACGAACACATCACCAAAAGTGTTTTTAAGTCCTAGATATGTCTAATAGGGCAGATATGGCAGTTGCGCTATACCGCAAAATATTTCTGGACACTAGGTGTGCAGAAATATATTGCGCGCCATACCGCAAAACCTTTCTGGACACTAGGTGTCCCGAAATATATTGCGCGCCATACCGCAAAACCTTTCTGGACACTAGGTGTCCAGAAATATATTGCGCACCATACCGCAAAATATTTCTGGACACTAGGTATCGAGAAAAATATTGCGCGCCGACACCTAGTGTCCAGAAATATATTGCGAGCCATACCGCAAAACCTTTCTGGACACCTAGTGTCCAGAAATATATTGCGCGCCATACCGCAAAATATTTCTGGACACTAGGTGTCCAGAAAAATATTGCGCGCCATACCGCAAAATATTTCTGGACACTAGGTGTCCAGAAATATATTGCGCTCCATACCGCAAAATATTTCTGGACACTAGGTGTCCAGAAATATATTGCGCGCCATACAGCAAAACCTTTCTGGACACCTAGTGTCCAGAAATATATTGCGCGCCATACCGCAAAATATTTCTGGACACTAGGTGTCCAGAAATGTATTGCGCGCCATACTGCAAAATATTTCTGGACACTAGGTGTCTAGAAATATATTGCGCGCCATACCGCAAAACCTTTCTGGACACTAGGTGTCCAGAAATATATTGCGCGCCATACAGCAAAACCTTTCTGGACACTAGGTGTCCAGAAATATATTGCGGTATGGCGGGCAATATATTTCTTAACACCAAGTGTCCAGAAAGGTTTTGCTGTACACTAGGTGTCCGGAAATATATTACGCGCCATACCGCTAAATATTTCTGGACACTAGGTGTCCTAGGTGGACACTAGGTGTCCAGAAATATATTACACGCCATACCGCAAAATATTTCGGTGTCCAGAAATATATTGCGCGCCATACCGCAAAATATTTCTGGACACTAGGTGTCCAGAAATATATTACGCGCCATACCGCAAAATATTTCTGGACACTAGGTGTCCAGAAATATATTGCGCGCCACACCGACACTAGGTGTCCAGAAATATATTGCGCGCCATACCGCAAAACATTTCTGGACACTAGGTGTCCAGAAATATATTGCGCGCCACACCGACACTAGGTGTCCAGAAATATATTGCGCGCCATACCGCAAAACCTTTCTGGACACTAGGTGTCCAGAAATATATTGCGCGCCATACCGCAAAATATTTCTAGACACTAGGTGTCCAGAAATATATTGCGCGCCATACCGCAAAATATTTCTAGACACTAGGTGTCCAGAAATATATTGCGCGCCACACCGCAAAATATTTCTGGACACTAGGTGTCCAGAAAAATATTGCGCGCCATACCGCAAAATATTTCTGGACACTAGGTGTCCAGAAATATATTGCGCGCCACACCGACACTAGGTGTCCAGAAATATATTGCGCGCCATACCGCAAAACATTTCTGGACACTAGGTGTCCAGAAATATATTGCGCGCCATACCGCAAAATATTTCTGGACACTCGGTGTCCAGAAATATATTGCGCGCCAACTGCAAGATGGACAAGCAATGTAGTAGATGTCAAGATCCGTTACCGCTTGACGGTGAATTCGTGACCTGCTGGAACTGTAATGGAGATTTGCATTTCGATTGTAGTTCTCTATCCCAAAGTTCATACCGGAAGATGTCTGCAAATGCAAAGAAAAACTGGAAATGTATACCGTGCAGAATGAAAGATAAATTACCAGCAGAAGAAGAGTCCCAAACTGCGAAGAGATCACGGCCAGCAGAATCTCCAAAAGCAACTGTTACCAACAATGTACAGAAGGGCACGAGCGCTGTAGAAAGAGAACTACATGAAATTAAAGCACTATTAAAAGAATATGCAAAAGCTGTTGAGTTTACAACTAGTAAATATGAGGAAATTAACGTTACACTCACGAAAAACAATGAAATACTTCAAACGTTTAAGAAGGAAATTGAAGAATACAAAAAACAAATAGAAATCAAGGACTTCCAAATATCTGGATTACAGACTCAGGTCAATAGTCTAGAACAAAAACAAATTGATAAAAATGTAGAGATAAAGAATGTTCCAATGTCAAGCACTGAAAATGCTTTCGACTTATTAAAGTCAATAGGCAACACATTCAACACTCCGATTACAGAGAGCGATGTCGAAGAACTCTATTCTTATCCCGACAGAAAAAACAAACAGATGAGAAACATTGTGGTTAGCTTCACTAGGAAGCAAACTAAAATTACATTCCTAGAACGAACAAAACAAAAGAGAACGCTGAAATATGGGGAGATATGTTCTGCTTCGCGTAAAGAATGCAACCCGGCATACGCGAATCAGAATATATACATCAACGAACAATTAACACCTCACTTCAAAAAACTAATTTGGCTTACAAAAACAAAAGCAAAATCAAATAATTGGAAATTTGTTTGGTTCAAGAATTATAAGGTATTAGCAAAAAAATCAGAAGGAGACCGTACTATTGAGATCCAAACGATCAACGATATTGACAAAATGTCATAATCATATGTTTTTCTGCTATAATATTCCTATAATTTCTTAAGTACACTCATGCACAAAATTGACACACCAAAAATGGAAAACAACACAAATGAATTAGAAAATTTAAATTTTAAAATTGTGAAATCGCAAGATGAAGCCTCTTCCTATATAAAAAATAACAGCAATGAATTTTCTTGTATATCTCTAAATATAAGATCGTTAAGAACGAACTGGAATGAATTTATGTTGTATGTGAATGATTTTCTGTCAAAAGTAGATGTTATTATGTTGTGTGAGATTAATATAACCGAAGGGGAAAAAAATCAGTATGGAATTGATGGATACCGCTGTGAATTTTTTACAAGAAGTAATTCCAGAGGAGGAGGTATAGCCATATATGTAAAAAATAATGTAATGTATGAAAAAGTAGAACGAAAAACAAAAATGTATGAAAACGTCTCTCTAAATGTAAAACGAGGCAATTTTGAAGCTTCAGTAATATCAGTATACAGACCACCGAAGTTAAATGTTAAACATTTCATTCGTGAGCTTAATGAACATTTTGATGTAATCGAAGCAAAAATTAATTTAATAGTTATGGGCGATGTAAACATAAATTTAAAAGACAAGACTAATGCAGATGTGTGCGAATATATGTCGATGATAGCTGCAAAAGGTCTCAACAATTGCATACTCTCTCACACTCGTGATGATTTAATAAGAAACACAAAAACATTAATTGATCACTGCTTGATAAGAGCAAAAAATGTTGAAATCAAATCTGCGGTGATCGAAGTATGTATCTCAGACTACTATGCCTTGTATTGTGGAATCAAAGCTGATGCAGTTATAAGCAAATCCAGTAAAGAGCGATACGTACTAACTCAAGCAGTAGCACAAAAAATAAGAGATTTCAACTGGGACGAGTTAAATTCACACACAGATGTAAATGAATTATATCAGCACCTCAAGGAAGTACTTAATAATATAGTAACATCGTCAACTGTTACAAGTAAGAAAAGAAGCACTGAACACAGTTGCGCCACCGCAGACCTGAGATGCGAATGCAAAGAACGTGATAGACTATACAGAAGGTACAAAAACAACAGACGAAATGCGGACTATCACAATGAGTATAAACTATACAGAAACGAGCTTAACAAAGAAATAAAACGAATAAAATCAAACTTCTACAAACATAAATTCCAAGAGAGTAAAAACAACCCAAAGGATACGTGGAAGATTGTTAATGCATTACTTGGAAAGAGATCGAACAATATAGATGACATTATAAAAAAGAATTTTGCACATGAAGAAAATTTGAATGACCTACCGAACAAATTCGCAAAAACGCTATCATTGGAAATTTGTAATACAGTCCACGAGTGCAATAAAACAACATTCAGTGGCAGTTCGAACAGTGTACAAAACTCTATATATGTACAATATGTAACTGATACTGAGGTTAAGAATATACTTCATTCGCTAAAGTGCAACAAGTCAGCCGGAATAGACGAGATAAGACCAATAGATCTAAGAATAAGTGCAGAGTACCTTTCGCCTCTGATAACGAAGCTTATAAATATGAGTTTAGACCAAGCAACAGTTCCGCACCTTCTGAAAACATCAATAGTTCGGCCAATATACAAAAGCGGAAAGATGAACCAAATTGTGAACTACAGACCCATTTCTATCTTATCATCTGTCGACAAGGTTATGGAGGAAGTATTGGCAACGAGGCTATACGGATATGTGGAAAAATTTAAAATCCTGAATAAAAATCAATTTGGTTTTCGTAAAAACAAGAGCATCAACCATCTGCTGGCAATTTTTGCGAATAAAATAAACCAAAGCCTGGATAAAAATCAAAGCACAGTGGTTCTATTCATTGATTTTAAAAAAGCCTTCGATACATTAAGTCACAAACAATTACTGAGACAGTTAGAAAGGATTGGTGTTCGGGGCAGTATATTATCATGGTTTGAAAACTACTTAAGAGACCGAAAATTTAAAGTTAAAATTGGCGAATTCTTAAGTGAAGATGAAGATGTTGTATATGGTGTACCACAGGGATCAAAACTAGGCCCTCTCCTATTTATTATCTACGCCAATGATCTGATGTCATTGCTGAAGTACAGCACGGGATACGCATACGCGGACGATACAGCGATTGTAATTAGCCATAGGAACGTAAATGAAGCTGCAAGCTTATTGCAAATAGAATTTAATCGAATCACAGCTTGGTGTCACGACCATGGATTAATTATTAACGCACTGAAGACAAAGGTAATGCATATTCGTCCCCCGCATATCCCAAAAACTAAAATCAAGATAAAAATGCATGACACAGAATGTCTTCACATGAATGGATGTAACGTTAAAGAAAATGATAGATGCAACGGATACATCGACAATGTGTCAACATACAAGTATCTTGGACTCACCGTTGATTACAACTTTAAATGGAGCTACCACATAAGAGAAATAAAACAGAAATTGTGTCGATCCGCTTACGCACTCTTCCATCTTAAAAATTTCTGCACACCTGAAGTTCTTAGACAATGCTATTTTGGTTTAGTTGAATCACATATGAGATATGGCGTAAAATATTTCTGGACACTAGGTGTCCAGAAATATATTACGCGCCATACCGCAAAATATTTCTGGACACTAGGTGTCCAGAAATATATTGCGAGCCATACCGGACACTAGGTGTCCAGAAATATATTGCGCGCCATACCGCAAAACCTTTTTGGACACTAGGTGTCCAGAAATATATTGCGCGCCACACCGACTCTAGGTGTCCAGAAATATATTGCGCGCCATACCGCAAAACCTTTTTGGACACTAGGTGTCCAGAAATATATTGCGCGCCATACCGCAAAATATTTCTGGACACTAGGTGTCCAGAAATATATTGCGCGCAATACCGCAAAACCTTTTTGGACACTAGGTGTCCAGAAATATATTGCGCGCCATACCGCAAAATATTTCTGGACACTAGGTGTCCAGAAATATATTGCGCGCCATACCGCAAAATATTTCTGGACACCTAGTGTCCAGAAATATATTGCGCGCCATACCGCAAAATATTTCTGGACACTAGGTGTATAGTATATATATATATTGCGCGCCATACCGCAAAATATTTCTGGACACTAGGTGTCCAGAAATATATTGCGCGCCATACCGCAAAACCTTTTTGGACACTAGGTGTCCAGAAATATATTGCGCGCCATACCGCAAAATATTTCTGGACACTAGGTGTCCAGAAATATATTGCGCGCCATACCGCAAAACCTTTTTGGACACTAGGTGTCCAGAAATATATTGCGCGCCACACCGACTCTAGGTGTCCAGAAATATATTGCGCGCCATACCGCAAAACCTTTTTGGACACTAGGTGTCCAGAAATATATTGCGCGCCATACCGCAAAATATTTCTGGACACTAGGTGTCCAGAAATATATTGCGCGCCATACCGCAAAACCTTTTTGGACACTAGGTGTCCAGAAATATATTGCGCGCCATACCGCAAAATATTTCTGGACACTAGGTGTCCAGAAATATATTGCGCGCCATACCGCAAAATATTTCTGGACACCTAGTGTCCAGAAATATATTGCGCGCCATACCGCAAAATATTTCTGGACACTAGGTGTATAGTATATATATATATTGCGCGCCATACCGCAAAATATTTCTGGACACTAGGTGTCCAGAAATATATTGCGCGCCATACCGCAAAACCTTTTTGGACACTAGGTGTCCAGAAATATATTGCGCGCCATACCGCAAAATATTTCTGGACACTAGGTGTCCAGAAATATATTGCGCGCCATACCGCAAAACCTTTTTGGACACTAGGTGTCCAGAAATATATTGCGCGCCACACCGACTCTAGGTGTCCAGAAATATATTGCGCGCCATACCGCAAAACCTTTTTGGACACTAGGTGTCCAGAAATATATTGCGCGCCATACCGCAAAATATTTCTGGACACTAGGTGTCCAGAAATATATTGCGCGCCATACCGCAAAACCTTTTTGGACACTAGGTGTCCAGAAATATATTGCGCGCCATACCGCAAAATATTTCTGGACACTAGGTGTCCAGAAATATATTGCGCGCCATACCGCAAAATATTTCTGGACACCTAGTGTCCAGAAATATATTGCGCGCCATACCGCAAAATATTTCTGGACACTAGGTGTATAGTATATATATATATTGCGCGCCATACCGCAAAATATTTCTGGACACTAGGTGTCCAGAAATATATTGCGCTCCATACCGCAAAATATTTCTGGACACTAGGTGTCCAGAAAAATATTGCGCGCCATACCGCAAAATATTTCTGGACACTAGGTGTCCAGAAATATATTGCGCGCTACACCGACACTAGGTGTCCAGAAATATATTGCGCGCCATACCGCAAAATATTTCTGGACACTAGGTGTCCAGAAATATATTGCGCGCCATACCGCAAAATATTTCTGGACACCTAGTGTCCAGAAATATATTGCGCGCCATACGGCAAAATATTTCTGGACACTAGGTGTCCAGAAATATATTACGCGCCATACCGCAAAATATTTCTGGACACTAGGTGTCCAGAAATATATTGCGCGCCATACCGCAAAACCTTTCTGGACACTAGGTGTCCAGAAATATATTGCGCGTCATACCGCAAAATATTTCTGGACACTAGGTGTCCAGAAATATATTGCGCGCCATACCGCAAAATATTTCTGGACACTAGGTGTCCAGAAATATATTGCGCGCCATACCGCAAAACCTTTCTGCACACTAGGTGTCCAGAAATATATTGCGCGCCATACCGCAAAATATTTCTGGACACCTAGTGTCCAGAAATATCTTGCGGTATGGCGCAAAATATAGGTGTCCAGAAATATTTTGCGGTATAAACCTTTCTGGACACTAGGTGTCCAGAAATATATTGCGCGCCATATATTGCGCGCCATACACTAGGTGTCCAGAAATATTTTGCGGTATGGCGCGCAATGTCCAGAAATATTTTGCGGTATGGCGCGCAATATATTTCTGGACACCTAGTGTCCAGAAATATTTTGCGGTATGGCGCGCAATATATTTCTGGACACCTAGTGTCCAGAAATATTTTGCGGTATGGCGCGCAATATATTTCTGGACACCTAGTGTCCAGAAATATTTTGCGGTATGGCGCGCAATATATTTCTGGACACCTAGTGTCCAGAAAGGTTTTGCGGTATGGCGGGCAATATATTTCTTAACACCAAGTGTCCAGAAAGGTTTTGCGGTATGGCGCGCAATATATTTCTGGACACCTAGTGTCCAGAAATATTTTGCGGTATGGCGCGCAATATATTTCTGGACACTAGGTGTGCAGAAAGGTTTTGCTGTATGGCGCGCAATATATTTCTGGACACCTAGTGTCCAGAAATATTTTGCGGTATGGAGCGCAATATATTTCTGGACACCTAGTGTCCAGAAATATTTTGCGGTATGGCGCGCAATATTTTTCTGGACACCTAGTGTCCAGAAATATTTTGCGGTATGGCGCGCAGTATATTTCTGGACACCTAGTGTCCAGAAATATTTTGCGGTATGGCGTGTAATATATTTCTGGACACCTAGTGTCCAGAAAGGTTTTGCGGTATGGCGCGCAATATATTTCGGGACACCTAGTGTCCAGAAATATTTTGCGGTATGGCGCGCAATATATTTCTGGACACCTAGTGTCCAGAAATATTTTGCGGTATGGCGCGCAGTATATTTTTTGACACCTAGTGTCCACCTAAGACACCTAGGGTCCAGAAATATTTTGCGGTATGGCGCGTAATATATTTCCGGACACCTAGTGTCCAGAAATATTTTGCGGTATGGCGCGCAATATATTTCTGGACACCTAGTGTCCAGAAATATTTTGCGGTATGGCGCGCAATATATTTCTGGACACCTAGTGTCCAGAAATATTTTGCGGTATGGCGCGCAATATATTTCTGGACACCTAGCGTCCAGAAATATTTTGCGGTATGGCGCGCAATATATTTCTGGACACCTAGTGTCCAGAAAGGTTTTGCGGTATGGCGCGCAATATATTTCTGGAATTTCTGAAATATTTTGCGGTATGGCGGGCAATATATTTCTTAACACCAAGTGTCTAGAAAGGTTTTGCGGTATGGCGCGCAATATATTTCTGGACACCTAGTGTCCAGAAATATTTTGCGGTATGGCGCGCAATATATTTCTGGACACCTAGTGTCCACAAATATTTTGCGGTATGGCGCGCAATATATTTCTGGACACCTAGTGTCCAGAAATATTTTGCGGTATGGCGCGCAATATATTTCCGGACACCTAGTGTCCAGAAATATTTTGCGGTATGGCGCGCAATATATTTCCGGACACCTAGTGTCCAGAAATATTTTGCGGTATGGCGCGCAATATATTTCTGGACACCTAGTGTCCAGAAATATTTTGCGGTATGGCGCGTAATATATTTCTGGACACCTAGTGTCCAGAAATATTTTGCGGTATGGCGCGCAATATATTTCTGGACACCTAGTGTCCAGAAATATTTTGCGGTATGGCGCGCTAGGTGTCCAGAAATATATTGCGCGCCATACCGCAAAATATTTGTGGACACTAGGTGTCCAGAAATATATTGCGCGCCATACCGCAAAACCTTTCTGGACACTAGGTGTCCCGAAATATATTGCGCGTCATACCGCAAAACCTTTCTGGACACTAGGTGTCCAGAAATATATTGCGCGCCATACCGCAAAATATTTCTGGACACTAGGTGTCCAGAAATATATTACACGCCATACCGCAAAATATTTCTGGACACTAGGTGTCCAGAAATATATTGCGCGCCATACAGCAAAACCTTTCTGGACACTTGGTGTCCAGAAATATATTGCGCGCCATACCGCAAAATATTTCTGGACACTAGGTGTCCAGAAATATATTGCGCGCCACACCGACACTAGGTGTCCAGAAATATATTGCGCGCCATACCGCAAAATATTTCTGGACACTAGGTGTCCAGAAATATATCGCGCTCCATACCGCAAAATATTTCCGGACACTAGGTGTCCAGAAATATATTGCGCGCCATACCGCAAAACCTTTTTGGACACTAGGTGTCCAGAAATATATTGCGCGCCGTACCGCAAAACCTTTTTGGACACTAGGTGTCCAGAAATATATTGCGCGCCATACCGCAAAATATTTCTGGACACTAGGTGTCCAGAAATATATTGCGCGCCATACCGCAAAATATTTCTGGACACTAGGTGTCCAGAAATATATTGCGCGCCATACCGCAAAACCTTTCTGGACACTAGGTGTCCAGAAATATATTGCGCGCCATACCGCAAAATATTTCTGGACACTAGGTGTCCAGAAATATATTACGCTCCATACCGCAAAATATTTCTGGACACTAGGTGTCCAGAAATATATTGCGCGCCATACCGCAAAACCTTTCTGGACACTAGGTGTCCAGAAATATATTGCGCGCCATACCGCAAAATATTTCTGGACACTAGGTGTCCAGAAATATATTGCGCGCCATACCGCAAAATATTTCTGGACACTAGGTGTCCAGAAATATATTGCGCGCCATACCGCAAAATATTTCTGGACACTAGGTGTCCAGAAATATATTGCGCGCCATACCGCAAAACCTTTCTGGACACTTGGTGTTAAGAAATATATTGCCCGCCATACCGCAAAATATTTCTGAAATCCAGAAATATATTGCGCGCCATACCGCAAAACCTTTCTGGAAACTAGGTGTCCAGAAATATATTGCGCGCCATACCGCAAAATATTTCTGGACACTAGGTGTCCAGAAATATATTGCGCGCCATACCGCAAAATATTTCTGGACACTAGGTGTCCAGAAATATATTGCGCGCCATACCGCAAAACCTTTCTGGATACTAGGTGTCCAGAAATATATTGCGCGCCATACCGCAAAACCTTTCTGGACACTTGGTGTTAAGAAATATATTGCCCGCCATACCGCAAAATATTTCTGAAATCCAGAAATATATTGCGCGCCATACCGCAAAACCTTTCTGGACACTAGGTGTCCAGAAATATATTGCGCGCCATACCGCAAAATATTTCTGGACACTAGGTGTCCAGAAATATATTGCGCGCCATACAGCAAAACCTTTCTGGACACTTGGTGTTAAGAAATATATTTCCCGCCATACCGCAAAATATTTCTGGACACTAGGTGTCCAGAAATATATTGCGCGCCACACCGAAAAATATTTCTGGACACTAGGTGTCCAGAAATATATTGCGCGCCATACCGCAAAACCTTTCTGGACACTAGGTGTCCAGAAATATATTGCGAGCCATACCGCAAAACCTTTCTGGACACCTAGTGTCCAGAAATATATTGCGCGCCATACCGCAAAATATTTCTGGACACTAGGTGTCCAGAAAAATATTGCGCGCCATACCGCAAAATATTTCTGGACACTAGGTGTCCAGAAATATATTGCGCTCCATACCGCAAAATATTTCTGGACACTAGGTGTCCAGAAAAATATTGCGCGCCATACCGCAAAATATTTCTGGACACTAGGTGTCCAGAAATATATTACGCGCCATACCGCAAAATATTTCTGGACACTAGGTGTCCAGAAATATATTGCGCGCCATACCGCAAAACCTTTTTGGACACTAGGTGTCCAGAAATATATTGCGCGCCATACCGCAAAATATTTCTGGACACAAGGCGTCCAGAAATATATTACGCGCCATACCGCAAAATATTTCTGGACACTAGGTGTCCAGAAATATATTGCGCGCCATACCGCAAAACCTTTCTGCACACTAGGTGTCCAGAAATATATTGCGCGCCATACCGCAAAATATTTCTGGACACTAGGTGTCCAGAAATATATTGCGCGCCATACCGCAAAATATTTCTGGACACTAGGTGTCCAGAAATATATTGCGCGCCATACCGCAAAATATTTCTGGACACAAGGCGTCCAGAAATATATTACGCGCCATACCGCAAAATATTTCTGGACACTAGGTGTCCAGAAATATATTGCGCGCCATACCGCAAAACCTTTCTGGACACTAGGTGTCCAGAAATATATTGCGCGCCATACCGCAAAATATTTCTGGACACTAGGTGTCTAGAAATATATTGCGCGCCATACCGTAAAATATTTCTGGACACTAGGTGTCCAGAAATATATTGCGCGCCACACCGACACTAGGTGTCCAGAAATATATTGCGCGCCATACCGCAAAATATTTCTGGACACTAGGTGTCCAGAAATATATTGCGCGCCATACCGCAAAATATTTCTGGACACTAGGTGTCCAGAAATATATTACGCGCCATACCGCAAAATATTTCTGGACACTAGGTGTCCAGAAATATATTGCGCGCCATACCGCAAAACCTTTTTGGACACTAGGTGTCCAGAAATATATTGCGCGCCATACCGCAAAATATTTCTGGACACTAGGTGTCGGTGTGGCGCGCAATATATTTCTGGACACCTAGTGTCCAGAAATATTTTACGGTATGGCGCGCAATATATTTCTGGACACCTAGTGTCCAGAAATATTTTGCGGTATGGCGCGCAATATATTTCTGGACACCTAGTGTCCAGAAAGGTTTTGCGGTATGGCGCGCAATATATTTCTGGACGCCTTGTGTCCAGAAATATTTTGCGGTATGGCGCGCAATATATTTCTGGACACCTAGTGTCCAGAAATATTTTGCGGTATGGCGCGCAATATATTTCTGGATTTCAGAAATATTTTGCGGTATGGCGGGCAATATATTTCTTAACACCAAGTGTCCAGAAAGGTTTTGCGGTATGGCGCGCAATATATTTCTGGACACCTAGTGTCCAGAAATATTTTGCGGTATGGCGCGCGATATATTTCTGGACACCTAGTGTCCAGAAATATTTTGCGGTATGGCGCGTAATATATTTCTGGACACCTAGTGTCCAGAAATATTTTGCGGTATGGCGCGCAATATATTTCTGGACAGCTAGTGTCCAGAAAGGTTTTGCGGTATGGCGCGCAATTTATTTCTGGACACCTACTGTCCAGAAATATTTTGCGGTATGGCGCGCAATATATTTCTGGATTTCAGAAATATTTTGCGGTATGGCGGGCAATATATTTCTTAACACCAAGTGTCCAGAAAGGTTTTGCGGTATGGCGCGCAATATATTTCTGGACACCTAGTGTCCAGAAATATTTTGCGGTATGGCGCGCGATATTTTTCTGGACACCTAGTGTCCAGAAATATTTTGCGGTATGGCGCGCAATATATTTCTGGACACCTAGTGTCCAGAAAGGTTTTGCGGTATGGCGCGCAATATACTAGGTGTCCAGAAATATTTTGCGGTATGGCGCGCAATATATTTCTGGACACCTAGTGTCCAGAAAGGTTTTGCGGTATGGCGCGCAATATATTTCTGGACACCTAGTGTCCAGAAATATTTTGCGGTATGGCGCGCAATATATTTCTGGACACCTAGTGTCCAGAAATATTTTGCGGTATGGCGCGCAATATATTTCTGGACACCTAGTGTCCAGAAATATTTTGCGGTATGGCGCGCAATATATTTCTGGACACCTAGTGTCCAGAAATATTTTGCGGTATGGCGCGCAATATATTTCTGGACACCTAGTGTCCAGAAATATTTTGCGGTATGGCGCGCAATATATTTCTGGACACCTAGTGTCCAGAAAGGTTTTGCGGTATGGCGCGCAATTATATTACGTGCCATACCGCAAAAGGGGAAAGGTTTTGCTGTATGGCGCGCAATATATTTCTGGACACCTAGTGTCCAGAAATATTTTGCGGTATGGAGCGCAATATATTTCTGGACACCTAGTGTCCAGAAATATTTTGCGGTATGGCGCGCAATATTTTTCTGGACACCTAGTGTCCAGAAATATTTTGCGGTATGGCGCGCAATATATTTCTGGACACCTAGTGTCCAGAAATATTTTGCGGTATGGCGCGCAATATATTTCTGGACACCTAGTGTCCAGAAATATTTTGCGGTATGGCGCGCAGTATATTTTTGGACACCTTGTGTCCACCTAGGACACCTAGGGTCCAGAAATATTTAGCGGTATGGCGCGTAATATATTTCCGGACACCTAGTGTCCAGAAATATTTTGCGGTATGGCGCGCAATATATTTCTGGACACCTAGTGTCCAGAAATATTTTGCGGTATGGCGCGCAATATATTTCTGGACACCTAGTGTCCAGAAAGGTTTTGCGGTATGGCGCGCAATATATTTCTGGACACCTAGTGTCCAGAAATATTTTGCGGTATGGCGCGAAATATATTTCTGGACACCTAGTGTCCAGAAAGGTTTTGCGGTGTGGCGCGCAATATATTTCTGGACACTAGGTGTCCAGAAAGGTTTTGCTGTATGGCGCGCAATATATTTCTGGACACCTAGTGTCCAGAAATATTTTGCGGTATGGCGCGTAATATATTTCTGGACACCTAGTGTCCAGAAATATTTTGCGGTATGGCGCGCAATATATTTCTGGACACCTAGTGTCCAGAAATATTTTGCGGTATGGCGCGCAATATATTTCTGGACACCTAGTGTCCAGAAATATTTTGCGGTATGGCGCGCAATATATTTCGGGACACCTAGTGTCCAGAAAGATTTTGCGGTATGGCACGTAATATAATTGCGCGCCATACCGCAAAACCTTTCTGGACACTAGGTGTCCAGAAATATATTGCGCGCCATACCGCAAAATATTTCTGGACACTAGGTGTCCAGAAATATATTGCGCGCCATACCGCAAAATATTTCTGGACACTAGGTGTCCAGAAATATATTGCGCGCCATACCGCAAAATATTTCTGGACACTAGGTGTCCAGAAATATATTACGCGCCATACCGCAAAATATTTCTGGACACTAGGTGTCCAGAAATATATTGCGCGCCATACAGCAAAACCTTTCTGGACACCTAGTGTCCAGAAATATATTGCGCGCCACACCGCAAAACCTTTCTGGACACTAGGTGTCCAGAAATATATTTCGCGCCATACCGCAAAATATTTCTGGACACTAGGTGTCCAGAAATATATTGCGCGCCACACCGACACTAGGTGTCCAGAAATATATTGCGCGCCATACCGCAAAATATTTCTGGACACTAGGTGTCCAGAAATATATTGCGCGCCATACCGCAAAATATTTCTGGACACTAGGTGTCCAGAAATATATTGCGCGCCATACACTAGGTGTCCAGAAATATTTTGCGGTATGGCGCGCAATATATTTCTGGACACCTAGTGTCCAGAAAGGTTTTGCGATATGGCGCGCAATATATTTCTGGACACCTAGTGTCCAGAAATATTTTGCGGTATGGCGCGCAATATATTTCTTAACACCAAGTGTCCAGAAAGGTTTTGCTGTATGGCGCGCAATATATTTCTGGACACCTAGTGTCCAGAAAGGTTTTGCGGTATGGCGCGCAATATATTTCTGGACACCTAGTGTCCAGAAATATTTTGCGGTATGGCGCGCAATATATTTCTGGACACTAGGTGTCCAGAAAGGTTTTGCTGTATGGCGCGCAATATATTTCTGGACACCTAGTGTCCAGAAATATTTTGCGGTATGGAGCGCAATATATTTCTGGACACCTAGTGTCCAGAAATATTTTGCGGTATGGCGCGCAATATTTTTCTGGACACCTAGTGTCCAGAAATATTTTGCGGTATGGCGCGCAATATATTTCTGGACACCTAGTGTCCAGAAATATTTTGCGGTATGGCGCGCAATATATTTCTGGACACCTAGTGTCCAGAAATATTTTGCGGTATGGCGCGCAGTATATTTTTGGACACCTTGTGTCCACCTAGGACACCTAGGGTCCAGAAATATTTAGCGGTATGGCGCGTAATATATTTCCGGACACCTAGTGTCCAGAAATATTTTGCGGTATGGCGCGCAATATATTTCTGGACACCTAGTGTCCAGAAATATTTTGCGGTATGGCGCGCAATATATTTCTGGACACCTAGTGTCCAGAAAGGTTTTGCGGTATGGCGCGCAATATATTTCTGGACACCTAGTGTCCAGAAATATTTTGCGGTATGGCGCGCAATATATTTCTGGACACCTAGTGTCCAGAAATATTTTGCGGTATGGCGCGCAATATATTTCTGGACACCTTGAGTCCAGAAATATTTTGCGGTATGGCGCCCAATATATTTCTGGACACCTAGTGTCCAGAAAGGTTTTGCGGTATGGCGCGCAATATATTTCTGGATTTCAGAAATATTTTGCAGTATGGCGGGCAATATATTTCTTAACACCAAGTGTCTAGAAAGGTTTTGCGGTGTAGGTGTCCAGAAAAATATTGCGCGCCATACCGCAAAATATTTCTAGACATGGCGCGCAGTATATTTCTGGACACCTAGTGTCCAGAAATATTTTGCGGTATGGCGTGTAATATATTTCTGGACACTAGGTGTCCAGAAATATTTTGCGGTATGGCGCGCAATATATTTCTGGACACCTAGCGTCCAGAAATATTTTGCGGTATGGCGCGCAATATATTTCTGGACACCTAGTGTCCAGAAAGGTTTTGCGGTATGGCGCGCAATATATTTCTGGATTTCAGAAATATTTTGCGGTATGGCGGGCAATATATTTCTTAACACCAAGTGTCTAGAAAGGTTTTGCGGTATGGCGCGCAATATATTTCTGGACTCCTAGTGTCCAGAAATATTTTGCGGTATGGCGCGCAATATATTTCCGGACACCTAGTGTCCAGAAATATTTTGCGGTATGTCGCGCAATATATTTCTGGACACCTAGTGTCCACAAATATTTTGCGGTATGGCGCGCAATATATTTCTGGACACCTAGTGTCCAGAAAGGTAGTCAGTCTTTCCTAGTGTCTGGAAAGGTTTTGCGGTATGGCGCGCAATATATTTCTGGATTTCAGAAATATTTTGCGGTATGGCGGGCAATATATTTCTTAACACCAAGTGTCTAGAAAGGTTTTGCGGTATGGCGCGCAATATATTTCTGGACACATAGTGTCCAGAAAGGTTTTGCGGTATGGCGCGCAATATATTTCTGGACACCTAGTGTCCAGAAATATTTTGCGGTATGGCGCGCAATATATTTCTGGACACTAGGTGTGCAGAAAGGTTTTGCTGTATGGCGCGCAATATATTTCTGGACACCTAGTGTCCAGAAATATTTTGCGGTATGGAGCGCAATATATTTCTGGACACCTAGTGTCCAGAAATATTTTGCGGTATGGCGCGCAATATTTTTCTGGACACCTAGTGTCCAGAAATATTTTGCGGTATGGCGCGCAGTATATTTCTGGACACCTAGTGTCCAGAAATATTTTGCGGTATGGCGTGTAATATATTTCTGGACACCTAGTGTCCAGAAATATTTTGCGGTATGGCGGGCAATATATTTCTTAACACCAAGTGTCCAGAAAGGTTTTGCGGTATGGCGCGCAATATATTTCTGGACACCTAGTGTCCAGAAATATTTTGCGGTATGGCGCGCAATATATTTCTGGACACCTAGTGTCCAGAAATATTTTGCGGTATGGCGCGCAATATATTTCTGGACACCTAGTGTCCAGAAAGGTTTTGCGGTATGGCGCGCAATATATTTCTGGATTTCAGAAATATTTTGCGGTATGGCGGGCAATATATTTCTTAACACCTAGTGTCCAGAAAGGTTTTGCGGTATGGCGCGCAATATATTTCTGGACACCTAGTGTCCAGAAATATTTTGCGGTATGGCGCGCAATATATTTCTGGACACCTAGTGTCCAGAAATATTTTGCGGTATGGCGCGCAATATATTTCTGGACACCTAGTGTCCAGAAAGGTTTTGCGGTATGGCGCGCAATATATTTCTGGATTTCAGAAATATTTTGCGGTATGGCGGGCAATATATTTCTTAACACCAAGTGTCCAGAAAGGTTTTGCGGTATGGCGCGCAATATATTTCTGGACACCTAGTGTGCCATACCGCGGTATGGCGCGCAATATATTTCTGGACACCTAGTGTATGGCGCGCAATATATTTCTGGACACCTAGTGTCCGGAAATATTTTGCGGTATGGCGCGCAATATATTTCCGGACACCTAGTGTCCAGAAATATTTTGCGGTATGGCGCGCAATATATTTCTGGACACCTAGTGTCCACAAATATTTTGCGGTATGGCGCGCAATATATTTCTGGACACCTAGTGTCCAGAAAGGTAGTCAGTCTTTCCTAGTGTCTGGAAAGGTTTTGCGGTATGGCGCGCAATATATTTCTGGATTTCAGAAATATTTTGCGGTATGGCGGGCAATATATTTCTTAACACCAAGTGTCTAGAAAGGTTTTGCGGTATGGCGCGCAATATATTTCTGGACACCTAGTGTCCAGAAATATTTTGCGGTATGGCGCGCAATATATTTCCGGACACCTAGTGTCCAGAAATATTTTGCGGTATGGCGCGCAATATATTTCTGGACACCTAGTGTCCAGAAATATTTTGCGGTATGGCGCAAAATATAGGTGTCCAGAAATATTTTGCGGTATAAACCTTTCTGGACACTAGGTGTCCAGAAATATATTGCGCGCCATATATTGCGCGCCATACACTAGGTGTCCAGAAATATTTTGCGGTATGGCGCGCAATATATTTCTGGACACCTAGTGTCCAGAAATATTTTGCGGTATGGCGCGCAATATATTTCTGGACACCTAGTGTCCAGAAATATTTTGCGGTATGGCGCGCAATATATTTCTGGACACCTAGTGTCCAGAAAGGTTTTGCGGTATGGCGGGCAATATATTTCTTAACACCAAGTGTCCAGAAAGGTTTTGCGGTATGGCGCGGAATATATTTCTGGACACCTAGTGTCCAGAAATATTTTGCGGTATGGCGCGCAATATATTTCCGGACACCTAGTGTCCAGAAATATTTTGCGGTATGGCGCGCAATTTATTTCTGGACACCTAGTGTCCACAAATATTTTGCGGTATGGCGCGCAATATATTTCTGGACACCTAGTGTCCAGAAAGGTAGTCAGTCTTTCCTAGTGTCTGGAAAGGTTTTGCGGTATGGCGCGCAATATATTTCTGGATTTCAGAAATATTTTGCGGTATGGCGGGCAATATATTTCTTAACACCAAGTGTCTAGAAAGGTTTTGCGGTATGGCGCGCAATATATTTCTGGACACCTAGTGTCCAGAAATATTTTGCGGTATGGCGCGCAATATATTTCCGGACACCTAGTGTCCAGAAATATTTTGCGGTATGGCGCGCAATATATTTCTGGACACCTAGTGTCCAGAAATATTTTGCGGTATGGCGCGCAATATATTTCTGGACACCTAGTGTCCAGAAATATTTTGCGGTATGGCGCAAAATATAGGTGTCCAGAAATATTTTGCGGTATAAACCTTTCTGGACACTAGGTGTCCAGAAATATATTGCGCGCCATATATTGCGCGCCATACACTAGGTGTCCAGAAATATTTTGCGGTATGGCGCGCAATATATTTCTGGACACCTAGTGTCCAGAAATATTTTGCGGTATGGCGCGCAATATATTTCTGGACACCTAGTGTCCAGAAATATTTTGCGGTATGGCGCGCAATATATTTCTGGACACCTAGTGTCCAGAAAGGTTTTGCGGTATGGCGCGCAATATATTTCTGGACACCTAGTGTCCAGAAATATTTTGCGGTATGGCGCGCAATATATTTCTGGACACTAGGTGTGCAGAAAGGTTTTGCTGTATGGCGCGCAATATTTTTCTGGACACCTAGTGTCCAGAAATATTTTGCGGTATGGCGCGCAGTATATTTCTGGACACCTAGTGTCCAGAAATATTTTGCGGCATGGCGTGTAATATATTTCTGGACACCTAGTGTCCATTTCCATTTTGCGGTATGGCGGGCAATATATTTCTTAACACCAAGTGTCCAGAAAGGTTTTGCGGTATGGCGCGCAATATATTTCTGGACACCTAGTGTCCAGAAATATTTTGCGGTATGGCGCGCAATATATTTCTGGACACCTAGTGTCCAGAAATATTTTGCGGTATGGCGCGCAATATATTTCTGGACACCTAGTGTCCAGAAAGGTTTTGCGGTATGGCGCGCAATATATTTCTGGATTTCAGAAATATTTTGCGGTATGGCGGGCAATATATTTCTTAACACCTAGTGTCCAGAAAGGTTTTGCGGTATGGCGCGCAATATATTTCTGGACACCTAGTGTCCAGAAATATTTTGCGGTATGGCGCGCAATATATTTCTGGACACCTAGTGTCCAGAAATATTTTGCGGTATGGCGCGCAATATATTTCTGGACACCTAGTGTCCAGAAAGGTTTTGCGGTATGGCGCGCAATATATTTCTGGATTTCAGAAATATTTTGCGGTATGGCGGGCAATTTATTTCTTAACACCAAGTGTCCAGAAAGGTTTTGCGGTATGGCGCGCAATATATTTCTGGACACCTAGTGTCCAGAAATATTTTGCGGTATGGCGCGCAATATATTTCTGGACACCTAGTGTCCAGAAAGGTTTTGCGGTATGGCGCGCAATATATTTCTGGACACCTAGTGTCCAGAAATATTTTGCGGTATGGAGCGTAATATATTTCTGGACACCTAGTGTCCAGAAATATTTTGCGGTATGGCGCGCAATATATTTCTGGACACCTAGTGTCCAGAAATATTTTGCGGTATGGCGCGCAATATATTTCTGGACACCTAGTGTCCAGAAATATTTTGCGGTATGGCGCAAAATATAGGTGTCCAGAAATATTTTGCGGTATAAACCTTTCTGGACACTAGGTGTCCAGAAATATATTGCGCGCCATATATTGCGCGCCATACACTAGGTGTCCAGAAATATTTTGCGGTATGGCGCGCAATATATTTCTGGACACCTAGTGTCCAGAAATATTTTGCGGTATGGCGCGCAATATATTTCTGGACACCTAGTGTCCAGAAATATTTTGCGGTATGGCGCGCAATATATTTCTGGACACCTAGTGTCCAGAAAGGTTTTGCGGTATGGCGCGCAATATATTTCTGGACACCTAGTGTCCAGAAATATTTTGCGGTATGGCGCGCAATATATTTCTGGACACTAGGTGTGCAGAAAGGTTTTGCTGTATGGCGCGCAATATTTTTCTGGACACCTAGTGTCCAGAAATATTTTGCGGTATGGCGCGCAGTATATTTCTGGACACCTAGTGTCCAGAAATATTTTGCGGCATGGCGTGTAATATATTTCTGGACACCTAGTGTCCAGAAATATTTTGCGGTATGGCGCGCAATATATTTCTGGACACCTAGTGTCCAGAAATATTTTGCGGTATGGCGCGCAATATATTTCTGGACACCTAGTGTCCAGAAAGGTTTTGCGGTATGGCGCGCAATATATTTCTGGATTTCAGAAATATTTTGCGGTATGGCGGGCAATATATTTCTTAACACCTAGTGTCCAGAAAGGTTTTGCGGTATGGCGCGCAATATATTTCTGGACACCTAGTGTCCAGAAATATTTTGCGGTATGGCGCGCAATATATTTCTGGACACCTAGTGTCCAGAAATATTTTGCGGTATGGCGCGCAATATATTTCTGGACACCTAGTGTCCAGAAATATTTTGCGGTATGGCGCGCAATATATTTCTGGACACCTAGTGTCCAGAAATATTTTGCGGTATGGCGCGCAATATATTTCTGGACACCTAGTGTCCAGAAAGGTTTTGCGGTATGGCGGGCAATATATTTCTTAACACCAAGTGTCCAGAAAGGTTTTGCGGTATGGCGCGTAATATATTTCTGGACACCTAGTGTCCAGAAATATTTTGCGGTATGGCGCGCAATATATTTCTGGACACTAGGTGTGCAGAAAGGTTTTGCTGTATGGCGCGCAATATATTTCTGGACACCTAGTGTCCAGAAATATTTTGCGGTATGGAGCGCAATATATTTCTGGACACCTAGTGTCCAGAAATATTTTGCGGTATGGCGCGCAATATTTTTCTGGACACCTAGTGTCCAGAAATATTTTGCGGTATGGCGCGCAGTATATTTCTGGACACCTAGTGTCCAGAAATATTTTGCGGTATGGCGCGCAATATATTTCTGGACACCTAGTGTCCAGAAAGGTTTTGCGGTATGGCGCGCAATATATTTCTGGATTTCAGAAATATTTTGCGGTATGGCGGGCAATTTATTTCTTAACACCAAGTGTCCAGAAAGGTTTTGCGGTATGGCGCGCAATATATTTCTGGACACCTAGTGTCCAGAAATATTTTGCGGTATGGCGCGCAATATATTTCTGGACTCCTAGTGTCCAGAAAGGTTTTGCGGTATGGCGCGCAATATATTTCTGGACACCTAGTGTCCAGAAATATTTTGCGGTATGGAGCGTAATATATTTCTGGACACCTAGTGTCCAGAAATATTTTGCGGTATGGCGCGCAATATATTTCTGGACACCTAGTGTCCAGAAATATTTTGCGGTATGGCGCGCAATATATTTCTGGACACCTAGTGTCCAGAAAGGTTTTGCGGTATGGCGCGCAATATATTTCTGGACACCTAGTGTCCAGAAATATTTTGCGGTATGGCGCGTAATATATTTCTGGACACCTAGTGTCCAGAAATATTTTGCGGTATGGCGCGCAATATATTTCTGGACACTAGGTGTGCAGAAAGGTTTTGCTGTATGGCGCGCAATATTTTTCTGGACACCTAGTGTCCAGAAATATTTTGCGGTATGGCGCGCAGTATATTTCTGGACACCTAGTGTCCAGAAATATTTTGCGGCATGGCGTGTAATATATTTCTGGACACCTAGTGTCCATTTCCATTTTGCGGTATGGCGGGCAATATATTTCTTAACACCAAGTGTCCAGAAAGGTTTTGCGGTATGGCGCGCAATATATTTCTGGACACCTAGTGTCCAGAAATATTTTGCGGTATGGCGCGCAATATATTTCTGGACACCTAGTGTCCAGAAATATTTTGCGGTATGGCGCGCAATATATTTCTGGACACCTAGTGTCCAGAAAGGTTTTGCGGTATGGCGCGCAATATATTTCTGGATTTCAGAAATATTTTGCGGTATGGCGGGCAATATATTTCTTAACACCTAGTGTCCAGAAAGGTTTTGCGGTATGGCGCGCAATATATTTCTGGACACCTAGTGTCCAGAAATATTTTGCGGTATGGCGCGCAATATATTTCTGGACACCTAGTGTCCAGAAATATTTTGCGGTATGGCGCGCAATATATTTCTGGACACCTAGTGTCCAGAAAGGTTTTGCGGTATGGCGCGCAATATATTTCTGGATTTCAGAAATATTTTGCGGTATGGCGGGCAATTTATTTCTTAACACCAAGTGTCCAGAAAGGTTTTGCGGTATGGCGCGCAATATATTTCTGGACACCTAGTGTCCAGAAATATTTTGCGGTATGGCGCGCAATATATTTCTGGACACCTAGTGTCCAGAAAGGTTTTGCGGTATGGCGCGCAATATATTTCTGGACACCTAGTGTCCAGAAATATTTTGCGGTATGGAGCGTAAAATATTTCTGGACACCTAGTGTCCAGAAATATTTTGCGGTATGGCGCGCAATATATTTCTGGACACCTAGTGTCCAGAAATATTTTGCGGTATGGCGCGCAATATATTTCTGGACACCTAGTGTCCAGAAAGGTTTTGCGGTATGGCGCGCAATATATTTCTGGACACCTAGTGTCCAGAAATATTTTGCGGTATGGCGCGTAATATATTTCTGGACACCTAGTGTCCAGAAATATTTTGCGGTATGGCGCGCAATATATTTCTGGACACCTAGTGTCCAGAAATATTTTGCGGTATGGCGCGCAATATATTTCTGGACACCTAGTGTCCAAAAAGGTTTTGCGGTATGGCGCGCAATATATTTCTGGACACCTAGTGTCCAGAAATATTTTGCGGTATGGCGCGCAATATATTTCTGGACACCTAGTGTATGGCGCGCAATATATTTCTGGACACCTAGTGTCCGGAAATATTTTGCGGTATGGCGCGCAATATATTTCCGGACACCTAGTGTCCAGAAATATTTTCGGTATGGCGCGCAATATATTTCTGGACACCTAGTGTCCACAATTATTTTGCGGTATGGCGCGCAATATATTTCTGGACACCTAGTGTCCAGAAAGGTAGTCAGTCTTTCCTAGTGTCTGGAAAGGTTTTGCGGTGTGGCGCGCAATATATTTCTGGATTTCAGAAATATTTTGCGGTATGGCGGGCAATATATTTCTTAACACCAAGTGTCTAGAAAGGTTTTGCGGTATGGCGCGCAATATATTTCTGGACACCTAGTGTCCAGAAATATTTTGCGGTATGGCGCGCAATATATTTCTGGACACCTAGTGTCCAGAAATATTTTGCGGTATGGCGCGCAATATATTTCTGGACACCTAGTGTCCAGAAATATTTTGCGGTATGGCGCGCAATATATTTCTGGACACCTAGTGTCCAGAAAGGTTTTGCGGTATGGCGGGCAATATATTTCTTAACACCAAGTGTCCAGAAAGGTTTTGCGGTATGGCGCGCAATATATTTCTGGACACCTAGTGTCCAGAAATATTTTGCGGTATGGCGCGCAATATATTTCTGGACACTAGGTGTGCAGAAAGGTTTTGCTGTATGGCGCGCAATATATTTCTGGACACCTAGTGTCCAGAAATATTTTGCGGTATGGAGCGCAATATATTTCTGGACACCTAGTGTCCAGAAATATTTTGCGGTATGGCGCGCAATATTTTTCTGGACACCTAGTGTCCAGAAATATTTTGCGGTATGGCGCGCAGTATATTTTTCTGGACACCTAGTGTCCAGAAATATTTTGCGGTATGGCGTGTAATATATTTCTGGACACCTAGTGTCCAGAAATATTTTGCGCTATGGCGCGCAATATATTTCTGGACACCTAGTGTCCAGAAAGGTTTTGCGGTATGGCGCGCAATATATTTCGGGACACCTAGTGTCCAGAAAGGCTTTGCGGTATGGCGCGCAATATATTTCTGGACACCTAGTGTCCAGAAATATTTTGCGGTATGGCGCGCAATATATTTCCGGACACCTAGTGTCCAGAAATATTTTGCGGTATGGCGCGCAATATATTTCTGGACACCTAGTGTCCAGAAATATTTTGCGGTATGGCGCCAGAAGGTTTTGCTGTGTAATATTTCTGGACACCTAGTGTCCAGAAATATTTTGCGGTATGGCGCGCTAGGTGTCCAGAAATATATTGCGCGCCATACCGCAAAATATTTGTGGACACTAGGTGTCCAGAAATATATTGCGCGCCATACCGCAAAACCTTTCTGGACACTAGGTGTCCCGAAATATATTGCGCGCCATACCGCAAAACCTTTCTGGACACTAGGTGTCCAGAAATATATTGCGCGCCATACCGCAAAATATTTCTGGACACTAGGTGTCCAGAAATATATTACACGCCATACCGCAAAATATTTCTGGACACTAGGTGTCCAGAAATATATTGCGCGCCATACAGCAAAACCTTTCTGGACACTTGGTGTCCAGAAATATATTGCGCGCCACACCGACACTAGGTGTCCAGAAATATATTGCGCGCCATACCGCAAAATATTTCTGGACACTAGGTGTCCAGAAATATATCGCGCTCCATACCGCAAAATATTTCCGGACAGTAGGTGTCCAGAAATATATTGCGCGCCATACACTAGGTGTCCAGAAATATATTGCGCGCCATACCGCAAAATATTTCTGGACACTAGGTGTCCAGAAATATATTACGCGCCATACCGCAAAATATTTCTGGACACTAGGTGTCCAGAAATATATTGCGCGCCATACACTAGGTGTCCAGAAATATATTGCGCGCCATACCGCAAAATATTTCTGGACACTAGGTGTCCAGAAATATATTACGCGCCATACCGCAAAATATTTCTGGACACTAGGTGTCCAGAAATATATTGCGCGCCATACCGCAAAATATTTCTGAAATCCAGAAATATATTGCGCGCCATACCGCAAAACCTTTCTGGACACTAGGTGTCCAGAAATATATTGCGCGCCATACCGCAAAATATTTCTGGACACTAGGTGTCCAGAAATATATTGCGCGCCATACCGTAAAATATTTCTGGACACTAGGTGTCCAGAAATATATTGCGCGCCATACCGCAAAATATTTCTGGACACTAGGTGTCCAGAAATATATTGCGCGCCATACCGCAAAACCTTTCTGGACACTAGGTGTCCCGAAATATATTGCGCGCCATACCGCAAAACCTTTCTGGACACTAGGTGTCCAGAAATATATTGCGCGCCATACCGCAAAACCTTTCTGGACACTAGGTGTCCAGAAATATATTGCGCGCCATACCGCAAAATATTTCTGGACACTAGGTGTCCAGAAATATATTACGCTCCATACCGCAAAATATTTCTGGACACTAGGTGTCCAGAAATATATTGCGCGCCATACCGCAAAACCTTTCTGGACACTAGGTGTCCAGAAATATATTGCGCGCCATACCGCAAAATATTTCTGGACACTAGGTGTCCAGAAATATATTGCGCGCCATACCGCAAAATATTTCTGGACACTAGGTGTCCAGAAATATATTGCGCGCCATACCGCAAAATATTTCTGGACACTAGGTGTCCAGAAATATATTGCGCGCCATACCGCAAAACCTTTCTGGACACTTGGTGTTAAGAAATATATTGCCCGCCATACCGCAAAATATTTCTGAAATCCAGAAATATATTGCGCGCCATACCGCAAAACCTTTCTGGACACTAGGTGTCCAGAAATATATTGCGCGCCATACAGCAAAACCTTTCTGGACACTTGGTGTTAAGAAATATATTGCCCGCCATACCGCAAAATATTTCTGGACACTAGGTGTCCAGAAATATATTGCGCGCCATACCGCAAAACCTTTCTGGACACTAGGTGTCCAGAAATATATTGCGCGCCATACCGCAAAATATTTCTGGACACTAGGTGTCCAGAAATATATTGCGCGCCACACCGACACTAGGTGTCCAGAAATATATTGCGCGCCATACCGCAAAATATTTCTGGACACTAGGTGTCCAGAAATATATCGCGCTCCATACCGCAAAATATTTCCGGACACTAGGTGTCCAGAAATATATTGCGCGCCATACACTAGGTGTCCAGAAATATATTGCGCGCCATACCGCAAAATATTTCTGGACACTACGTGTCCAGAAATATATTACGCGCCATACCGCAAAATATTTCTGGACACTAGGTGTCCAGAAATATATTGCGCGCCATACCGCAAAACCTTTTTGGACACTAGGTGTCCAGAAATATATTGCGCGCCATACCGCAAAATATATCTGGACACTAGGTGTCCAGAAATATATTGCGCGCCATACCGCAAAATATTTCTGGACACTAGGTGTCCAGAAATATATTGCGCGCCATACCGCAAAATATTTCTGGACACTAGGTGTCCAGAAATATATTACGCGCCATACCGCAAAATATTTCTGGACACTAGGTGTCCAGAAATATATTGCGCGCCATACCGCAAAACCTTTCTGGACACTAGGTGTCCAGAAATATATTGCGCGCCATACCGCAAAATATTTCTGGACACTAGGTGTCCAGAAATATATTGCGCGCCATACCGCAAAATATTTCTGGACACTAGGTGTCCAGAAATATATTACGCTCCATACCGCAAAATATTTCTGGACACTAGGTGTCCAGAAATATATTGCGCGCCATACCGCAAAACCTTTCTGGACACTAGGTGTCCAGAAATATATTGCGCGCCATACCGCAAAATATTTCTGGACACTAGGTGTCCAGAAATATATTGCGCGCCATACCGCAAAATATTTCTGGACACTAGGTGTCCAGAAATATATTGCGCGCCATACCGCAAAACCTTTCTGGACACTTGGTGTTAAGAAATATATTGCCCGCCATACCGCAAAATATTTCTGAAATCCAGAAATATATTGCGCGCCATACCGCAAAACCTTTCTGGACACTAGGTGTCCAGAAATATATTGCGCGCCATACCGCAAAATATTTCTGGACACTAGGTGTCCAGAAATATATTGCGGTATGACACCTAGTGTCCAGAAATATTTTGCGGTATGGCGCGCAATATATTTCTGGACACCTAGTGTCCAGAAAGGTTTTGCGGTATGGCGCGCAATATATTTCTGGATTTCAGAAATATTTTGCGGTATGGCGGGCAATATATTTCTTAACACCAAGTGTCCAGAAAGGTTTTGCGGTATGGCGCGCAATATATTTCTGGACACCTAGTGTCCAGAAAGGTTTTGCGGTATGGCGCGCAATATATTTCTGGACACCTAGTGTCCAGAAAGGTTTTGCGGTATGGCGCGCAATATATTTCTGGACACCTAGTGTCCAGAAATATTTTGCGGTATGGCGCGCAATATATTTCTGGACACCTAGTGTCCAGAAAGGTTTTGCGGTATGGCGCGCAATATATTTCTGGATTTCAGAAATATTTTGCGGTATGGCGGTGGACACTAGGTGTCCAGAAATATATTGCGCGCCATACCGCAAAATATTTCTGGACACTAGGTGTCCAGAAATATATTGCGCGCCATACCGCAAAATATTTCTGGACACTAGGTGTCCAGAAATATATTGCGCGCCATACCGCAAAACCTTTCTGGACACTTGGTGTTAAGAAATATATTGCCCGCCATACCGCAAAATATTTCTGAAATCCAGAAATATATTGCGCGCCATACCGCAAAACCTTTCTGGACACTAGGTGTCCAGAAATATATTGCGCGCCATACCGCAAAATATTTCTGGACACTAGGTGTCCAGAAATATATTGCGCGCCATACCGCAAAACCTTTCTGGACACTAGGTGTCCAGAAATATATTGCGCGCCATACCGCAAAATATTTCTGGACACTAGGTGTCCAGAAATATATTGCGCGCCACACCGACACTAGGTGTCCAGAAATATATTGCGCGCCATACCGCAAAATATTTCTGGACACTAGGTGTCCAGAAATATATCGCGCTCCATACCGCAAAATATTTCCGGACACTAGGTGTCCAGAAATATATTGCGCGCCATACCGCAAAACCTTTCTGGACACTAGGTGTCCAGAAATATATTGCGCGCCATACAGCAAAACCTTTCTGGACACTTGGTGTTAAGAAATATATTGCCCGCCATACCGCAAAATATTTCTGGACACTAGGTGTCCAGAAATATATTGCGCGCCATACCGCAAAACCTTTCTGGACACTAGGTGTCCAGAAATATATTGCGCGCCATACCGCAAAATATTTCTGGACACTAGGTGTCCAGAAATATATTGCGCGCCACACCGACACTAGGTGTCCAGAAATATATTGCGCGCCATACCGCAAAATATTTCTGGACACTAGGTGTCCAGAAATATATCGCGCTCCATACCGCAAAATATTTCCGGACACTAGGTGTCCAGAAATATATTGCGCGCCATACACTAGGTGTCCAGAAATATATTGCGCGCCATACCGCAAAATATTTCTGGACACTACGTGTCCAGAAATATATTACGCGCCATACCGCAAAATATTTCTGGACACTAGGTGTCCAGAAATATATTGCGCGCCATACCGCAAAACCTTTTTGGACACTAGGTGTCCAGAAATATATTGGGCGCCATACCGCAAAATATTTCTGGACACTAGGTGTCCAGAAATATATTGCGCGCCATACCGCAAAATATTTCTGGACACTAGGTGTCCAGAAATATATTGCGGTATGACACCTAGTGTCCAGAAATATTTTGCGGTATGGCGCGCAATATATTTCTGGATTTCAGAAATATTTTGCGGTATGGCGGGCAATATATTTCTTAACACCAAGTGTCCAGAAAGGTTTTGCGGTATGGCGCGCAATATATTTCTGGACACCTAGTGTCCAGAAAGGTTTTGCGGTATGGCGCGCAATATATTTCTGGACACCTAGTGTCCAGAAATATTTTGCGGTATGGCGCGCAATATATTTCTGGACACCTAGTGTCCAGAAATATTTTGCGGTATGGCGCGCAATATATTTCTGGACACCTAGTGTCCAGAAAGGTTTTGCGGTATGGCGCGCAATATATTTCTGGATTTCAGAAATATTTTGCGGTATGGCGGTGGACACTAGGTGTCCAGAAATATATTGCGCGCCATACCGCAAAATATTTCTGGACACTAGGTGTCCAGAAATATATTGCGCGCCATACCGCAAAATATTTCTGGACACTAGGTGTCCAGAAATATATTGCGCGCCATACCGCAAAACCTTTCTGGACACTTGGTGTTAAGAAATATATTGCCCGCCATACCGCAAAATATTTCTGAAATCCAGAAATATATTGCGCGCCATACCGCAAAACCTTTCTGGACACTAGGTGTCCAGAAATATATTGCGCGCCATACCGCAAAATATTTCTGGACACTAGGTGTCCAGAAATATATTGCGCGCCATACCGCAAAACCTTTCTGGACACTAGCTGTCCAGAAATATATTGCGCGCCATACCGCAAAATATTTCTGGACACTAGGTGTCCAGAAATATATTGCGCGCCATACCGCAAAATATTTCTGGACACTAGGTGTCCAGAAATATATTGCGCGCCATACCGCAAAATATTTCTGGACACTAGGTGTCCGGAAATATATTGCGCGCCATACCGCAAAACCTTTCCAGACACTAGGAAAGACTGACTACCTTTCTGGACACTAGGTGTCCAGAAATATATTGCGCGCCATACCGCAAAATATTTCTGGACACTAGGTGTCCAGAAATATATTGCGCGCCATACCGCAAAACCTTTCTGGACACTAGGTGTCCAGAAATATATTGCGCGCCATACCGCAAAACCTTTCTGGACACTAGGTGTCCAGAAATATATTGCGCGCCATAACGCAAAACCTTTCTGGACACTAGGTGTCCAGAAATATATTGCGCGCCATACCGCAAAATATTTCTGGACACTAGGTGTCCAGAAATATATTGCGCGCCATACCGCAAAATATTTCTGGACACTAGGTGTCCAGAAATATATTACGCTTCATACCGCAAAATATTTCTGGACACTAGGTGTCCAGAAATATATTGCGCGCCATACCGCAAAACCTTTCTGGACACTAGGTGTCCAGAAATATATTGCGCGCCATACCGCAAAATATTTCTGGACACTAGGTGTCCAGAAATATATTGCGCGCCATACCGCAAAATATTTCTGGACACTAGGTGTCCAGAAATATATTGCGCGCCATACCGCAAAATATTTCTGGACACTAGGTGTCCAGAAATATATTGCGCGCCATACCGCAAAATATTTCTGGACACTAGGTGTCCAGAAATATATTGCGCGCCATACCGCAAAATATTTCTGGACACTAGGTGTCCGGAAATATATTACGCGCCATACCGCAAAATATTTCTGGACACTAGGTGTGATAGGTGGACACTAGGTGTCCAAAAATATATTGCGCGCCATACCGCAAAATATTTCTGGACACTAGGTGTCCAGAAATATATTGCGCGCCATACCGCAAAACCTTTCTGGACACTAGCTGTGCCATACCGCAAAATATTTCTGGACACTAGGTGTCCAGAAATATATTGCGCGCCATAACGCAAAACCTTTCTGGACACTAGGTGTCCAGAAATATATTGCGCGCCATACAGCAAAATATTTCTGGACACTAGGTGTCCAGAAATATATAGCGCGCCATACCGCAAAATATTTCTGGACACTAGGTGTCCAGAAATATATTGCGCGCCATACCGCAAAATATTTCTGGACACTAGGTGTCCGGAAATATATTACGCGCCATACCGCAAAATATTTCTGGACACTAGGTGTGATAGGTGGACACTTGGTGTCCAAAAATATATTGCGCGCCATACCGCAAAATATTTCTGGACACTAGGTGTCCAGAAATATATTGCGCGCCATACCGCAAAACCTTTCTGGACACTAGCTGTCCAGAAATATATTGCGCGCCATAACGCAAAATATTTCTGGACACTAGGTGTCCAGAAATATATTGCGCGCCATACCGCAAAATATTTCTGGACACTAGGTGTCCAGAAATATATTGCGCGCCATACCGCAAAACCTTTCTGGACACTAGGTGTCCAGAAATATATTGCGCGCCATACCGCAAAACCTTTCTGGACACTTGGTGTTAAGAAATATATTGCCCGCCATACCGCAAAACCTTTCTGGACACTAGCTGTCCAGAAATATATTGCGCACCATACTGCAACATATTTCTGGACACTAGGTGTCCAGAAATATATTACGCGCCATACCGCAAAATATTTCTGGACACTAGGTGTCCCGAAATATATTGCGCGCCATACCGCAAAATATTTCTGGACACTAGGTGTCCAGAAATATATCGCGCGCCATACCGCAAAATATTTCTGGACACTAGGTGTCCAGAAATATATTGCGCGCCATACCGCAAAATATTTCTGGACACTAGGTGTCCAGAAATATATTGCGCGCCATACCGCAAAATATTTCTGGACACTAGGTGTCCAGAAATATATTGCGCGCCATACCGCAAAATATTTCTGGACACTAGGTGTCCAGAAATATATTGCGCGCCATACCGCAAAATATTTCTGGACACTAGGTGTCCAGAAATATATTGCGCGCCATACCGCAAAATATTTCTGGACACTAGGTGTCCGGAAATATATTACGCGCCATACCGCAAAATATTTCTGGACACTAGGTGTGATAGGTGGACACTAGGTGTCCAGAAATATATTGCGCGCCATACCGCAAAATATTTCTGGACACTAGGTGTCCGGAAATATATTGCGCGCCATACTGCAACATATTTCTGGACACTAGGTGTCCAGAAATATATTACGCGCCATACCGCAAAATATTTCTGGACACTAGGTGTCCCGAAATATATTGCGCGCCATACCGCAAAATATTTCTGGACACTAGGTGTCCAGAAATATATCGCGCGCCATACCGCAAAATATTTCTGGACACTAGGTGTCCAGAAATATATTGCGCGCCATACCGCAAAATATTTCTGGACACTAGGTGTCCAGAAATATATTGCGCGCCATACCGCAAAATATTTCTGGACACTAGGTGTCCAGAAATATATTGCGCGCCATACCGCAAAATATTTCTGGACACTAGGTGTCCAGAAATATATTGCGCGCCATACCGCAAAATATTTCTGGACACTAGGTGTCCAGAAATATATTGCGCGCCATACCGCAAAATATTTCTGGACACTAGGTGTCCAGAAATATATTGCGCGCCATACCGCAAAATATTTCTGGACACTAGGTGTCCAGAAATATATTGCGCGCCATACCGCAAAATATTTCTGGACACTAGGTGTCCGGAAATATATTACGCGCCATACCGCAAAATATTTCTGGACACTAGGTGTGATAGGTGGACACTAGGTGTCCAGAAATATATTGCGCGCCATACCGCAAAATATTTCTGGACACTAGGTGTCCGGAAATATATTGCGCGCCATACCGCAAAACCTTTCCAGACACTAGGAAAGACTGACTACCTTTCTGGACACTAGGTGTCCAGAAATATATTGCGCGCCATACCGCAAAATATTTCTGGACACTAGGTGTCCAGAAATATATTGCGCGCCATACCGCAAAACCTTTCTGGACACTAGGTGTCCAGAAATATATTGCGCGCCATACCGCAAAACCTTTCTGGACACTAGGTGTCCAGAAATATATTGCGCGCCATAACGCAAAACCTTTCTGGACACTAGGTGTCCAGAAATATATTGCGCGCCATACCGCAAAATATTTCTGGACACTAGGTGTCCAGAAATATATTGCGCGCCATACCGCAAAATATTTCTGGACACTAGGTGTCCAGAAATATATTACGCTTCATACCGCAAAATATTTCTGGACACTAGGTGTCCAGAAATATATTGCGCGCCATACCGCAAAACCTTTCTGGACACTAGGTGTCCAGAAATATATTGCGCGCCATACCGCAAAATATTTCTGGACACTAGGTGTCCAGAAATATATTGCGCGCCATACCGCAAAATATTTCTGGACACTAGGTGTCCAGAAATATATTGCGCGCCATACCGCAAAATATTTCTGGACACTAGGTGTCCAGAAATATATTGCGCGCCATACCGCAAAACCTTTCTGGACACTAGCTGTGCCATACCGCAAAATATTTCTGGACACTAGGTGTCCAGAAATATATTGCGCGCCATAACGCAAAACCTTTCTGGACACTAGGTGTCCAGAAATATATTGCGCGCCATAACGCAAAATATTTCTGGACACTAGGTGTCCAGAAATATATTGCGCGCCATACAGCAAAATATTTCTGGACACTAGGTGTCCAGAAATATATAGCGCGCCATACCGCAAAATATTTCTGGACACTAGGTGTCCAGAAATATATTGCGCGCCATACCGCAAAATATTTCTGGACACTAGGTGTCCGGAAATATATTACGCGCCATACCGCAAAATATTTCTGGACACTAGGTGTGATAGGTGGACACTTGGTGTCCAAAAATATATTGCGCGCCATACCGCAAAATATTTCTGGACACTAGGTGTCCAGAAATATATTGCGCGCCATACCGCAAAACCTTTCTGGACACTAGCTGTCCAGAAATATATTGCGCGCCATAACGCAAAATATTTCTGGACACTAGGTGTCCAGAAATATATTGCGCGCCATACCGCAAAATATTTCTGGACACTAGGTGTCCAGAAATATATTGCGCGCCATACCGCAAAATATTTCTGGACACTAGGTGTCCAGAAATATATTGCGCGCCATACCGCAAAACCTTTCTGGACACTAGGTGTCCAGAAATATATTGCGCGCCATACCGCAAAACCTTTCTGGACACTTGGTGTTAAGAAATATATTGCCCGCCATACCGCAAAACCTTTCTGGACACTAGCTGTCCAGAAATATATTGCGCACCATACTGCAACATATTTCTGGACACTAGGTGTCCAGAAATATATTACGCGCCATACCGCAAAATATTTCTGGACACTAGGTGTCCCGAAATATATTGCGCGCCATACCGCAAAATATTTCTGGACACTAGGTGTCCAGAAATATATCGCGCGCCATACCGCAAAATATTTCTGGACACTAGGTGTCCAGAAATATATTGCGCGCCATACCGCAAAATATTTCTGGACACTAGGTGTCCAGAAATATATTGCGCGCCATACCGCAAAATATTTCTGGACACTAGGTGTCCAGAAATATATTGCGCGCCATACCGCAAAATATTTCTGGACACTAGGTGTCCAGAAATATATTGCGCGCCATACCGCAAAATATTTCTGGACACTAGGTGTCCAGAAATATATTGCGCGCCATACCGCAAAACCTTTCTGGACACTAGCTGTCCAGAAATATATTGCGCGCCATACCGCAAAACCTTTCTGGACACTAGCTGTCCAGAAATATATTGCGCGCCATACCGCAAAATATTTCTGGACACCTAGTGTCCAGAAAGGTAGTCAGTCTTTCCTAGTGTCTGGAAAGGTTTTGCGGTATGGCGCGCAATATATTTCTGGACACCTAGTGCCCAGAAATATTTTGCGGTATGGCGCGTAATATATTTCTGGACACCTAGTGTCCAGAAATATTTTGCGGTATGGCGCGCAATATATTTCTGGACACCTAGTGTCCAGAAAGGTTTTGCGGTATGGCGCGCAATATATTTCTGGACACCTAGTGTCCAGAAATATTTTGCGGTATGGCGCGTACTATATTTCTGGACACCTAGTGTCCAGAAATATTTTGCGGTATGGCGCGCAATATATTTCTGGACACCTAGTGTCCAGAAATATTTTGCGGTATGGCGCGCAATATATTTTGCGGTATGGCGCGCAATATTTTTCTGGACACCTAGTGTCCAGAAATATTTTGCGGTGTGGCGCGCAATATATTTCTGGACACCTAGTGTCCAGAAATATTTTGCGGTATGGCGCGCAATATATTTCTGGACACCTAGTGTCCAGAAATATTTTGCGGTATGGCGCGCAATATATTTCTGGACACTAGGTGTCCAGAAAGGTTTTGCGGTATGGCGCGCAATATATTTCGGGACACCTAGTGTGCGCGCAATATATTTCTGGACACCTAGTGTCCAGAAATATTTTGCGGTATGGCGCGTAATATATTTCTGGACACCTAGTGTCCAGAAATATTTTGCGGTATGGCGCGCAATATATTTCTGGACACCTAGTGTCCAGAAATATTTTGCGGTATGGCGCGTAATATATTTCCGGACACCTAGTGTCCAGAAATATTTTGCGGTATGGCGCGCAATATATTTCCGGACACCTAGTGTCCAGAAATATTTTGCGGTATGGCGCGCAATATATTTCTGGACACCAAGTGTCCACAAATATTTTGTGGTATGGCGCGCAATATATTTCTGGACACCTAGTGTCCAGAAATATTTTGCGGTATGGCGCGCAATATATTTCTGGACACCTAGTGTCCAGAAAATAAGTAAGAAATATATTGCCCGCCATACCGCAAAATATTTCTGAAATCCAGAAATATATTGCGCGCCATACCGCAAAACCTTTCTGGACACTAGGTGTCCAGAAATATATTGCGCGCCATACCGCAAAATATTTCTGGACACTAGGTGTCCAGAAATATATTGCGCGCCATACCGCAAAATATTTCTGGACACTAGGTGTCCGGAAATATATTACGCGCCAGACACCTAGTGTCCAGAAATATTTTGCGGTATGGCGCGCAATATATTTCTGGACACCTAGTGTCCAGAAATATTTTGCGGTATGGCGCGCAATATATTTCTGGACACCTAGTGTCCAGAAAGGTTTTGCGGTATGGCGCGCAATATATTTCTGGATTTCAGAAATATTTTGCGGTATGGCGGGCAATATATTTCTTAACACCAAGTGTCCAGAAAGGTTTTGCGGTATGGCGCGCAATATATTTCTGGACACCTAGTGTCCAGAAAGGTTTTGCGGTATGGCGCGCAATATATTTCTGGACACCTAGTGTCCAGAAATATTTTGCGGTATGGCGCGTAATATATTTCTGGACACCTAGTGTCCAGAAATATTTTGCGGTATGGCGCGCAATATATTTCTGGACACCTAGTGTCCAGAAATATTTTGCGGTATGGCGCGCAATATATTTCTGGACACCTAGTGTCCAGAAAGGTTTTGCGGTATGCAAAACCTTTCCAGACACTAGGAAAGACTGACTACCTTTCTGGACACTAGGTGTCCAGAAATATATTGCGCGCCATACCGCAAAATATTTCTGGACACTAGGTGTCCAGAAATATATTGCGCGCCATACCGCAAAACCTTTCTGGACACTAGGTGTCCAGAAATATATTGCGCGCCATACCGCAAAACCTTTCTGGACACTAGGTGTCCAGAAATATATTGCGCGCCATAACGCAAAACCTTTCTGGACACTAGGTGTCCAGAAATATATTGCGCGCCATTCCGCAAAATATTTCTGGACACTAGGTGTCCAGAAATATATTTCTGGCGCGCAATATATTTTTGGACACCTAGTGTCCACCTAGGACACCTAGTGTCCAGAAATATTTGCGGTATGGCGCGTAATATATTTCCGGACACCTAGTGTCCAGAAATATTTTGCGGTATGGCGCGCAATATATTTCTGGACACCTAGTGTCCAGAAATATTTTGCGGTATGGCGCGCAATATATTTCTGGACACCTAGTGTCCAGAAAGGTTTTGCGGTATGGCGCGCAATATATTTCTGGACAGCTAGTGTCCAGAAAGGTTTTGCGGTATGGCGCGCAATATATTTCTGGACACCTAGTGTCCAGAAAGGTTTTGCGGTATGGCGCGCAATATATTTCTGGATTTCAGAAATATTTTGCGGTATGGCGGGCAATATATTTCTTAACACCAAGTGTCCAGAAAGGTTTTGCGGTATGGCGCGCAATATATTTCTGGACACCTAGTGTCCAGAAAGGTTTTGCGGTATGGCGCGCAATATATTTCTGGACACCTAGTGTCCAGAAATATTTTGCGGTATGGCGCGTAATATATTTCTGGACACCTAGTGTCCAGAAATATTTTGCGGTATGGCGCGCAATATATTTCTGGACACCTAGTGTCCAGAAATATTTTGCGGTATGGCGCGCAATATATTTCTGGACACCTAGTGTCCAGAAATATTTTGCGGTATGGCGCGCAATATATTTCTGGACACCTAGTGTCCAGAAAGGTTTTGCGGTATGGCGCGCAATATATTTCTGGACACCTAGTGTCCAGAAATATTTTGCGGTATGGCGCGCAATATATTTCTGGACACCTAGTGTCCAGAAAGGTAGTCAGTCTTTCCTAGTGTCTGAAAAGGTTTTGCGCGCCATACCGCTAAATATTTCTGGACACTAGGTGTCCAGAAATATATTACGCGCCATACCGCAAAATATTTCTGGGCACTAGGTGTCCAGGTTTTGCGGTATGGCGCGCAATATATTTCTGGATTTCAGAAATATTTTGCGGTATGGCGGGCAATATATTTCTTAACACCAAGTGTCCAGAAAGGTTTTGCGGTATGGCGCGCAATATATTTCTGGACACCTAGTGTCCAGAAAGGTTTTGCGGTATGGCGCGCAATATATTTCTGGACACCTAGTGTCCAGAAATATTTTGCGGTATGGCGCGTAATATATTTCTGGACACCTAGTGTCCAGAAATATTTTGCGGTATGGCGCGCAATATATTTCTGGACACCTAGTGTCCAGAAATATTTTGCGTATGGCGCGCAATATATTTCTGGACACCTAGTGTCCAGAAATATTTTGCGGTATGGCGCGCATATATTTCTGGACACCTAGTGTCCACCTAGGACACCTAGTGTCCAGAAATATTTTGCGGTATGGCGCGTAATATATTTCCGGACACCTAGTGTCCAGAAATATTTTGCGGTATGGCGCGCAATATATTTCCGGACACCTGGTGTCCAGAAATATTTTGCGGTATGGCGCGCAATATATTTTTGGACACCTAGTGTCCAGAAATATTTTGCGGTATGGCACGCAATATATTTCTGGACACCCAGTGTCCAGAAAGGTTTTGCGGTATGGCGCGCAATATATTTCTGGACACCTAGTGTCCAGAAAGGTTTTGCGGTATGGCGCGCAATATATTTCTGGACACCTAGTGTCCAGAAATATTTTGCGGTATGGCGCGTAATATATTTCTGGACACCTAGTGTCCAGAAATATTTTGCGGTATGGCGCGCAATATATTTCTGGACACCTAGTGTCCAGAAATATTTTGCGGTATGGCGCGCAATATATTTCTGGACACCTAGTGTCCAGAAATATTTTGCGGTATGGCGCGCAATATATTTCTGGACACCTAGTGTCCAGAAATATTTTGCGGTATGGCGCGCAATATATTTCTGGACACCTAGTGTCCAGAAAGGTAATCAGTCTTTCCTAGTGTCTGAAAAGGTTTTGCGCGCCATACCGCTAAATATTTCTGGACACTAGGTGTCCAGAAATATATTACGCGCCATACCGCAAAATATTTCTGGGCACTAGGTGTCCAGAAATATATTGCGCGCCATACTAGGTGTCCAGAAATATATTGCGCGCCATACCGCAAAACCTTTCTGGACACTAGGTGTCCAGAAATATATTGCGCGCCATACCGCAAAACCTTTCTGGACACTTGGTGTTAAGAAATATATTGCCCGCCATACCGCAAAACCTTTCTGGACACTAGGTGTCCAGAAATATATTGCGCGCCATACCGCAAAACCTTTCTGGACACTTGGTGTTAAGAAATATATTGCCCGCCATACCGCAAAACCTTTCTGGACACTAGGTGTCCAGAAATATATTGCGCGCCATACCGCAAAATATTTCTGGACACTAGGTGTCCAGAAATATATTACGCGCCATACCGCCAAAATATTTCTGGACACTAGGTGTCCAGAAATATATTGCGCGCCATACCGCAAAATATTTCTGGACACTAGGTGTCCAGAAATATATTGCGCGCCATACACTAGGTGTCCAGAAATATATTGCGCGCCATACCGCAAAATATTTCTGGACACTAGGTGTCCAGAAATATATTACGCGCCATACCGCAAAATATTTCTGGACACTAGGTGTCCAGAAATATATTGCGCGCCATACCGCAAAACCTTTTTGGACACTAGGTGTCCAGAAATATATTGCGCGCCATACCGCAAAATATTTCTGGACACTAGGTGTCCAGAAATATATTGCGCGCCATACCGCAAAATATTTCTGGACACTAGGTGTCCAGAAATATATTGCGCGCCATACCGCAAAACCTTTCTGGACACTAGGTGTCCAGAAATATATTGCG